>CM059803.1:36891400-37491400 GCA_030435695.1 Brachymystax lenok tsinlingensis
AAATTGTTAAACGGCAGCCCGCCATCCTCCCTCTTTTTCTCCGTCTTTTCTTCACGCGGATAACAGGGATTTGGGCCTGGTCTCGACAAAGCAGTTTATTTTTCGCGTCAGACTCGTTAAAGCAAAATCTTTGTCCAGTTCGAGGTGAATAATCGCTGTTCTAATATCCCAAAGCTCTTTTCAGTCATAAGAGATGGTAGCAGAAACATGTACAAAATAAGTTACAAACAATGCGAAAAAACTAACAAAATAGCATAATTGGTTAGGAGCCCATAGAACAGCAGCCATCCTGGTATGTAGTTCTGGTATGTAGTCTTGGTTTGTAGTCCTGGTATGTAGTCCTGGTATGTAGTTCTGGTATGTAGTCCTGGTATGTAGTTCTGGAATGTAGTTCTGGTATGTAGTTCTGGTATGTAGTCCTGATATGTAGTTCTGGAATGTAGTTCTGGTATGTAGTCCTGGTATGTAGTTCTCGTATGTAGTCCTGGTATGTAGTTCTGGTATGCAGTAGCACACTTTGTTTTCTCCCATTAGATCAGGTCTGCACACATTGTACCAAGGGCCCTATTCAGACTGGACAATAAGTAGACTTAACATGGTCACACCATATCCAATGCAGTATTAGACTTAACATGGTCACACCAGATCCAATGCAGTATTAGACGTTTATCCAGGTAAATGTTTTTATTTTTTATTAACTTGAGTCAATGTTGTCTACTTATCTCCAGTCTGAATTACAGCTGAGGACAATCAGTAGAGCCAGACATGCAGGCAACACCGTGTCACTGTAGTGTTTGAAGTCAGTCCCCTCGGGGACCCTGGCGGCATGAGGCAGATCAGTCTTTAGTGCTGTCGTGACTTCCATCCCTCCTCCTGTCTTACCTGTCACGTGTACTCCCTCTCCGGCCTCTAGGTCATCATGCTGCTGATTATCCTGCACACCTGTCACCATCGTATCGCGTGCACCTGCGCCGCATGACACTCACCTGGACTCCATCACCTCCTTGATGATCTTCCCTGTATCTGTCACTCCCCCCTGGTTCTCTCCTCAGGTGTTGTTGACTCTGTTTTCATGTCGGTGCGTTGTTTGTGTTTCGTGGTCCTTGTTTATTTTATTTATTAAAACACTCACTCCCTGAACTTGCTTCCCGGCTCTCAGCGCACTCGTTACACTACCACCCATTTATACTTGACTAAAAATCTAAAATACTGGTGTGTCTTGGAAAGAGATTGAGAAGGGAGTAGTAAAGGAGGACGACAGAAAATAAAGAAAGAAAATAGAGGGAGGGAGAGTGTCCTCATCACAGAAACGTGCCACATGGTAGTTGATGAACGTGGTCAAACATCCGTAGTGAGGCTTGGAGCGCTGTGTTGTTGTTTTTACACTCCTTAACACACACACGCACGCACGCACACACACACACCTAACGCTCTGCGATACTCTACCCCATCACACGTCACCCCAATTTCAGTATTTATGAAATTGGACGACATTTTCAATATTTAAATGTCGTCCATTGTTTTATGTGGCTTGGCACTTTGCACCCTTCTCTCCACTGTCACCCTGCCAATAAATCGATGTACAGTAAAGGGCGCTGCATTATCATATTCTACGATGGTGTGTTGCATTGCAGAGTCTGGGTGATCGTTCAATCCGCTATACCTTGTCCAGGTCCATAGCAGAGAGGGAACAGGAGAACTGGGGGTATCTTCATGAGTTGCATGGTCGTACAGGAGTGGTTCCGTGGTGAAACTAAATGAGAGAGCATCGGTCAGGATGGTGGATCAGGGTAGGATCGTACAGGAGCTGTCCCATGTTGGAGCTTCTGGTCTGTGTTTAGAAAATGGCCAAAAGCCGAAACGTGTTGGCTTTACTTGTTCCTATAAATATGCTTTTTAATTTACTTCCATTGTACTCCAAGAGTTGCTGAATCAAATCAAAACAAATGTTATTGCTCACTTACACATATTTAGCAGATGTTATTGCGGGTGTAGCGAAATGCTTGTGTTTCTAGCTCCAACAGCGCAGTAATATCTAACAATTCACAACAATATACATGAATCTAAAATTAAAAGAACAGAATTAAGAAATACATTTAAAAAACATTCTGGGCTAATAATATGAGAAATTAAAAATAAAAAAGTATTGCAAAGTTGCATAGGAGCCAGAAACAGAGCGGCTGTGTCTATCAGTGCCATCTAAAACTAGAATCTACTATTTACTTCAGTTTGCTCCTCAATTCACCTTGGAGAGTCAGGTAGATGCAGTGATTTTCACCTTGGTTGGAGAGTCAGGTAGAGGCAGTGATTTTCACCTTGGTTGGAGAGTCAGGTAGATGCAGTGATTTTCACCTTGGTTGGAGAGTCAGGTAGAGGCAGTGATTTTCACCTTGGAGAGTCAGGTAGAGGCAGTGATTTTCACCTTGGTTGGAGAGTCAGGTAGATGCAGCGATTGTCACCTTGGAGAGTCAGGTAGATGCAGTGATTTTCACCTTGGTTGGAGAGTCAGGTAGAGGAAGCGATTGTCACCTTGGAGAGTCAGGTAGAGGCAGCGATTTTCACCTTGGAGAGTCAGGTAGATGCAGCGATTTTCACCTTGGAGAGTCAGGTAGAGGCAGTGATTTTCACCTTGGAGAGTCAGGTAGAGGCAGCGATTTTCACCTTGGTTGGAGAGTCAGGTAGATGCAGCGATTTTCACCTTGGTTGGAGAGTCAGGTAGAGGCAGCGATTTTCACCTTGGTTGGAGAGTCAGGTAGATGCAGCGATTTTCACCTTGGTTGGAGAGTCAGGTAGATGCAGTGATTTTCACCTTGGAGAGTCAGGTAGATGCAGTGATTTTCACCTTGGAGAGTCAGGTAGATGCAGTGATTTTCACCTTGGTTGGAGAGTCAGGTAGATGCAGTGATTTTCACCTTGGAGAGTCAGGTAGATGCAGAGATTTTCACCTTCGAGAGTCAGGTAGATGCAGAGATGTTCACCTTGGTTGGAGAGTCAGGTAGATGCAGAGATTTTCACCTTGGTTGGAGAGTCAGGTAGATGCAGTGATTTTCACCTTGGTTGGAGAGTCAGGTAGATGCAGCGATTTTCACCTTGGTTGGAGAGTCAGGTAGATGCAGCGATTTTCACCTTGGTTGGAGAGTCAGGTAGATGCAGTGATTTTCACCTTGGAGAGTCAGGTAGATGCAGTGATTTTCACCTTGGAGAGTCAGGTAGATGCAGTGATTTTCACCTTGGTTGGAGAGTCAGGTAGATGCAGTGATTTTCACCTTGGAGAGTCAGGTAGATGCAGAGATTTTCACCTTCGAGAGTCAGGTAGATGCAGAGATGTTCACCTTGGTTGGAGAGTCAGGTAGATGCAGAGATTTTCACCTTGGATGGAGAGTCAGGTAGATGCAGTGATTTTCACCTTGGTTGGAGAGTCAGGTAGAGGCAGTGATTTTCACCTTGGTTGGAGAGTCAGGTAGATGCAGTGATTCTTTCCCTTTGTGTTTGATGGTTGTCTGTTTTAACTTAGGGAGCGGCAGCCGAGGTGTCGGTTTTGGAGAGTCTGGCGTGCCCAAAGTAAAATGCCTGCCACTCAGGATATGCACGGATATGCACAATATTTTAACACTCTTAGAAACTTCAGAGTATTTCCTATCCAATGGTACTAATTATGTGCATATCCTATTTTCTGGGCCTGAGTGGGAGGCATTTTACTTTGGGCACGCCAGGCTCTCCAAAACCGTCACCTCGGGAGCTGCTCCCTAAGAAGTTAAGCAATTAACATCCCATCATGCTTAGGGTCATTTGTAAAAATGCCCAGGTGACCATTATATTTGCTACAGTACCACGGCTAGAAGAGATCTCAGTGACTTTGAAAGAGGGGTCTCAAAGGAGCGTAGGGGGTTTGTGTCTCTGTCTGTCTGTCTATCCTGTCTGTGTGCGTGTGTGTGTCTCAATCACCATCAACAAAACACTCCAATATTATTATTTTTTTATAAAAAAAAATAAAAAAATGTAACCTTTATTTAGCTAGGCAAGTCAGTTAAGAACAAATTCTTATTTACAATGACCGCCTTCCTGGGGAACAGTGGGCTAACTGTCTTGGCTTGTGGTGGCATAATGTCCTCTTAAGACACGTTTATGTTGTTGTTTCCTTTGTGCTGGCAGTTACGTGTTGCTGTACACACTCTGTTACGAATCCCTTTTACCCCGCAGTCTAGGGGGAATGGAATCGAGACCCGCAACATATCTTATGCAAAATATTATAGTGAAATGGAACAGTGAGAACAGAAAACACAGACAACTTAAATCTACCGTCACACACAAATGGTTTATTTTAAACACACGGTAAAGTGGTGTGGGGAAAAGGGGCTGAGCTGGACCCAAGGAAAGAAATAATAGACATTCAAAAACCCCTAAACTAATCTACCTGCGTCACGAACAGCTAGCTAACTAACCAAGTAAATACAGAGGGTGGTCCGCCCAGTTCTAACTAATGTATTTAACACAGGGTTTCCTACGGGTAATGTATGCCCATGGGCAACTTGTCTGGTTATCCCCTTTTCCACCAACAAACAAACAGCAATGCAACACAACAGTACAAACTCACAGTTAATGTGAGATGTTGGCACCTAAACAAGAGCGATAGCACGCACAAACAAACCAACATCAACTGGGCTTCACCAAATACTAAACAGAGCTAGAGCTCTGTAGCTACAAAACAAGCCAGCTACTAAATAACAAGAGAACAATGCATACACGAGAGCTAGTTACTAAACAACAGCGTAATGCATACGAGAGCTACAAACCAAGAGTGCTACATACCAAAAACAAGCTAGAGAGATAACTGACTGGATTTTAAACCAAGGGAAAGGGGATGTGATTGGGTAAGGGAAAAGGAGAAGGTGTGTCTTCTCATTGGGACCGATTGGTGATTGATGACGGCTGATGAGTGACACCTGTGACTAGGGCAGAAGGAGAGAAAACAAATACACACACAGGATACCTGTATCCGTAACACTCCCACCCTTAAAAGAGCAAACCTATAAGGATTGCGACCAAAGTATTTACAATGAATACTAATAAGTTCAACAAGAAAAGATCATTCATTTTTTTTTTAAACACGAGACAAAGCATCTGCCAATACATTTTCAGAACCCTTTTTGTGGTGGATCTCCAAATTATAGTTCTGCACAATAAGTGCCCAACGCATAAGGCGCTGGTTCTGGTTGTACATACGGTGGAGAAACACTAACGGGTTATGATCAGTATATACAATCACTGGTAGGACACTGGAACAAATATATACTTCAAAGTATTGCAGAGCTAACAACAAAGCTAGAGCTTCTTGTTCAATGGTTGCAAAATTAGCCTGACATTTGTTAAACTTTCGAGAAAAATAACAATCAGGATGATCCACTCCACTCTTGTCCTGCTGCAGTAGAACAGCACCAGCACCTCTGGCACTAGCATCTACCTCAAGTTTAAATGGTCGCTCAAAATCCGGGGCAGCAAGTACAGGGGTAGTACATAAGAGTGCTTTAGCGGTATCAAAAGCTTTCTGACAATTAGGAGACCACACAAACGATCTAGCCGGACTGAGCAAATCGGTCAATGGAGCCGCTACCGCAGAGAAATTTTTACAGAATCTACGGTAGTAGTCAACCATCCCTAAAAAGCGGCGTAGCTCTCGTCTGGTGGTAGGTGCGGGGAATGCAGTTATAGCCAAGATCTGGGCATCAACAGGGCGCACCTGTCCATGTCCGACCTTTTTGCCAAGATAGGTAACAGTGGCCTTCCCAAACTCGCACTTTGCCAAGTTCAGGGTTAGAGAAGCAGCTGCCAAACGTTCACATACTTCCCTTAGAGTGTTAACATGATCTGACCATTCAGACGAATAAATCACTAGATCATCAAGGTAGGCACTACAATTGGGAACGTCAGCTAACACTGAGTTAACCAGGCGCTGGAAAGTGGCTGGTGCATTCCGCATCCCAAAAGCCATAACTGAGTACTGTAGAAAGTTGTCTGGGGTCACAAATGCAGAAATCTCAGAAGCACGTGAGGTTAACGGAGCCTGCCAGTAACCTTTTAAAAGATCTAACTTAGTTACATAAGTAGCAGCACCAACAGTGTCGATACAATCGTCCAGTCTGGGTAACGGAAACGAATCTGGCATTGTGACAGAGTTTACCTAGCGATAATCCGTACATAACCTGGACGTACCATCAGGTTTAGGAACCAGAATACAAGGAGAACTCCAAGGGCTTGAACTTGGCGTAGCCAGGTCATTCTCCAACAAATATTTCACCTCATCCTTCATTATCTTCCTCTTAGAAGCGTTGACACGATATGGGTGTTGCTTGATAGGGGCAGCATTTCCAACATTAATGTCATGTTCCAACACGTTTGTACGAGAAGGAACGTCATTAAAGAGACATGGAAAACTGTGTAGTAGCCTCACAATATCATCTGCCTGTCCATCCGTTAAATGAACAAGACTTGACTGGAGAGACAGTAGCATTTCTGAGTTGTGCAATCTAACGCACTGCTGCTGAGTATTGCGCAACTCTAATCCATCTCCATCAACATCCTTAACAAGACAGCCTACTATCATAGCAGTAAAAGCAGATGAGACAGCAGTACCTACCGCTGTGTCTGAACTATCTACCTGGGTGATGGGTCGGGTTTGGTATGCTTTCAACATGTTAATGTGGCTGGCACACACGAGATTGGCGTTTTCTATCAGGAGTTTGAAGCACATAATCAGTTTCACTTAATTTCTTTTCAATTAAATAAGGACCTGAGAAACGAGCTGACAGTGAAGATCCTGGAACAGGCAATAACACAAGAACTTGGTCACCTGGCTGTAGTGGACGAGAAACAGCCTGTTTATCATAGTGTCTTTTCATACTCCTCTGTGAGGAAGACAGAGCTTCCTTTGCGAGAGCACATGCTTGGTGTAGGCGCTCACGAAAGCGACTAACGTAGTCCAACACATTCTCATTTCCAGTACACAACTCTTGGGACAAAAACTGTTCTTTAAGGACTTTCATTGGTCCTCTCACTGTGTGACCAAACGCTAGTTCAGCTGGGCTGAACCCTAGGGACTCCTGTACTGTTTCACGAGCAGCAAACAAAACTAGAGGAACTCCCTCATCCCAATCTTTCTCAGATTCCAAACAATATTTACGGAGCATAGACTTCAGTGTCTGATGCCAACGTTCCAGAGCACCCTGCGACTCTGGATGATAGGCGCTTGACACACGGTGCTTAACTGACAAGGATTTTAACACCTGCTTGAAGAGCTTTGATAGGAAATTGGTACCTTGATCAGTTTGTACCACCTTAGGTAACCCAAATGTCAAAAATAATTTAATTAAGGCTTTACTCACCACCGGAGCAGTAATCCTTCGCAGAGGAATGGCCTCGGGGTATCTCGTTGCCATATACATAACTGTTAACAGAAACTGGTTACCCAATTTTGTCTTAGGTAACGGTCCAACACAATCAACCACCACATGTTCGAATGGTTCACCTATAACAGGTATTGGACAAAGAGGAGCAGGAGGAATAACCTGATTTGGTTTTCCTGTTATCTGACATGTGTGGCATGTTCGACAGAACCGAGCCACATCTTGTTTTAAACCTGGCCAAAAGAAATGTCGAAGGACCCGATCATAAGTCTTGGTGATTCCTAAATGACCGGACCACTGGTGATCATGAGCAAGGGATAGCACATTTTGTCGAAAGGCTGTAGGAACCACTATTTGGTAAACAGCATTCCAATCTTCGTCCGCGTCAACATGGGATGTCCATTTACGCATGAGGAGATTACCATCAATGAAGTAAGCCACATTCTTCTTCTTTACCTCTTCCAATGAGACAACACTAGAAAAACAGTTAGCAAGCCTCTTGTCAACCTTCTGGTTAGAAATCAGCTGCTCGCGAGTGGCTGGTAACTGTATTGCCTCAGCAATAAGTTCACTATCCTTCAATTCTTCCCTGGGCTGTTTGTCAGAGGGCAACAGCTTCCCAGAGGTAGCACACAACCCATCCTCTAGATCAAACTATTTGAACAAAACAGTGTTCGACAAATCTATCACGTCACCCATTTGTTGTGCCTGAGCACGAGTGACAGCACAAGCAGGGAACACATGTGGATAATTCTGTGCCAGCTCATTGGAGAGAGAGTGGTCACTTTTATCCATTACTTCCAATACGGGTACTACCTTTCCTCCGGCAATATCGTTACCCATTATAAAAGGTCACACCTTTTACTGGCAACATAGGACGTACCCTGACTCTGAATATGCCACTGATTAACTCAGAGTGTACTTTCACAAAGTGCAAGGGCACTGGGACAAAACCCATTTCAATACCCTGAACTAACACACTGGAACCACAGTATGTATCGTCGGATAAGGGCAACACATCAGACAATATAAACGACTGTGCCGCACAAGTATCTCTAAGGATTTTAACCGGACCCTGAGACGCTTCGTCATTCGTTAGGGACACAAACCCCTCGAAAATGAACGGTTCATAACTGCGGTCGGGGACTGGAACGTTCAAACCACATTTACCCTGAGGCACCTGTTTCGTTTCAGACCTCACAACCGTACGAATTAGCCCAACACCTGTTGGCGGCTTGGCACGAAGAGGCATCCCTTGTTTGCGTTTTAGCAGGAAGCAATCATTAATCATGTGTCCCACCTTATGACAATAGAAACAGGGACGCTCATTTTTCTGGCGTAATTGATGTACTACTTGCCGAGTAGGGCTAAAAGTAGGCAATTCAGTGGCTCTACTCTCAGTATGAGCCGTAAACACGCTCTTGTGCGTCAACACAAACTCGTCTGCCAACACAGACGCTTCTGACAAAGAGGATACTTTCTGTTCATTTAGGTAAACTACACTGCGTTCGGGTAAGCAATTTTTAAACTCTTCCAACAAGATTAACTCCCGGAGAGAGTTGAAATCAGTTACCTTGCTAGCAGCATGCCATTTATCAAACAGATTTCCCTTATCTCTAGCAAATTCCACATAAGTTTTACCAGCAGACTTTCTATGAGACCTAAATCTCTGTCGGTATGCCTCAGGCACAAGCTCATAGGCGCGAAGAACAGTAGCTTTGACCACTTCATAATTCAGACTGTCTTCAAGAGGTAGCGCTGACAAAACCTCTTGGGCTTTACCAGTTAATTTACACTGCAGTAACAGGCACCATACCTCCATGAGCCATTTCAATGCTACTGCTATGCGTTCAAAAACACAAAAATAGGAGTCAACCTCTGACTCTCTGAACAAAGGTACTAAGGCAATCTGCCTACTAATGTCAAAAGTGCTTGAAGACACAGCTGGTGAGGACGTCTCACTAACAGGCACAGCAGGAACGGAGGCTAGCCTCGCGGTCTCTGCCTCCAGTTCCATCAGGCGCATTTTGAACTCCAATTGCCGCTGTTCTCTTTCTGCCTCAATTTTACACATTTCCAACTGGAGAGTTTCTCGCCTAATTTGTGCTCTCTCTTCCGCCTCCAGTTGGAGCTGTATCGAACGGACATCCCCCAGCGCCTCACCGTGGGGTGACAGTGGGGAGAGTAGATCAAAACGGGGCAAAGTGGCTGGAACTTTAGCCTCACCCTCGGTCTCAGACACCGTCGGGCTTATAGGAGAAGCAACATCCCCTACAGGGGTAGTAGGCTCAGGCAGCGGTAACACAAGCACCTGCTCTTCCAACAAAACATTTAGCACCAGCTGTTTAACCTCCGCTTTTACTAAACTCTGCGACACAGATACAGAATAATGGTCAGCCAAGGTCAGTAAATCAACTCGACGACATTTGTCAAAACCCTCCCACGTAGGGTTATCCAAAAATGATTTTAAATCAAACGTAGCCATCTTAAACTACCTTCCAAACACAAGAGCCAAGAAATAGCAAACACTAATGCTACATCAGCTAGGAAGCTCAACACTGAACTAGACCACCACAATAATTTGCACAAGCGGCATGGGTGTCAGGGAAGACAGATCCCGGATGAGCCCCCACTTATGTTACGAATCCCTTTTACCCCGCAGTCTAGGGGAATGGAATCGAGACCCGCAACATATCTTATGCAAAATATTATAGTGAAATGGAACAGTGAGAACAGAAAACACAGACAACTTAAATTTAACACCCTGTGTTAAATACATTAGTTAGAACTGGGTGGACCACCCACTGTATTTACTTGGTTAGTTAGCTAGCTGTTCGTGACGCAGGTAAATTAGTTTAGTTTTTTTTTTGAATGTCTATTTCTTTCCTTGGGTCCAGCTCAGCCCCTTTTCCCCACACCACTTTACCGTGTGTTTAAAATAAACCATTTGTGTTTGACGGTAGATTTAAGTTGTCTGTGTTTTCTGTTCTCACTGTTCCATTTCACTATAATATTTTGCATAAGATATGTTGCGGGTCTCGATTCCATTCCCCCCTAGACTGCGGGGTAAAAGGGATTCGTAACACACTCTTAGAAACAAGGGTTCTACCTGGAACTTCAAAGGGTTCTTCAAAGGGTTCTACCTTTTTAGTACCTTACTTTCTCCTAGGATAGTGAAATCTGTTGGCATTCTTACTTCATCCGGTTTCTGTCTTCGTCAGTTGTTGACATCACCTAACAGAACCGTATCAATGCCCTTGCCCTCTATGACATTAGATTTGAATGATTCCATTGATTGGGTGGATTAGGTTCTGACAATAAAAAAAGGTGTTTGCGCCGCGTGTGTGTTTCCTGTTCGAGGATTTCGTAATTGCTTCAATGACAAGCATTAACTGTTTAAATCTCTTATAATTGTGTGAATCCCCCTTCAAACTACCTTACCCAAATACATGAACAAGTGAAAATTAATACGTCCACCATTTACTCAGGCTGTGTCAGCTTAGTGCCTGACCCCCCCTGAAAATGCTTCATTTGGTTAACGTAATGCTCTACTAAAGGCATAGCATAACATCTCTCACAGGGACGAAGGCAAATTGAGCTTTCAGCTGGGGGGTGATAAGGAATTGCAGGCACATTAAAACATCTGTCACACACACCTCCACAGGCCCAGAGATATATAGAGAGAGACACAGAGGAGAGGTGATGGAGAGGAGATGAGGGGAGAGGTGATGGAAAGGAGATGAGGGGAGGAGAGAGTGAGGTGAGGAGATGGAGAGGAGGGGAGGGGAGAAGATAGAAAGGAAAGGAGGGAGAAGAGAGAAGGGGAGGGGAGAGGAGGTGGAGAGGAGCAGAGATGGAACAGAGAGGTAATAAGAGGATAGAAAAGGAGGGGAGAGGAGGAGAAGAGAGATGATGAGGGGAGATGAAAGGAGAGGAGGGGAGGGGTGAGGAGGAGAGGAGATGAAGATGGGGGAGAGGAGGAGAGGAAAGGACAGGAGGGCAAGGGAGATGATGATAGCGGTACTGTAGATGTGGACGTGTGACATCCAGCCGTGGTCCTTGTTCATGTCTTGGGGTCGTAATCTTGTGTTTAATTGGGAAGCAGCATGTCTCTCTTCTCTCTTCATTCCTTACCTCCTTTCCTTTTTCCCCCCCACATCTCGGTCATACCCTCCCTCCTTCCTCCTTCCTCCTTCCTCCCTCCCTCCCCACCATCTGTTTATCCTTTCTTCTACTACCCATCTTCTCCCCCTCATCACCCACCCACCCTCACCCCACACACACTCCTTAGTACGACCTCACTTCAAAGTAAGGACCACTTCAGTAGTTTATGAACATCAGGATTTTATTGATCAAAAATGTGCATTGAGAGACAGAGAGAGAGAGCGAGAGAGAGAGAGAGAGAGAGAGCGAGAGAGAGAGAGAGAGAGAGAGACGGAGAGAGAGAGAGCGAGAGAGCGAGAGAGAGAGACGGAGAGAGAGAGAGAGAGAGAGAGAGCGAGAGAGCGAGAGAGAGAGAGAGAGAGCGAGAGAGAGAGAGCGAGAGAGAGAGAGAGAGAGAGAGAGAGAGAGAGAGAGAGAGAGAGAGAGAGAGAGAGAGAGAGAACCGTTGCTTTACTTATGCACTCCACAACCCCCCTCTAATTTCTCCTTCCAGTCAGGTACAGAGGATAGCAATTATATAGACTGTAAAACATAGTAATACATGGTTAGGAAATAAATACTTACCTTGACTAGTGTATAACAAAACACATCTATATCCTTATAGTGCACAGAAAGGTTCAACTTTATTTTAAGCCTTCCCTGTTGTGGTCTGATGGTTCCCTTTTGGGCTCACACATTTCTGCTCCTGGATCAGTGTGTCCTGACACAGTGTCTCTGTTATATCTGCCATTCCGGTGAGCCCTGTTCTCAGGTCAGTGATGCCATCCCTGACACAGTGTCTCTGTTATAGTTGCCCTCTTTTGAGCGCTTTTCTCAGGTCAGTGAGTCAGTCTTGGTGTGTCTGTCAGACATTCTGTGTCTCTCTCTTCAGTGGTCCGGTGTGATCAATGCAGAGCTACAGCTGGTTGAAGGGGACCAAATCCATTCAACAGTTGATTTGGTTCCATTTTACCAGCTTTAGCAAAGCATTTTTGGTGTGAAATTCTTCAGTGCAGCCAGAAGAAGTGAGGTGGGACAGCTTCAGAGTCCTAGAAGAGAGGGAACAGAAAGGAGGAGGGGAGGAGGTTTGGTGACGTTTCATAAAAACACCGGTCCACATAGACAAAGAAGTGATTATTGGAGAAAATGATGGCATTACATGAGTTCCTAGGCATGCAGAGGGTAACAAGAGGAGAGGAGGAGGAGAGAAAGAGAGGAGGAGGAGAGGAGGAGAGGATGAGGTGAGGAGCGAGAGAAGAAAGGAGATAGGAGTGAGGCCCTAAGATATAACAGGAGGAGAGAGACCATGTAAAGAGATCTGAAAACACAATTTGTAGCTTTGCTTTTCCGTAAGGTTTTTAGTTTTTTAGTTGTTCCGTTTTAATTGTTATTCTTTAGTGTTTTTATGTTTTTATCCTCTTTTGTTTGCTGTGTAGTAAATATTTCAGTTCCTTGTTTTTATCAGCCTTTTTAGCCACATTGTGTTGCAGTGTCTGTAATGTGCTGTATAAATAAAGCTTGATTTGATTCGATTTGATGGATGCAGACTATCTTGAGAACGCAATAAATGAATCACATGTCAATACTGCTAATGAACACAGAGGATGCAACACCTCAGGAATTATCTCCCATTGACCTCTACAGAGCCTCTCTCTCTCTCTCTCTCTCTCTCTCTCTCTCTCTCTCTCTCTCTCTCTCTCTCTCTCTCTCTCTCTCTCTCTCACGACCACATATTTTGTGCTTTCATTTCTTTTTTATGTGATCTATAATGTCTCCTTCCTGGGAGATGTTGGCCCTCAGCGTATAATCTGGATGGGATAGAAACTCACACCTGTTTAGGCGAGGAGCTGGTTAGCTGAGTAGAACACGTAAAATAGAAAGAGAGCCTCTCACTCTAGGAGATCAGATGCAATAATTTAATAACTAACGTTTGGACAGCATCACAGTCTACCCAGATGAAGACAGATTGGCTGTCCAAACGTTGGTTATGAAATAATTTCATATGAGCTCCTAGAGTGTGAGACTCTCCTTTTCTTTTTCAAAGGCCCTCATCCAATTACCAGCCTTAGTGTACATAGCAGCCTGCTTGCTGACTGTGTGCTGTTTGCCCCTGGTGCATCTCATTCATATCCTGGTTCAATTAGCTGTAGCTAATAATTTTGCCATGAGGAAGTAAACCATTTCCCACATTTAACAGACTGTTGGCTCCACAAAGTAAGCCATATACAGTACCAGTCAAAAGTTTGGACACAACTACTCATTACAGGGCTTTTATTTATTTAGACTATTTTCTACATTGTAGAATAATAGTGAAGACATCAAAACTATGAAATAACACATTTGTTCAACAAATCAAAAAATATTTTATATTTGAGATTCTTCAAAGTAGCCACCCTTTGCCTTGATGTCAGCTTTGCACAAGAAACGACAGTCCGTCATTAATTTAAGACATGAAGGTCAGTCAATCCGGAAAACGTCAAGAACTTTGAAAGTTTCTTCAAGTGCAGTCGCAAAAACCATCAAGCGCTATGATGAAACTGGCTCTCATGAGGACCGCTGCAGGAATGGAAGACCCAGAGTTACCTCTGCTGCAGAGGATAAGTTCATTAGAGTTAACTGCACCTCAGATTGCAGCCCAAATAAATGCTTCACAGAGTTCAAGTAACAGACACATCTCAACATCAACTGTTCAGAGGAGACTGTGTGAATCAGGCCTTCATGGTCGAATTGCTGCAAGGAAACCACTACTAAAAGACACCAATAAGTACAGACTTTCTTGGGCCAAGAAACACGAGCAATGGACATTAGGTCAAAGTCAAAGTCACCATTATTAGTCAGTTGTACAACCGAATGCCTTCAACTGAAATGTGTCTTCCGCATTTAACCCAACCCCTCTGAATCAGAGAGGTGCGGGGGGCTGCCTTAATCGACATTAGACAGGTGGAAATCTATCCTTTGGTCTGATGAGTCGAAATTTGAGATTTTTTGTTCCAACGGCTGTGTCTTTGTGAGACGCAGAGTAGGTGAACGGATGATCTCTGCATGTTTGGTTTCCACAGTGAAGCATGGAGGAAGAGGTGTGATGGTGTGGGGGTGCTTTGCTGGTGACACTGATTTATTTAGAATTCAATGCACACTTAACCAGCATGGCTACCACAGCATTCTGCAGCGATAAGCCATCCCATCTGTTTTACGCTTAGTGGGACTATCATTTGTTTTTCAAAAGAACAATGACCCAACACACCTCCAGGCTGTGTAAGGGCTATATGACCAAGAAGGAGAGTGACTGAGTGCTGCATCAGATAACCTGGCCTCCACAATCACCCGACCTCAACCCAACTGAGATGGTTTGGGATGAGTTGGACCGCAGAGTGAAGGAAAAGCAGCCAACAAGTGTTCAGCATATGTGGGAACTCCTTCAAGACTGTTGGAAAAGCATTCCAGGTGAAGCTGGTTGAGAGAATGCCAAGAGTGTGCAAAGCTGTCATCAAGGCAAGGGGTGGCTACTTTGAAGAATCTAAAATATAAACTTATTTCATAGTTTTGATGTCTTCAATATTATTCTACAATATAGAAAATAGTCAAAATAAAGAAAAACCCTTGAATGAGTAGGTGTGTCCAAACGTTTGACTTGTACTGTATATGTCATTTGTACAGTAGTGTAAAGTAATTAAGTAAAATACTTTAAAGTATTACTTTAAGGTGATGAACTTTGGATGTTCCTTAGAAAGTAAAGTATATTAGAGGTCTCATTTTCTCCAGGAAACATAATTAGTAGTCAAGCCAAGTGCTCACCTCTCAACACCTCCTGGCTGTATAGTCAAATGCTAATTCTAACATGCAAATAGACAGGCTTATAAAGTGTGTTTGTATTTATATGTGAATGCGTGTGTGTGTGTGTGTGTGTGTGTGTGTGTGTGTGTGTATAGAGGCCACTGTATTGTACGTGTGCGTATGCAGCGCCTATATGCACACGTGCGGGTAAGGACTGGGGGGGTCTGGCGTGCGTGTGTCTGGTGTGCCCTCTATCAGCCTGGCTGGTTTTAGATTTGTTTAAGTGATTTTTTATTTAACCTTTATTTACCTAGGCAAGTCAGTTAAGAACAAATTCTTATTTACAATGACGGCCTCTCACTGGATGCTTGTGTCTATTCTGGGACCTGCATTCCTGCCCTTATATTAGAGATGGGATGAGGGAACGAGGGATTAGGGTTTGGGACAGCTGGACCCTGGAGGGAGGGGTAGGGAGGTCAGGAGGGATACACACTAGGAGGGAAGTGTGTACAGGTGGTGTAGGGGGCAGCTGCTGATGAAACACTATGTATAGCCCTAAAGAGGGTCCTACACTGTTTGTCTCCTGTCCCATTGTGACCCCTGTCCCATTGTGACCCCTGTCCCACTGTGACCCCTGTCCCACTGTGACCCCTGTCCCACTGTGGCCCCTGTCACAATATGATATTATCTCTCTCTCTCCTTATCTGGACAAGTGGCCTCTGAGTGGCTCTCAGACAGATGGCTTGCTGTCTGACACACTATCTCCCTACCTCTCTACCTCCCCACTACCTCCCCCCTACCTCCCCACTACCTCCCTACCTCCCCACTACCTCCCTACTACCTCCCTACCTCCCCACTACCTCCCTACTACCTACCTACCTCTCCACTACCTCCCTACCTCCCACTGCCTCCCTACCTCCCACTGCCTCCCTACTGCCTACCTGCCTCTCCACTACCTTCCCTGCCTCCCCACTACCTCCCTAGTACCTCCCCACCTCCCCACCACCTCCCCACTGCCTCCCTACCTCCCCACTACCTCCCTACCTCCCCACTACCTCCCTACTACCTCCCTACCTATCCACTACCTCCCTACCTCCCCACTACCTCCCTAGTACCTCCCACCTCCCCACTGCCTCCCTGCCTCCCTACTGCCTCCCCACTGCCTCCCTACCTCCCAGTGCCTCCCCACTGCCTCCCTACCTCCCTACTGCCTCCCACTGCCTCCCTACCTATCCACTGCCTCCCTACCTCCCCACTGCCTCCCTACCTCCCACTACCTCCCTACTACCTCCCTACCTATCCACTACCTCCCTACCTCTCCACTACCTCCCTACTACCTCCCCACTACCTCCCTACTACCTCCCACTACCTCCCTACCTCCCCACTACCTCCCTACCTCTCCACTACCTCCCCACCTCCCCACTACCTCCCTACCTCCCTACTACCTCCCTACCTCCCCACTACCTCCCACCTCCCACTGCCTCCCCACTACCTCTCCACCTACATACCTCCCTACCTCCCACTCACCTCCCTACCTCCCACTGCCTCCCTACTACCTGCCTCCCTGCCACCACTCCCTACCTCCCACTGCCTCCCCACTGCCTCCCTGCCTCCCTACCTCCCCACTGCCTCCCTACCTCTCCACTGCCTCCCCACCTCCCCCTGCCTCCCTACTGCCTCCCCACTACCTCCCTACCTCTCCACTACCTCCCTACTACCTCCCTACCTCCCTACTACCTCCCTACCTTTCCCCTACCTCCCCACTACCTCCCCACTACCTCCCTACCTCTCCACTACCTCCCTACCTCCCCACTACCTCCCTACCTCTCCACTACCTCCCTACTACCTCCCTACCTCCCTACCTCCCTACCTCCCTACTACCTCCCTACCTCTCCACTACCTCCCTACTACCTCCCTACCTCCCTACCTCTCCACTACCTCCCTACTACCTCCCTACCACCTCCATACCTCCCTACCTCCCCTCTGGTCTGAAGAGCTAGTGGGCCCAAAGGCCAGGGACCATCAAAGCACATGACTTGGTGTGAGTAAGAGACTGTGGGACACGGCTCAGCAGATTGCTGGGCTTGTCTTTTTCTTTGTCTCAGTCTCTGTGTAAATCCACTGTTGTACACTATACTGTGCAGTGGCCCAGTCGTTGTTAATGGTGGGCCCTTGACAGCAGGTTCTGGGGAAGATGTCAATCAGTCCTCTGGTTAATGAGGCTAATTCACTGCCCAGTAATGAAACTGTTTGACGTCTGCTTATGCTTTCTTTCTAATGATCTACTTAACCTTCTGAATTGGGGATATTTGTTGTGTTTGTGTGTGATTGAGTGAACAGCACTAAACTGGAGGACAGGGACAGTTGGAAGGACTATAGGTGGTCACAGTTCCCTGTTCAGAGAGCAAGGGCAGAGGCCTACCTGACCGCTGAAGCCTAGGGTTGGTAGTTTGGTGGCCTCCCCAGCTGAGGCCCTCTGGTGTCAGGGGAGTGTAGTACAGTACAGGTTACTCTCCCTTGCATTGGGACATGTGCAAAGCAGCACAGATCCAGGCCCTGACTGACTCTGATTGGTTGAAGGAGACAGACTATATTGTAACAGGTCCCTTGGTTCTTTCGGCCCAGAAAGATTATTTTCTCGTACAAAGATAAAAAATGACTGACAGAAAACCTGACTGACCTTGCGTCTGTGCTAGAGTTTAATATAGATGCTTTTATCCAAAGCGACTTATTCATGCATGCATCCATTTTAAGTATGGGTGGCCACTAGTTTACACTCAATAGGCCCAGTTTAGACAAAAGACAATTTCCCATAATCTATTATTCCTACATTGTTTGTTGAGATGCAGTGCTCTATCCTCTGGCTCCTGAGTGGTGCAGTGGTCTAAGGCACTGCATCTCAGTGCAAGAGGTGACACTGCAGTCCACTACAGTCCCTGGTTTGAATCCAGGCTGAATCACTTCTGACCGTGATTGGGAGCATAATTGGCCCAACTTCGTCCGGGTGTGGCCGGGGTAGGCTGTCATTGTAAATAAGAATTTGTTCTTAACTGACTTGTATCTATGACATCATAATTAAAGGGTTACTCCGTGGTTATTTCCTCAGTCTTGATTTTACTTCGGAACGCTTTAATCCTCAAAGTGGTTTCATTTCTTAACATTTGAATCTAAAGCCAACTATAATCAATAGCAATTAAGAATACATATTTAATTCCTTCCTTCCTAGCCCTCCCATCTTCCCTCTCTATATTTGTGTGTCTTTGCATAGAGCTGCAAGATTTCAATTGGGTTTGACTATTTCTCTTCTCCTGAGTTGGGATTTATATTTTTTGACTTTCTGGATCTGTGTAGTCTTGCGTAATAGCGGTTTACTGTTGAAACGCCATTTGTCTTGTTGGGCTTGACAGTCTTGGATGAGATTGCTGAGCCTCTCCTTTGCGGCACGGCAGGTTTTAACCGGGACTGTTTTGCAGGAAAGATCTTTAGGTGGAAATAGGGCAGTGCTGTTAAAGGCATGTCTTGGACCGCGCAGTCACCGCTGCTCTTAGGCCGCGACTGTAGCCCGGTCACAGCAAAGCAGTAGATGGACACAGCAAAGCAGAGGGGCACAGCAGAGAAGACGGACACAGCAGAGCAGAGGGACACAGCAGAGCAGAGAGACACAGCAGAGCAGAGGGACACAGCAGAGAAGATGGGCACAGCAGAGCAGAGGGGCACAGCAGAGAAGACAGACACAGCAGACCAGAGGGACACAGCAGAGCAGATGGACACAGCAAAGCAGAGGGGCACAGCAGAGAAGATGGACACAGCAGAGCAGAGGGACACAGCAGAGCAGAGGGACACAGCAGAGCAGATGGACACAGCAAAGCAGAGGGGCACAGCAGAGAAGACGGACACAGCAGAGCAGAGGGACACAGCAGAGCAGATGGACACAGCAAAGCAGAGGGGCACAGCAGAGAAGATGGACACAGCAGAGCAGAGGGGCACAGCAGAGCAGAGGGACACAGCAGAGCAGAGGGACACAGCAGAGCAGAGGGAAGTAATGGATCCACTCAACTTGTAATGAGGATAACAGTACCCGGGTCATGCTCTTAACTCACCAGCACAAAGGGAGAAAGACAGAGACAGACAGACAGAGAAAGAGAGACAGACAGGACCGTGACATAATGTTTTTCTAATTTAGCTAGAACCAGTGAATGTGTAGGTGAAGGAGTACTGGAACTTCATAAAGCATCAGACATCTGTAACTCTGCATAAAACAAACGCCTTTCATTTGATGACGTCCTCACACTTTGTCAGAGAATGATGTCATACAGATGCATTACAACTGGCTGCCAAACTGCAGCAGGCCCATCCTCTCTCCCTTGCTCTCTCTCGCTCCCTCCCTCCCTCCCCCTCTCTCGCTCTCTCCCCCTCTCTCTCTCTCTATCCCTATCTCCCTCCCTCCCCTCCCTCCCTCCCTCTCCCTCTCTTTCTCTTTCGATCTTCCTCTCTCTTTCCTTCTCTGCGCTTACCTTACGCAGACTGATTCTCACCCCAAGCACGATCCTACTGCCTCCTCCAGCCCCTCCCCTTCACCGCTCCCTTAACGAAGTACGACCACTTAGATATTTTAGCCATGCTTTCATTACCATCACCGGCAGCCGCACAAAGGGGGGTGGCTTGATATACACTCTGCCGCCAAACAAAAATCCAATGCAGTTAAACTCAGAAAGGAGCTCAGGCAGAAAGATATCCTGGCTGACACGCTCTCCGTTGTGAGTGTCGGACAGGCCAACATCCCCCATGCTCCGTCTCTCTCTAAAGACAAAGTGGTTGAATGAAATGTGCTGTGTTTTTAACTGGTGTCATCCAGAAACACTGGGCAACAATAGAGGATGAACCCAGTTAAGGCCATCTGGATAAGAATCTATTGCGTTTCATCTCCCCCCTTGTCTTCTAAACATGTACTGTACATGGGAGACAGGGGAGGAAAGGTGATTGAATTTTAGCAAATTCCTCCAGCGGGGCTGTGGTGGTCATGACGTTTTGTCAGCCGGTGATTGTCAAGCAAATAACTGCCGGTCTCACAGTAATTGACCATTAATGAACATAAACACATGTAATATAGCCTACACCATCACAATAAATCCATGTAATATAGCCTACACCATCACAATAAATCCATGTAATATAGCCTACACCATCACAATAAATCCATGTAATATAGCCTACACCATCACAATAATTCCATGTAATATAGCCTACACCATCACACTAATTCCATGTAATATAGCCTACACCATCACAATAAATCCATGTAATATAGCCTACACCATCACAATAAATCCATGTAATATATATAACCTACACCATCACAACAAATCCGTGATTTATTTAAACGGCTCTAAAGAAACATGATATGAAGATAATGTAGTTTATTTCCGAAGAACAGAATAGCATACTCTGAGTTATCATGTTAGGCCGTGATCTGGCTATGGGCTACACTACTTCACTTAGCAGACAAGATTTGCTTAGAATTCCGTGGCATTATTTTATATTATTTAATAGTATGAAGAATACAATTGAACATAGCTGAATAAAATAGAAAGGATAATTTCTCTAAAGGATTTGAGGGAGTGTTCACATGCAGCTATTCTGTTTTGAGCGGATAACAAAGAAACAGGTCCTCCTATATGCTTCATTTAGAGTTATTTATGCAACTTTAGTCTGGGACAGTTGTGGGATGTGATAGATCCCAAATGAATACAACCACGAACATCAAAGAAACTGTTTTGAGCCATGAGGCTGACGCAACTGAACAGAACATCAGAACATTTAGCTTAAAATGTTGATAAACTATTAGGCTATGTATTCACATTATAAACTCCGGAATGCGCACACCGCACTAGGTTATAAGCGCAAATGTTTCGAAATGCCACCAATTAGCAGGAAAACACAGTTCTCAAAGGTGACCGCAATTGTGATTATGCAAGTATTGCTTTTTATTATAAAGGTGACTTTTTATGGTGAAAATGATCTTCCCCAGACTTGAAACTCATGCACTGTGTACGTATGTCATTTAGACTCTACACCCGTTGCAAAGCAGATTAATGTGCTTCATTTTAAAAAGTTATTTGGCCACTTTAGTTGTGGTACAAACCTTCTCAAAACATATCGACCTATGGGCCCTAGGCTACAATAGGTGTGCAACTATGATTTGAAAAGGTCGGAAATAAAAAGGCATGCTGCTGTTTCTTGCCTTACTGCACACAAGCTGGGCATCATTCACAAGTGATGATATATCATTCACAAGTGATAGGCTAATACTGTCACCCATCAGACTGTTCTTGATTTAATCTTGTCTTTACATATACTAAATAATATACACTGCTCAAAAAAATAGAGGGAACACTTAAACAACACAATGTAACTCCAAGTCAATCACACTTCTGTGAAATCAAACTGTCCACTTAGGAAGCAACACTGATTGACAATAAATTTCACATGCTGTTGTGCAAATGGAATAGACAACAGGTGGAAATGATAGGCAATTAGCAAGACACCCCCAATAAAGGAGTGGTTCTGAAGGTGGTGACCACAGACCACTTCTCAGTTCCTATGCTTCCTGGCTGATGTTTTGGTCACTTTTGAATGCTGGCGGTGCTTTCACTCTAGTGGTAGCATGAGACGGAGTCTACAACCCACACAAGTGGCTCAGGTAGTGCAGCTCATCCAGGATGGCACATCAATGCGAGCTGTGGCAAGAAGGTTTGCTGTGTCTGTCAGCGTAGTGTCCAGAGCATGGAGGCGCTACCAGGAGACAGGCCAGTACATCAGGAGACGTGGAGGAGGCCGTAGGAGGGCAACAACCCAGCAGCAGGACCACTACCTCCGCCTTTGTGCAAGGAGGAGCACTGCCAGAGCCCTGCAAAATGACCTCCAGCAGGCCACAAATGTGCATGTGTCTGCTCAAACGGTCAGAAACAGAATCCATGAGGGTGGTATGAGGGCCCAACGTCCACAGGTGGGGGTTGTGCTTACAGCCCAACACCGTGCAGGACGTTTGGCATTTGCCAGAGAACACCAAGATTGGCAAATTCGCCACTGGCGCCCTGTGCTCTTCACAGATGAAAGCAGGTTCACACTGAGCACGTGACAGACGTGACAGAGTCTGGAGAATGTTCTGCTGCCTGCAACATCCTCCAGCATGACCGGTTTGGCGGTGGGTAGTCATGGTGTGGGGTGGCATTTCTTTGGGGGGGCCGCACAGCCCTCCATGTGCTCGCCAGAGGTAGCCTGACTGCCATTAGGTACCGAGATGAGATCCTCAGACCCCTTGTGAGACCATATGCTGGTGCGGTTGGCCCTGGGTTCCTCCTAATGCAAGACAATGCTAGACCTCATGTGGCTGGAGTGTGTCAGCAGTTCCTGCAAGAGGAAGGCATTGATGCTATGGACTGGCCCGATCCCTCAGGAGACCATCCGCCACCTCATCAGGAGCATGCCCAGGCGTTGTAGGGAGGTCATTCAGGCACGTGGAGGCCACACACACTACTGAGCCTCATTTTGACTTGTTTTAAGGACATTACATCAAAGTTGGATCAGCCTGTAGTGTGGTTTTCCACTTTAATTTTGAGTGTGACTCCAAATCCAGACCTCCATGGGTTGATAAATTTGATTTCCATTGATCATTTTTGTGTGATTTTGTTGTCAGCACATTCAACTATGTAAAGAAAAAAGTATTTAATAAGATTATTTCATTCATTCAGATCTATAATGTGTTATTTTAGTGTTCCCTTTATTTTTTTGAGCAGTGTATGTGTGAAATTGTTCTGATTTAGAATGGACCATTATCATGCACCTGTATCAAAACAGGGGCAGCGGGAAAAATACATGTCATCTACGCACTTAAATAGCGAATTCAGGATGCTTTTCCTGTGGTTCATTTTAATGCCAGTCAGGTAGTGTATACTCCTGTTGTAAAGAGAAGTAATGTGCTTAACATTAGGAATGTTGAGAAATAAATATAGTAGGCCTAGCCTATAGAAAGTTGATGGGATCCTCCTCTTTTTAATAGTGGCCATCACTCTGTTTTCTCCCGCAATTGCATAGCCTACAGAAATGTTGCTCAACATGAGCTAATGGGCTCTCGTGAAGTGTTTCATTAGATTTTTGTTTACATTTGCATTGATGTCAGAGTGCTTAGAGGGACAATAGAGGGCAAAGTACCAGGCGGTTAGACAGTTTGGTAGGCTACTAATGACCGTCAGCAGTATCAGAGCTTGGAGAAGCCTAATTACCGTGACTAAATGATCACGTGGAATTTGACAGCCATCATGACTCCTGACCGCCGGTGTGGTGGTAATACGATCACCGTAACAGCCCTATCCTTGAGACAGAGTATTGTATGATAAGGCAAAGTAAGGTATGGGAATAAACGAGGGGACAACATGTCTTCCAATGTTGCATTAGCTGCCTACTGACAGAGCCAGAGAATCATGGAAAAGCTTTGATAGATTCAGGGGTTCTCAAACTTTCAACAACAATAAAACCCTGTGGGTGAACTAACTTTAAAAAGTTTCTCCCACAATATAAATTATTAAAACAAACACAAATACCCACCATGATGCATACTAACACAGAGGAATAATACTTAAACACAAACACCACTGTGTATTCCCGAGGGTCTCTCTTTTTCCCTATAACTCTACTCTCTGGCTTCACTCCTCTCCTCTCCTTCCCTACAGTCCTTCCCTTCCCCCTCACCTTCAAGTGTCCTTCAGGGACCTTGGGCCCTGGGCTTGCTGCTCTTCTCTGCTCTGCGCTTCAGACCAGTGCTATTTTTCCCCATAACAGCCCAGAGCAGACCCACACAGTCTCTTTGTACTTCTCCATTAATGAGGCCCTCAGCCTGGCCGGCTGTCCATCCGGCTGGCCAGTAGGCCACAGGCAAACCAGTGGGGTCCTGACAGTAATCATCCTAATAACTCGAACCACTCCCCTTCCCACTCATGTTAATACTACTCCCACTGTTACTACTGCTGTAGCTGCTGCTGATCTTGTAGCACCTGGCCAATACAGATTCTACCACTGTACTGATTCTACCACTGTACTGTTCTGCCTGTTTTATGAACATTTTAAAATCTTGTCCATGTTCTGTTATAATCTGCACCCGGCACAGCCAGAAGAGGACTGGCCACCAGTCACAGCCTGGTTCCTCTCTAGGTTTCTTCCTAGGTTTTGGACTTTCTAGGGAGTTTTTCCCTAGCCACCGTGCTTTTACACCTGCATTGCTTGCTGTTTGGGGTTTTAGGCTGGGTTTCTGTACAGCACTCTGTGACATCAGCTGATGTAAGAAGGGCTTTATAAATAAATTTGATTTGATTTACTGCACTACCACACTGTAAAACTGCTCTGGCTACTCGAAAAAACTTGAGGAAACTAAAATAGTTGAAGTGAACAGTACTACCTTCATATGACTAATCCAAATGCAGTTTTTTGAGTAAGGTACGCTGACATAAAAATGTAATGTAAATCAACGTAGTTATTTGGATTTCTCAATAATTAAACATATTATTTAGTGTTCACTTCACCTTATTGATTTAGTTTAACTAGTCACTCACTTAATAAGTACAAGTTACAATACTTGAAATGTTTGTGCTTAGTCCACCTTACTTAGAAACTACAATTTACCATTACTTAAATGTAACTATAAGTTTACTTTAAACATTTTAGGAAACCGATTTACCTCAATTTTATTGCTCTGTGTTAGCTTCAGCCTAGAGCTCAGAGAGAACAGAGAGCGGTTGAGACATGAGACACGTTTAGGTAGTTGATTGGCCTAAGACAGTAGTGCCGTGTGGCAGTGGAATCCTAACCAGGCTCTCCCTGACGCTTCACTCTGTTCCAGCCTACTGTGGGAGTGGAATCCTAACCAGGCTCTCCCTAAAGCTTCACTCTGTTCCAGCCTACTGTGGGAGTGGAATCCTAACCAGGCTCTCCCTAAAGCTTCACTCTGTTCCAGCCTACTGTGGGAGTGGAATCCTAACCAGGCTCTCCCTAAAGCTTCACTCTGTTCCAGCCTACTGTGGGAGTGGAATCCTAACCAGGCACTCCCTGACGCTTCACTCTGTTCCAGCATACTGTGGGAGTGGAATCCTAACCAGGCTCTCCCTAAAGCTTCACTCCTCTCCTTTCCTCCTGAAATACATGTGCACTTAAAGAAGTGTCTGATCAGGGATGCTGGCTGTCTGCTCCTCTCACCTGCCTCTCCTCTCCTCCCCCTCTCCTCTCCTTCCCCTCTCCTCCCACTCTCCTCCTCCCCCTCTCCTCACCATCTCTTCCTCCCCCTCTCCTCATCTCCTCCCGACGTACTCCACAGCTGGTCTAAGAGCCCTGTCTGCAGCGCTACACTCACAGCTACAACCAATTACACCTGCTTATAGCGGACCAGCAGGAGGATACGCTAGGCCACACACACACACACACACACACACACACACACACACACACACACACACACACACACACACACACACACACACACACACACACACACACACACACACACACAACCAAACACACACACACACACAGACAACACACACAACCATGTGCGTGTACACTCGTGAAACAGGCAAACATCGTGAAACAGGCAAACACCAGATCAAGCCAACACAAAGGGAAAGTGTTCAGTCTCAGACACAGCAGCGCTAGGCTCCAGCTGAAGCAGGTTAGAAGCTTTTGAATCTCTTCCTGCTTTCCTTCTTCAATTTTATTCTGACTAGATTCAGGCTAGATTAAGTTCTAATCACAGATAACCATAAACATCTTATGTATTGACTCTGAGAAATACCATTCCCCCTGTTGCTATCTTATATAGACATATGTTGCAGAGGATGGGAGGTGTATGAATGAGATAAATATCAAATCAAATCAAATGAAATAGCTAGACACTTCATTACAAGACATTGTTAGACAGTTAATATATCAGGAATAAGTCCGTTCTTGAACATAATCACTTCTGGGAAACATTTAATTTGGGATTCTATAGTTATATAGTTATCTTGGGTTGCCTCTACGATGTGTTACGTTCCCCGTCAATAACGACCGTGTTTATTATAGCATCGTTATAAATGTTGTGACTTTATAAACAGAGGTTCTGTGTTACGATCATGCCAGGACAACTATAAACCTCTGCTTTGTAATAACTGGGGTTGTTCATCTGCATGGTTGTGTGTGATGTAATGCGCATGTGTGTGTGTGTGCATGTGTGTGTGTGTGTGTATGTGTGTGTGCGTCGGTGTGTGTGAGTGTGTGTGTGTGTGTATGTGTGCGTGTGTGTGTGTGTGTGTGTGCGTGTGTGCGTGGGTGTGTGTTAATGTGTGTGTGCGTGTGTGTGCGTGGGTAGACATTTTCCCGACCGACATTGCCAAGAGGATGCTGCCTGCCATCAGAGTGACCTCCTTCCTTTAAAGAGGATGCTGCCTGACATCAGAGTGACCTACTTCCTTTAAAGAGGATGCTGCCTGACATCAGAGTGACCTACTTCCTTTAAAGAGGATGCTGCCTGCCATCAGAGTGACCTACTTCCTTTAAAGAGGATGCTGCCTGCCATCAGAGTGACCTACTTCCTTTAAAGAGGATGCTGCCTGCCATCAGAGTGACCTACTTCCTTTAGAGAGGATGCTGCCTGACATCAGAGTGACTTACTTCCTTTAAAGAGGATGCTGCCTGCCATCAGAGTGACCTACTTCCTTTAAAGAGGATGCTGCCTGACATCAGAGTGACCTACTTCCTTTAGAGAGGATGCTGCCTGACATCAGAGTGACCTACTTCCTTTAAAGACTTCCTCTTGCAGCTCCACTGAATTGTAATTAGCCCACGTGTTCATTTCCAGTTAGCATAACCAGTTAATTCTGTGGAGTAACATCATCACAAGCAGTGGACTATTCTGGGGACTTGAACTATACGCTATTCTACAAGCATACTGTAGGCCTACATTTCCCCCCTCACATAAACATTCAAAACAATAGCCTATGGCTCTTCTAATCAGTGAACCTGTTTTCTATCCGTGTTGTTACATTTAATTTATCCCATGTTGTATTAATTATTACAAAAACACAATAGGATTCTCAACCTAAATTGTACTTTGAGAAAAAAATATTTATGATCTAAAATAATGAATAATTAATTATGCATCCCATGTAAAATGGAGAGCCCTTGGTCTTTTCTATGACTACCGTGTTTCTGCAGAGAGAGAGAGAGCTGGGTAAGGTATGGAAGGGGTTATTGGAGTTTAATGCAAGCGGATGTCTGTTTAATTGATTGAAACAAATTACCTCAGCATGGATCCCTGTTCTAGTGTTCAGGCCGATGGACACGGCCCGAGGAGTGGAGAGAGGGAGGGGAAATGATGGGCTGCTCTGGGCCACAGAGAGGCCTGAGCCCCCTGACCCTGCCTGCCGGGATACAGCCAGATGATACGATGGTCCCACATAGGGGGTTACACACTGGATGTTTTAAGTGAGCTTCCGTTGAGTTATATACATCATTCAAAATGTCATTTGTAATTGCACTGCCATGAAAAATGTTCCTATTTATTTTCTTGGATAGTGCAGCCGGTGTCTTCTCTCTTATCAATGGTTTGATCGGATCAGACGTCTCACGGTCTCTCATCACAGCCGTGTAATGGAAGATTGACTAATTGACCGTAATTAAATACTGGAGAGGTAACAAGGTTCAGCACTATGGTCATTCAGTAATTCAACTTTTGCTACTGTGATGTCACCGAGCAAAGCCACATTTCTGATTGATGTAAATTCTCATATAATCAGAGACACCGTGCAGTCTTTCTCTGAGAACATTGAGGAATTCCAGGATATCTTATCAAGGACTATTTGATTGACTGATTGAGGGTTGTTAGTGTGAGTGGCAATAGATTCTGGGATAGGTCATCCCTCTTCAGTCCGCACCGTAGACAAGATTCCACTGGTGCTAGGAGCAATAGAATATCAATGTCCAAGGTCTCACTACAGGAAGTCCAACGTGGATAATGTGTACATTACGGAAGACAATACACTGACAACAAATAACTACTAAATCGATAGTGTGGTTGGTTGTGATGTCAATAGAGTACGCATTCCCCTGTAACCCCAGGAATGGGAGTTGTTTTTTATCCTACAGAAAGATAGAGCAGTGTTCTGTTTGAGCTATCAATCTGCAGTTGAGAAGAAATAGTAAAATAGAGTAGAATAAAGTAGAGTAGAATGGTGTAGACTAGAGTAGAATAGAGATGAGTAGAACTAGTAAAATATATTAGAACAGAGTAGACTACAGTAGAATAGAGTAGAATAAAGCAGAGTAGAGTAAAGCAGAATAGAATAGAGTAGAATAGAATAGAGTAGAATAGAAGAGAGTAGAATATAATAGAGCAGAGTAGAATACAGTAGAGAAGAAAAGAGAAGAATAGAGTAAAATAGAGTAGAACTGTGTTGAATAGAGTAGAATAGTGTTGAATAGAGTTGAGGAGAAATAGTAAAATATAGTAGAATAGAGTAGAGTAGAATGGTGTAGACTAGAGTAAAATAGAGTAGAATAAAGCAGAGTAGAGTAAAGCAGAATAGAGAAGAGTATAATAGAATATAGTACAATAGAGTAGAGTAGAATATAATACAATAGAGTATAATATAATACAGTAGAATAGAATAGAGTAAAAGAGTGTAGAATAGAGTAGAGTAGAATAGAGTAGAGTAGAAAAGAGAAGAATCAAGTAGAATAGAGTAGAATTGTGTTGAATAGAGTAGAATAGTGTTGAATAGAGTTGAGTAGAAATAGTAGAACATAGTAGAATAGAGTAGAGTAGAATGGTGTAGACGAGAGTAGAATAGAGTAGAATGGTGTAGACTAGAGTAGAATAGAGTAGAGTAGAATAGAGTAGAGTAGATTCGAATAACGTAGAGTAGAATAGTGTAGAATAGAATAGAGTAGAGTAGAGAAGAATAGTTTAGAATAGAGTAGAATAGAATAGAATAGATTGACTACAATAGAATAGATTGACTAAAGTGTGCTTTAGTGTAGTGTGGTGTGATGTGGTGTGGTGTAGTGTAGTGTGTTTTAGTGTAGTGTGGTGTGGTGTAGTGTGGTGTAGTGTGGTGTAGTGTGGTGTAGTGTAGTGTGTTTTAGTGTAGTGTGGTGTAGTGTGGTGTGGTGTGGTGTAGTGTGGTGTAGTGTAGTGTGTTTTAGTGTAGTGTGGTGTAGTGTGGTGTGGTGTGGTGTAGTGTGGTGTAGTGTGGTGTAGTGTAGTGTGTTTTAGTGTAGTGTGGTGTAGTGTGGTGTGGTGTGGTGTAGTGTGCTTTAGTGTAGTGTGGTGTAGTGTAGTGTGGTGTAGTGTAGTGTAGTGTAGTGTGGTGTAGTGTGGTGTAGTGTGGTGTGGTGTGGTGTGGTGAAGTGTGGTGTAGGGTGGTGTGGTGAAGTGTGGTGTAGTGTAGTGTGGTGTGGTGTAGTGAAGTGTAGTGTGGTGTGGTGTGGTGTGGTGTAGTGTGGTGTGGTGTGGTGTGGTGTGGTGTGGTGAAGTGTGGTGTAGGGTGGTGTGGTGAAGTGTAGTGTAGTGTAGTGTGGTGTGGTGTGGTGAAGTGTAGTGTGGTGTGGTGTAGTGTGGTGTGGTGTAGTGTGGTGTAGTGAAGTGTAGTGTGGTGTAGTGTGGTGTGGTGTGGTGAAGTGTAGTGTGGTGAAGTGTAGTGTGGTGTGGTGTAGTGTGGTGTAATGAAGTGTAGTGTGGTGTGGTGTGGTGAGGTGTAGTGTAGTGTAGTGTAGTGTAGTGTGGTGTGGTGTGGTGAAGTGTAGTGTGGTGTGGTGTGGTGTGGTGAAGTGTGGTGTGGTGTAGTGTGGTGTAGTGAAGTGTAGTGTAGTGTGGTGTAGGGTGGTGTGGTGTAGTGTGGTGTAGTGTAGTGTGGTGTGGTGTGGTGAAGTGTAGTGTGGTGTAGTGTAGTGTAGTGTGGTGTGGTGTGGTGAAGTGTAGTGAAGTGTAGTGTAGTGTGGTGTAGTGTAGTGTGGTGTGGTGTGGTGTAGTGAAGTGAAGTGTAGTGTAGTGTGGTGTAGTGTAGTGTGGTGTAGTGTAGTGTAGTGTGGTGTGGTGTGGTGTGGTGTAGTGTGGTGTAGTGAAGTGTAGTGTAGTGTGGTGTAGTGTAGTGTGGTGTGGTGTAGTGAAGTGAAGTGTAGTGTAGTGTAGTGTGGTGTAGTGTGGTGTGGTGTGGTGTAGTGTGGTGTAGTGAAGTGTAGTGTGGTGTGGTGTGGTGAGGTGTAGTGTGGTGTGGTGAGGTGTAGTGTAGTGTAGTGTGGTGTGGTGTGGTGTGGTGAAGTGTAGTGTGGTGTGGTGTAGTGTGGTGTGGTGTAGTGTGGTGTAGTGAAGTGTAGTGTGGTGTGGTGTGGTGAGGTGTAGTGTGGTGTGGTGAGGTGTAGTGTAGTGTAGTGTGGTGTGGTGTGGTGAAGTGTAGTGTGGTGAAGTGTAGTGTGGTGTGGTGTAGTGTGGTGTAGTGAAGTGTAGTGTGGTGTGGTGTGGTGAGGTGTAGTGTAGTGTAGTGTGGTGTGGTGTGGTGAAGTGTAGTGTGGTGTGGTGTGGTGTGGTGAAGTGTGGTGTGGTGTAGTGTGGTGTAGTGAAGTGTAGTGTAGTGTGGTGTAGGGTGGTGTGGTGTAGTGTGGTGTAGTGTAGTGTGGTGTGGTGTGGTGAAGTGTAGTGTGGTGTAGTGTAGTGTAGTGTGGTGTGGTGTAGTGAAGTGTAGTGTAGTGTGGTGTGGTGTGGTGTAGTGTAGTGTGGTGTGGTGTGGTGTAGTGAAGTGTAGTGTAGTGTGGTGTGGTGTGGTGTAGTGAAGTGAAGTGTAGTGTAGTGTAGTGTGGTGTAGTGTAGTGTAGTGTGGTGTGGTGTGGTGTAGTGAAGTGTAGTGTAGTGTGGTGTAGTGTGGTGTAGTGAAGTGTAGTGTGGTGTGGTGTGGTGTAGTGAAGTGTAGTGTAGTGTGGTGTAGTGTAGTGTAGTGTGGTGTGGTGTAGTGAAGTGTAGTGTAGTGTGGTGTGGTGTGGTGTAGTGAAGTGTAGTGTAGTGTGGTGTAGTGTAGTGTAGTGTGGTGTGGTGTAGTGAAGTGTAGTGTAGTGTGGTGTGGTGTGGTGTGGTGTAGTGTGGTGTAGTGTAGTGAAGTGTAGTGTAGTGTGGTGTAGTGTAGTGTAGTGTGGTGTGGTGTAGTGAAGTGTAGTGTAGTGTGGTGTGGTGTGGTGTAGTGAAGTGTAGTGTAGTGTGGTGTGGTGTGGTGTGGTGTAGTGTGGTGTAGTGAAGTGAAGTGTAGTGTAGTGTAGTGTGGTGTAGTGTAGTGTAGTGTAGTGTGGTGTGGTGTGGTGTGGTGTAGTGAAGTGTAGTGTGGTGTAGGGTAGTGTAGTGTTGTGTGGTGTACGGTAGTGTAGTATTGTGTGGTGTAGGGTAGTGTAGACCCGCACACAACACCATGCTACAAACAGACAAACAGCCCCCCTTCCCTCCCCATTCCCCATTACACCTCTGGCCTGTGTTTCACCAGGGTACATTCTACAGTCAGTACGGTGCTATATTTTTGGTCGTAATGTTCACTGTGTCCTATTTCCTCCCTACCCCCGTGCGGAGCCCCAGACAGGGTGGTCCCATTGGACATCCAGGCAGGCTGTGGTGTGTGGGGCTTGCAGGTGGCGCTGGTTTAGTGGGCCCCCCAGTCGGCTGGCTTTGGCTGTCTCAGCACGGTGCCGCAGTCAGCATTGTTGCATATTTAATGTCCTGATGAGCGCTTCCACCTGCTGACACAGCCAAAGTGACAGAACAATCCCTCCCCCCCTGAACCTCATGCCCGGTTATACCATCATCAGTCCAACCCTGCCTCACCTCCCCTCGAACGATCAACACTACTACCAGTGCCACACCTCGACCCATTCACCACTCTCTCCGTCTCTCTCCCTCACTGCCGTTATCTCTCAGTCTCAATTCAATTCAATTTAAGGGGCTTTATTGGCATGGGAAACATATGTTAACATTGCTAAACCAAGTGAAATAGATAATAAACAAAGTGAAATAAACAATCTAATGTTTTTACAGTAAACATTACACTGACAGAAGTTTGACAATAAATACATTTCTAATGTCATATTATGTGCAAATAGTAAAAGAACAATAAGTCTGTCTGTCTGTCTGTCTCTTTCTCTCTGTCTCTCCCCCCTCTCTCTATCTCTCTCCTCTTTGTCTCTGATACTATCTCTGACCATGCACCTCTTTCTCTTTAAAATGTATCTGTCTGTAGGGCGACCTGTCTGTAGGGCGACCTTTCACTGTTCAAATCAACCAAAATTGTTATTTCGCATAAACATGCTATGGGCACCCACTCACACACACATACAGTACACTGTAAACTCACTGGACTCTCTTACTGTAAAATCACTGAGCTCTCTTACTGTAAACTCACTGAGCTCTCTTACTGTAAACTCACTGTGCTCTCTTACTGTAAACTCACTGTGCTCTCTTACTGTAAACTCACTGTGCTCTCTTACTGTAAACTCACTGAGCTCTCTTACTGTAAACTCACTGAGCTCTCTTACTGTAAACTCACTGAGCTCTCTTACTGTAAACTCACTGTGCTCTCTTACTGTAAACTCACTGTGCTCTCTTACTGTAGACTCACTGAGCTCTCTTACTGTAGACTCACTGAGCTCTCTTACTGTAAACTCACTGTGCTCTCTTACTGTAAACTCACTGTGCTCTCTTACTGTAAACCCACTGAGCTATCGTACTGTAAACTCACTGAGCTATCTTACTGTAAACTCACTGAGCTATCTTATTGTAAACTCACTGAGCTCTCTTACTGTAGACTCAATGAGCTCCTCCCAGAGTGCATTGCAGTCAGGTCATCTCTGATGTGTCTTTTCATGCATTCCAGATGCAGATTGTCTCTGATTGGCTAGACAGTCAGTCGGTGGCCCCTTTGGTTCCTGTCACGCATGCCACTTTGGGACAGCAAAGGCTACTGGCCTTTTAGAAGTTGAAAGATCTCTGACCAAATCTGATCAGCAGCTTTGTCCAAGAGTGATCAGCAGCTAAACGATGACAGTCTATAACTACACCCAGATGAGGTCAAATGCTGTAACTGTTCCCAAAACAGGCTTGAAGAACAGAACCACCTCAAAACACAGGTAACCGTACTCAGAAAGATGAAGTGTTTTCTGACCATTCAAACCAGGCCTAATGACTAGGCCCAAAACAGTGCAATTACTTACAGCCAGACAGACTCTGTGACCACGCGCAGTCATCAGACAGTCGATCATCTGGTGTTACAGCTACTGTACCAGTCAGAGCTCAGTGTCAGATCCTGCCTGCTGCTGGAGCCCACGGTAGGTATCCATTAGTAAGCATTTGTCCACTGCACCATTTACTGGAAACTGCTGTCTGTGTGTGTCTCCGTCACCCAACACAACAAACTGCTGTCTGTGTGAGTCTCCGTCACCCAACACACAAAATGCTGTCTGTGTGAGTCTCCGTCACCCAACACACAAACTGCTGTCTGTGTGAGTCTCCGTCACCCAACACACAAACTGCTGTCTGTGTGAGTCTCCGTCACCCAACACACAAACTGCTGTCTGTGTGAGTCTCCGTCACCCAACACACAAATGAGAGTTCTCATTCCTGTTTTTTTTTAAGTTTAAGTTTAAAAATCAAAAGGGGCCAAGAAAGGGGAAAATGTACAAGGAGGTATTCCATCGAAGTATGACGGACACCTCTGTTTCTTTTCAGAACGATAGAAATAAATGAGATAAATTACATCTTAAAATATTCCGACCAGATGAAAAGCGCTGACTCTGATTCTCTGCACCTCCATAAGCGTCTCTGCAGTACGAGGCAGATTGGAATCAACCGAACCAGAACGGAGCGGAAAACTGCGTGTGCCATCTCTTTAAATACTCACACAGATATACACACACAGGAACACAAAAGAACACAGACACACATACAGACACACAAACGTTCAACAAAAGCACACACACAAAAACAGATGCACACACACGGCTAACATGCAGAGAGTATTCAGGCTCTTTCTAAGGTCAGGGGTCATAATATTTAAAGCTCTGTGTAACTTTGGGTTGTGTGTGTTTTCTCCTACCTGGGATACATACTTCTTTACATTCCATAGTTCCTCTTGTTCATATGGACGCATAAAGAAGTATGTCCCCCAAGCAGGTAATGCTCCTTTTTTGCGCATTGGTTTCTCTCCACCTTCTCTGCTCTCTCTCTCTCTCTGTTGAATCAGGGTCCCAGGCCGGTCCTTCCCACATGACAACCCCCCTCCCCATCACAAGGGTCCCAGTGGGAGAGAAGATAGCTGTCCCCCATCCCCACACTAAAATCCCAAAGGCATTTAATCATAAGAATTTGAGGCATCAGCTTTTACACTACTCCAACTTTTCCTTTTCTTTATTTTACATTCTGTAGTGTACATTAACAAATCTTCTTGTTTCAGTTGAATTAACTAGCAGTGCTAGAGATATTGGAACAGTTTAATTAATTAACAGTGCTAGAGATATTGGAAACAGTTGAATTAATTAACAGTGCTAGAGATATTGGAAACAGTTTAATCAATTAGCAGTGCTAGAGATAATTGGAAACGTTTAATTAATTAGCAGTGCTAAAGATATTGGAAACAGTTGAATTAATTATCAGTGCTAGAGATATTGGAACAGTTTAATTACTTAGCAGTGCTAGAGATATTGGAAACAGTTTAATCAATTAGCAGTGCTAGAGATATTGGAAACAGTTTAATTAATTAGCAGTGCTAGAGATATTGGAACAGTTTAATTAATTAGCAGTGCTAGAGATAATTGGAAACAGTTGAATTAATTAGCAGTGCTAGAGATAATTGGAAACAGTTTAATTAATTAGCAGTGCTAGAGATAATTGGAAACAGTTTAATTAATTAGCAGTGCTAGAGATATTGGAACAGTTTAATTAATTAGCAGTGCTAGAGATAATTGGAAACAGTTTAATTAATTAGCAGTGCTAGAGATAATTGGAAAGTCAGTCAAACAACTCAGACCCCACAGTTTCATCTCGTTATGAGGTTCAACTACTTAACTAGTCACACCATTATCGCTTCTTTCCCCTGTGGAATGTTACACCTCATTTCTCACAGATAAACCTTTTAAACTGTCACATTTAAACTGTCACATGGCATTGAAGCATAACCAATAACCGCAAATGAAAAATAATCAATGATATTCTTTCTCTACTTCTTTCTTTACGTCTACGTTGTATTTGTAATGTTAGTAGTGTAATCTTTACCATACTCTTACATGACATAATTTTCATTCACGTTCTGTCTCACAAAAAACCTGCAGTGCCGTAAATAAATGTTGCAAGGTCTGTAGACTGCCGCATGCTAGTACGAAATAAGGAGCAGATTCTAGTACGCGATTCACCTTGAGTGTCACACTTAGAGATGCAGCTGCATCAGAGGGGAGAGAGAGAGAGAGAGAGAGAGAGAGAGAGAGAGAGAGAGAGAGAGAGAGAGAGAGAGAGAGAGAGAGAGAGAGAGAGAGAGAGAGAGAGAGAGAGAGAGAGAGAGAGAGAGAGATGGGGGGGAAGGTAGAAAGACATAGATCTAGCTCTTACCTAGCAGATAGCTGTCCGGTAGTCTCCCCAGGATTCAGATGGGCCAATAAGTAAAACAATAAAGAAAGGGAGACAAAGAAAGAAGATAAGAAAGAAGACAGAAGACGGGAGAAGACAGAAGACGAGGAAGAAGGAAGAAGATGAGGAAGAAGAAGGAAGAAGTGCTGTTCTTCCCTCTCAGTCCCAGGTGTTGCCTCTGCAGTCTCTCTCGCTCTCTGAGTCTCTCTCTCTCACACACAGACAACCACACACTCGCCCTCACTCGCTAACAACCCCCTCTCTTTCCCCCTCATACTCTTCCCATCCTCTCCTCCCTATCTCTCTCTCTCTATCTTTCTCTCAGTCTCTCTCTCTCTCGCTCTCTCTTCAACAAAAAACTTTTAGTCCAATGCAGAGCTCCCCTTGTCCCACTGGTCTACACCTTTTCAGGTACTGAAGAATCACTCTCAACCAGCTCTCTCTCTCTCATCGCCACACATCCATCCCTTTTTCTCTCTGTGTGATATAAAGCCTTAACACTGCCCGATCCTCTATTTTATCTCTCTCTCTCTCTCTCTCTCTCTCTCTCTCTCTCTCTCTCTCTCTCTCTCTCTCTCTCTCTCTCTCTTTCCCTCTACCTCTCCATGCCTGTCTCTCTTCCTGATCTCTAAAGATCCTGTAACAATGTAGTCCTGTCAGAATGAGCAGACAGTGATGATGAGATTGACTGGCAGGCTATTATGGTCAGGTGTGGAGCGAGCAGACTCAGGGAATTCTGGGTAACTCTACAGAACATACAGTATGTATAGACACAATACTGTATAGGGGCATTACTGTATAGGTACATTACTGTACAGGTACATTACTGTATAGACACAATACTGTATAGATACATTACTGTATAGATACATTACTGTATAGATACTGTACATGACTGTATAGATACATTACTGTATAGATACTGTACATAACTGTATAGGTACATAACTGTATAGGGGTGCATGTGCATGTGTCTGCAGGTGCCCTTGTTGGCTGAGTGAACCCCATTCACCTGATACCCCCTGGCCCCTGCTGTTAGCCTCTCTCCCTGATCCAGAAGCCCACAAACCACCCACCCTGTCCCTTCAGATCAATACCAATTTATAGGCAAATGCAGAAAGGCTGACTAGCACGGTTTAATGAATGGAAGCATTGTTAACGTCAGTCTTCTGATGAAGGTTCTGAGAGGGGTGTAAGTAAACATATTGGCGTGTGTGTGTGCGCCCGCGTGTGCACGTGTGTGTGTGCCTGTGTGTGAGCATGTGTGTATATTTGTGTTGTCAGATGGTGAACAGCCATTGCTCTGCCTGGATTTTCACTACAGACCACTGTTTGATAACTCCCTGATTTACTGACAGACATGACAAGACAAACGGACAGACAGAGAGAGAGAGACATGAGAAGACAAGGGGACAGACAGACAGACAGACAGACAGACAGACAGAGAGAGAGAGAGAGAGAGAGAGAGAGAGAGAGAGAGAGAGAGAGAGAGAGAGAAGGCTGGAGTGTCCCTGTGCTGTTTCTAGTGTAAATGAGTTACCATAAGAAGCAGCAGCCTCCGCCACAATGATTGACGACCCAACATGCACTGCTCTCCTCCACCAAAGCGGGGGCCAAACTTCCAGGAAGCGTCTTTACCTGTGAGCGGCGGCCATTAGCCATGACAAATAATTCCAGCCCCACTCTTAGAGGTCGCTCAGAGGAGCATCATGGGGCTGAAACATTATGGAGTCACTAAATATGACACGGAGGACAGAAGCTCAGGGAGGGAAATTAAATGTACTGTCTAATTCAGAAAATATTTGTTTTATCTTAAAGAGATTGAACAGGATCTTAAGCATGTATAAATTCATAACATATTGTTTACGACGTACACAATTGTGCACAATTTTCTATGACCCGTTTTGGCTCATGAGTGCTACTTTCAAAACTAATGTCTGAAATTATACAAAACCTTTAAAAAACATCTTTAAGGCATATGTTGTAATGGATAAATATAAACTATTTGGAGACTGAAATGTACTGGCAGAAATAACAATGAAGGGATACACTGTTCTCTACACTGTTGTCTACACGGTTCTCTACACTGTTCTTAGAAGAAACTGGGAATGCAACAATGGGCATGAGAGAGAAGAGCAGCTAGGAGGAGGAGGAGAAAGAGGATGATGAAGAGGATGAGGAAGATGAGGATGAAGAGGAGGAAGAGGAAGATGATGATGAAGACGAGGAGAAAGAGGATGATGAAGAGGAGAAAGAGGAGGAGAAAGAGGATGATGAAGATGAGGATGAAGAGGAGGAGGGAGAGGAGGATGAAGAGGAGGATGATGATGATGAAGAGGATGAGGAATGGGTGGATGAAGAGGAGATAGACGAGAAAGAGGATAAAGATTAGGAAGATGAGGAGGAAGAGGAAGATGAAGAGGAGAAAGAGAAAAGGGGAGTGTAGGTAATGTAAATGTGTGTCAATTATGTTGACTTTGTGTTACACACAACCTCACATACTATATCCAGTGTTCCTCACCTCATCAGCATAGAAGTCCCAAATACTGTATGTTCATTAGTATACAACCTTGCTTACTATATCCAGTGTTCCTCACCTCATCAGCATAGAAGTCCCAAATACTGTATGTTCATTAGTATACAACCTTGCTTACTATATCCAGTGTTCCTCACCTCATCAGCATAGAAGTCCCAAATACTGTATGTTCATTAGTATACAACCTTGCTTACTATATCCAGTGTTCCTCACCTCATCAGCATAGAAGTCCCCAGAGACACATACTGTATGTTCATTAGTATACAGTATGGAAGTGCAATGTTGTCCGAGTCTTCACGGTGGGATCCTGCATCTACAGGACTGCTGCGTACATTAGCCAAGCCCGCCCAGTAATTAAACTAAAAGTCTACCCAATAAATCACATTGCTTCTCTCCACTCTCTCTCTTATTCCACTGTCCCCCCTCAACATCCACCATTGAACGCAGGATTGTGTAAATTACCATGGCCTGGGACTTGGATAGTAACTGTATACCTCCTTACCCAATCCATACACCCTGTCCTGTGTTTGCTCCTTCCACAGAAAGAGGAGGAGGAGGGGGGTGCTCTCTCTAGTCAAAACACAGATTACACGAAGAGTGTTGTGCATTCAAGCCCCTTCAACAAATGGGCAAGGATGCTCAGAATCAGGTCCATCCACTTGTCCAAGTATTCAAATTGATCCTTAAATCAACTTCTTTGATTGAATATTGTAGGCAAGGTAGAGAGAGAGAGATTGGAACCCAACCCTTTAGAGAGAGTCTGTCAGAGATTCAGATTCCTTTCAAGCAGCTGCTTGTGTATGTATCCTAACCGGCAGCACCTCTGTCACCCAATCTCCCCCAGTACCAGACCAGAACCTGTCACACTCAGACGCTTGACAGACAGCTGACCGTGCTGATCGCTCTGCTGGTATCTGGTATCAGAGTAAAATTAGCCAAGTCAAAGACACAGGTCTGTCCAGTTTGAACCTTGCTACCACCTTCACCTCCCTCTCAATTAAATTAAATTAAATTCACTCTCTCTCTCCCTCCCTCCCCTCTCTCACTCTCTCTCTCTCTCCCTCCCCTCTCTCTCTCCCTCCCTCCCCTCTCTCACTCTCTCTCTCTCTCTCTCTCCCTCCCCCCTCTCTCTCTCTCCTCCCTCTCTCCCTCCCTCCCTCTCTCACTCTCTCTCTCTCTCTCCCCTCTCTCTCTCTCTCTCCCTCTCTCCCTCTCTCTCTCTCTTCCTCCCTCTCTCTCTCTCTCTCTCCTCCCTCTCTCCCTCCCTCCCTCTCTCCCTCCCTCCCTCTCTCTCTCTCCCTCCCTCCCTCCCTCTCTCTCTCTCTCTCCCTCTCTCTCTCTCTCTCCCTCCCTCTCTCTCTCTCTCTCTCTCCTCCCTCTCTCTCTCTCTCTCTCTCTCTCTCCCTCCCCTCTCTCCCTCCCTCCCCTCTCTCTCTCTCTCTCTCCCTCTCTCCTCGTTTGAAAGTGACACACGCGTCTGTCCTGTCTATAGATAGTCCACCCGGTCCGCTGGGATAGGCCGGTCCCATGACTGCCCTCACATTCACTAGTGTAATTTAACCCCACAGTGCCAGTATCAGACTGCTCTAAGCCACTAAAACCTCACCTGTCTCCTTCAAACCACAGACATGTCCTTTAGAGTCACAAGTAGTCCATCGAGCAGTCGTATCCATGACCGTGTAGAGAACTAAATCCTGATTTGTCATGATGCGGCAAAAGTGTAAATACCAGGATGTTTGACGAAACAACATAAAATAAACTCAGTGATTAAAAATAATTACGTGAATAGGAGTAATTCAATTTATAATCTGTGTGTCTTTCAGAAGAAGAAACAATACCAAAACAGCAATGAAGATAGCTAATTTGTCAAAATTCACCCAAATAAAGTAAATTAATGCACAATAAGAAAATTATAGACATAAAATAGTTTGGCTTGCCCGGCTAATTTCTGTTTCTGATAACCCTGGACTTTGTATAGACATGAAATACTCCCATCTCTTAAGAATACATTGCAGTCGTCCAATGGGGCTGTAGCCTCTCTGCTAAAGCTAAAACAACTTTGACAAGAGGAGGACGCAGGAGAAGACAGCAGCTCAGCGCTCCGTGCCCTGTCGCTGTGGAACTGTCTCAGAAACAACTGCACTGAGGAGACAGCTGAGCTGTTAGACTGAATCTAGACACACACACACACACACACACACACTACGCATGTACAAACAGAGACAGTATAGACATACAGTATATTGCATACAGTACATGGAGCACATACCAGTGTGAGGGTAATCTGGTGGGGTGGTGGCCGTGCGGTGTGGCTGCTGCAGGCAGTGTCCGGCTGGTGGGGTGGTGGCCGTGCAGTGTGGCTGCTGCAGGCAGTGTCCGGCTGTTCCCTGGCAGCTGAATCAGTGATTGAGAGTTTAGGGATGCAGAGAGAAGAGAAGAGGAGAAGAGGAGAGTCATGGGAGCTGCTGCTTCTCTCACACCGGATAGGAGGAAGAGGATGAAAAAAAGAGGATGAAGGGCAGCTAAAAAAAAGCCCAATAGAAAATGAAAAGACTTGAACCCTTCTTATAAGAGGACATTATATAAACTGATGATGTGGCATTCAAATGCGTCAACTCACAGCCGCCAGTCCCTCCCTACCTGGCCATGCAAAGTTGGACGGAGAAAGCCTCATCAAATAGAAGGAGCAGAGAATGTGGACTGTGTCCTGACAGAGCTGAAGGACAGATCGAGAAGAGGGAGGGAGGGAGGGAGGGAGGGAGGGAGGGAGGGAGGGAAAAGAGAAAGACTGACAGAGTAAGAGATTGACTATGTAAGAGAGTGAGTGAGGAAAGCGAAGGAGACAATAGATGACAAGATAAGTAGAGGAAAGAAAGAAAGGAAAAAGGTTAGCCTACATTTGGCCTCAATGGCATGTTGGAGAGATGAAATCTTTGACAGAAAGTGTAGAACCTCTCAGCTGTTCGTCCTTTTTCTCGACAGTGACCACCCATATTACGCAGCGCCGCCGTGCACACATCCAGGTCACCGCAACACAGGCTTCTATAAATCCTCCAAAGTACCAATGAATAAAAAAATGTTTGTTTCTATCCAATCACAGAAGAAATACTTTTTTATAAAACAACCGTGTCACCTGATGATGCCCTGGAAGAGTGGATGAACACATAAACATTGATTTTGAAATGAAAAGTGGAAAAGTAGACATCATGAAGAACGCTATGGTCAAACTCTGGGAGAGAATGGAAGGTCAGCGTGATCGGAGTAAACCTCCACCGTCCCGGAGCTTATATAAGCAAGTAGGAACGGCAGACATGCGCCCCCTGACCGGCCGTCTGTTCCCCTACGCTGCCTGGCCTTATTTAGTGAAGCGTGGCAAAAAATAGCCAGTCAAGTGCTGAGCATCTCGAGAAAAGGGGTTGTGTTAGTGGGATGGACAGGGTGGAGTGACTGTTCCAATCAGTCTCTCTGTCGATTGACTACTCTACCCTGTCCTCCACTCCACCCTCCTCCTCCTCCACTTTTCTCTTCCTGTCATCAGCCTTGACTCCTCACTCTGCTGTCTAACCCAGAGCCACCATACCACAGCCCATTCTAGACCATACTTGCCCCAACACACCACAGCCCAAACCAGCTCAGCCCTGCACGTCCCAGTCCACACCCTTTACCTTACCCTACCCCCTTCATCCTGCCCAATCTCCCTGGGTATTTTTAGCCGGCCCAAATATAGAGACGTGTGGCCTTCCACCCACTGCCCTGTCCCCCTAGTCCCAGTTCTCAGCCCTGGCCCACTGCAGATTGGGAGGCACTATAAACCTCTGCTGGGTATGGACAGGAGTAGCTACTCATAAGGAGAGAGGGGGAGGGAGCCGGGGGTATAGACCGTAACATTATGTGTGCAGTGTCTCTCTCTCTCTCTCTCTCTCTCTCTCTCTCTCTCTCTCTCTCTCTCTCTGTCTGTGTGAGTGTGAGTGTGTGTGTGTGTGCGTGCGTGCGTGTCTGAGACATGGTGGGCTGGTCCATGAACACAGTATAGTTGGTCACTAGTTCTGTGACGTGTCCATCGTCTAATCCATTACACACACTTCACTGTCTGTACTGTGTATGAACTGAATCTGATTATCCAGCATTCAGAGGTCATGGTACAAAACACTTTTAATTTACATTCTAATATATAGATTTGTCAAATTGTCTCACGTTGTCCCACCTTGTCTCATCCCCCATTTTGGAAGTTTTGGCCCAAACTGTGTGTGTGCGGTTCCCTTTGAGAAATAATGGTTAGATCAACAGCAAAGCCTTTTTAAACTGGACTTTTCATCTTTGAAATCAGAGAGTTCTTCTACTCCAAATACTGCAATGTTTAAATTGACTATATACATTTTAAAGACCAAATTTAGTTTGATTATATCTATAATTTCTAAATGCACAACCCGTTTCTCTATAAGCAGAGCGTGTGTGTGGCTGGTTCAGTGGCTGTGTATGGGAAGGGTTTGGATTTGTTTGTTGATTGCTGGCTGCACTTTTTGAGTCCCTCCATTCACGATGACAAGCTTGGAGAGCAGAAAGAATGATACAGATGAAGTAATAATGCAGATCAAACCGGATCACACCTTCCTCTGGGAGGAGAACAGTCACGGTCAGCTACCATGGAAACAAACTGCCAAGTGGAGAGCAAACACAAAAATGTTTCCTCAGTTTTTCCTCAGTTTTTCTCTCCTCCCTTAGATGCAGCTGTCCCAGGGGAACATTAATCTAGCTGGCTGGTGAAACGGCTTCAGAGATGAATGTTTTTTCTGCATTACCAGGTGCCAGGAGAAAAGCAATAGATACAGTCTACAGATCCTCACACACAACGCTTACTCTACTTCAGACACTTTTCCATCTGGGAGAGGGAGCGTCTCATCGCAGCCAAAGTCTGAGGATGAAAAAAACAGTGAAAAGAGAAAAGTAATGGTAATGGTGAAGGTAATGGTAATGATGATGCTGATGGTGATGGTAATGATGATGCTGATGGTAATGATGATGCTGATGGTAATGATGATGCTGATGGTGATGATAATGATGATGATGCTGATGGTGATGGTAATGATGATGCTGATGGTGATGATAATGATGATGCTGATGGTGATGGTAATGATGATGCTGATGGTGATGATAATGCTGATGGTAATGATGATGCTGATGGTGATGATAATGATGATGCTGATGGTGATGATAATGATGCTGCTGATGGTAATGGTGATGACGATGCTGATGTAATGGTAATGATGCTGCTGATGGAAATGGTAATGGTGATGATGATGCTGATGTAATGGTAATGGTAATGATGATGCTGATGGTAATGGCAATGGTGATGATGATGCTGATGTAATTGTAATGATGCTGTTGATGGTAATGGTAATGGTAATGGTGATGATGATGGCGATGATGGCGATGGAAATGATGATGCTGATGGTAATGATGGTAATGGTAATGAGGAAGCTGATGTAATGGTAATGATGATGCTGATGGTGATGGTAATGATGATGCTGATGGTGATGATAATGATGATGCTGATGGTGATGGTAATGATGATGCTGATGATAATGATGATGATGCTGATGGTAATGATGATGCTGATGGTGATGATAATGCTGATGCTGATGGTGATGATAATGATGATGCTGATGGTAATGGTAATGGTGATGACGATGCTGATGTAATGGTAATGCTGCTGCTGATGGAAATGGTAATGGTGATGATGATGCTGATGTAATGGTAATGGTAATGATGATGCTGATGGTAATGGCAATGGTGATGATGATGCTGATGTAATTGTAATGATGCTGTTGATGGTAATGGTGATGATGATGGCGATGATGGCGATGGTAATGATGATGCTGATGGTAATGATGATAATGATGGTAATGGTAATGAGGATGCTGATGTAATGGTAATGATGATGCTGATGGTTGTGGCAATGATGATGCTGATGCAATGGTGATGGTAATGATGATGCTGATGGTGATGGTAATGATGATTCTGAAAGTGATGGTGATGGTAATGATGATGCTGAAAGTGATGGTGACGGTAATGATGATGCTGATGGTAAGGGTGATGATGATGCTGATGGTAAGGGTGATGATGATGCTGATGGTAATGGTGATGCTGCTGATGTAATGGTAATGTAGCGATGATGGTGATGGTAATGATGATGCTGATGGTGATGATAATGCTGATGGTAATGGTAATGATGATGCTGATGGTAATGGTGATGATGGAGATTGTAATGGTGATGATGATGGAGATGGTAATGATGATGGAGATGTAATGGTAATGATAATGATGGTGGTAATGGTAATGGTGACGCTGACGGTAATGGTGATGATGATGGTAATGGTAATGGTGATGATGCTGATGGTAATGATGATGCTGATGATGCCAGGTGCACCGGTTTGAGTGTGTCAGGAACTGCAACGCTGCTGGGTGTTTTACGTTCAACAGTTTCCGGTGTTTATCAAGAATGGTCCACCACCCAAAGGACATCGAGCCAACTTGAAAACAGCTGTGGGACGTATCAGAGTCTTCATGGGCCAGTGTCACTGTGGAACGCTTTGGACACCTTGTAGAGTCCATGGCCCGACGAATTGAGGCTGTTCTGAGGGCAAAAGTGGGTATGAGGAAGGTGTTCCTAATGTTTTGTCCACTAAGTGCATTTATTTTGACCAGGGACGATAGGACTGTTCACCATACAGGGAATATGCTGCCACAGGGCTGTGCAATGTACAGGGTATATGCTGCCACAGGGCTGTGCACTATACAGGGTATATGCTGCCACAGGGCTGTTCACTATACAGGGAATATGCTGCCACAGGGCTGTTCACTATACAGGGAACATGCTGCCACAGGGCTGTTCACCATACAGGGAATATGCTGCCACAGGGCTGTTCACCATACCGGGAATATGCTGCCACAGGGCTGTTCACTTTACAGGGAATATGCTGCCACAGGGCTGTGCACTATACAGGGAATATGCTGCCACAGGGCTGTGCACTATACAGGGAATATGCTGCCAGAGGACTGTTCACCATACAGGGAATATGCTGCCACAGGGCTGTGCACTGTACAGGGAATATGCTGCCACAGGGCTATTTCAGACACAGCCAGGGTCTTTATTTCTCAAAAGGTAATTGAACAATGCTGTATGTCTATTGGTCAATGTTTAAATGTAATCGAACAATGCTGTAGGTCTATTGGTCAATTTTTTTATGTAGGTCTATTGGTTAATGTTTAAATGAGGACAAGCCACATGAAGCAGCTGTTGGCTGTCCTAGGGGTCAGGACTGAACCACAGAAGTTAAGTAGCCTGAACACAAAATGGACCCTCAGTTAAATGCTGTTGGCAGGCCATTCAGTTTCCCCTCCAGTCTAAACTGGGGGTGCTCCATTCATGCAGCACAGAGACAGAGGCTGTATCCCAGATGGCACCCTATTGCCTATATAGTGCACTACTTTTGACCAGGAATCCCCCCCAATAGGGATCTGGGGAATGTAGGGAATTGGGTGCCATCTGGGACACAGTCAGAGAGCTGTTAGCGTTGGCAGACCGGCCCACCGAGGTACCTCGTACTGATTCTGGACCAGCATTTAACCTGTCCTTAATACTATAAGGACAACAACCCATCTGGTCCTGGATCAGTGTTCATGTTTATGGGGCGCTTAGTATTGGAACCACTAAAAGCGGGTGACGGTGCCATTCGGTTCAGGAAAGGCCTGTGGACTATAAGGGGAAATACTGTAAAACACAGACAGATGGACGGTAGGATGTATGATGCACCATATAAATCCATCCGTGTCCTCATCGTAAAGTCTGTGTGTATCACCGTGCCACTACCAGCAACTGTCCTCAGCTAGTCCCCATCCAACGATTTTGGTGACAAGGGGATTTAGCCAATTTCCATGACTGAATCTGAATTCTGGTGTCCAGTCAGCTCTGAATCCATAAACACATAGAAATAAAAAATGTGCCTCGTGTAACAGTGACAAAATCTGCTTTTATTTTTCAATTAACAACATTCTCTGGATGTGAGTATCAATGGAAAGTGGGAGTTTTTCAACAGAGCAGCCTGATACACAACCTTTGTGTGTGTGTGTTTTAGAGAAGACAAGTGTGTAGTTGTGTTTTCATAAAGGGCAAGTCTCTCGTCATGTCATACCTCCTGTAGAAATAGGAGTTAGATAGCGTAGGTACACGGTAAGGTGAGAAGAAGAACCTCTAGATGGAGAGAGGGGGCAAGCAGGTGTGGGGGTTGGCTGCTGGCCAAATGTTTCTGTAAATGATGGTTTCTTTAGGCAGTGCACAGAATGAACCTGCCCTCTGTTTTATCTCACTATAATGATGGTCCTGGCGACAAGGTCACATGACAATCCCATATGTTTACATTGCCAAAGCAAGTGAAACGGATAAACAAAAGTGAAATAAATAACAAAAAGTGAACAGCAAAAATTAGACTCACAAGTTCCAAAATAATAGAGGCATTTCAAATGTCATATTATGTCTATGCAGTTGAAGTCGGAAGTTTACATACACTTAGACTGGAGTCATTTAAACTCGTTTTTCAACCACTCCACAAATGTATTGTTAACAAACTAACAAACGCAAGTCGGTTAGGACATCTACTTTGTGCATGACACAAGTAATTTTTCCAACAATTCCAGTGGGTCAGAAGTTTACATACACTAAGTTGACTGTGCCTTTAAACAGCTTGGAAAATTTCAGAAAATGATGTCATGGCTTTAGAAGCTTCTGATGGGCTAATTGACATCATTTGAGTCAATTGGAGGTGTACCTGTGGATGTATTTCAAGGCCTACCTTCAAACTCAGTGCCTCTTTGCTTGACATCATGGGAAAATCAAAAGAAATTAAGCCCTCAGAAAAATAATTGTAGATCTCCACAAGTCTGGTTCATCCTTGGAAGCAATTTCCAAACGCCTGAAGGTACCATGTTCATCTGTACAAACAATAGTACGCAAGTATAAACACCATAGGACCACGCAGCCATGACACCGCTCAGGAAGGAAACGCGTTCTGTCTCCTAGAGATGAACGTACTTTGGTGCGAAAAGTGCAAATCAATCCCAGAATAACAGCAAAGGACCATGTGAAGATGATTGAGGAAACGGGTTCAAAAGTATCTATATCCACAGTGAAACGAGTCCTATATCAACATAACCTGAAAGGCCGTTCAGCAAGGAAGAAGCCACTGCTCCAAAACCGCCATAAAAAAGCCAGACTACGGTTTGCAACTGCACATGGGGACAAAAATCGTACTTTTTTTGGGAAATGTTCTCTGGTCTGATGAAACAAAAATAGATCTGTTTGGCCATAATGACCATTGTTGTGTTTGGAGGAAAAAGGGGGAGGCTTGCAAGCCGAAGAACACCATCCCAACAGTGAAGCACGGGGGTGGCAGCATCATGTTGTGGGGGTGCTTTGCTGCAGTAGGGACTGGTGCACTTCACAAAATAGATGGCATCATGAGGAATGGAAATTATGTGGATATATTGAAGCAACATCTCAAGACATGTCAGGAAGTTAAAGCTTGGTCGCAAATGGGTCAAACGGACAATGACCCCAAGCATATTTCCAAAGTTGTGGCAAAATGGCTTAAGGACAACAAAGTCAAGGTTTTGGAGTGGCCATCACAAAGCCCTGACCTCAATCCTATAGAACATTTGTGGGCAGAACTGAAAAGGCCTGTGCGAGCAAGGATGCCTACAAACCTGACTCAGTTACATCAGCTCTGTCAGGAGGAATGGGCCAAAATTCACCCAAATTATTGTGGGAAGCTTGTGGAAGGCTACCCGAAATGTTTGACCCAAGTTAAACAATTTAAAGGCAATGCTACCAAATACTAATTGAGTGTATGTAAACTTCTGACCCACTGGGAATGTGATGAAATAAATAAAAGCCAAAATAAATTATTCTGACATTTCACATTCTTAAAATAAAGTGGTGATCCTAACTGACCTAAGACAGGGAATTTTTACTAGGACTTGTGAAAAACTGAGTTTAAATGTATTTGGCTAAGGTGTATGTAAACCTCCGACTTCAACTGTATACAGTGGTGTAACATTGTGAAAATAGTTAAAGTACAAAAAATGTATAAAGAAAAGGGAAAATAAGTCAACATAAATGTAGGTTGTGTTTACAATGGTGTTTTTTCTTCACTGGTTGCCCTTTTCTTGTGGCAACAGGTCACATATTGCTGCTGTGTTTGCACACTGTGGTATTTCACCCAACAGATATGGGAGGTTATCAAAATTTGATTGGTTTTCTCATTCTTTGTGGGTTTGTGTAATCTGAGGGAAATGTGTGTCTCTAATATGGTCACACATTTGGCAGGAGGTTAGGAAGTGCAGCTCAGTTTCCACCTCATTTTGTGTGCAGTGTGAGTGTCGCCCTCCCTCTCTCCACCTCCCTACCACAGGCGTTTCGTCACTGCAGCTCAACATTCCCCTTAGGTTGGCAAATAACAACAATGTTTAATCAAGGCGGGTTTAAATGATCATTATTGTCAAGTAGGGTATCTGGCATCTTCCTCCTGTTCTTCTCATGCTAATGTATATCTGGCGTCTTCCTCCTGTTCTTCTCATGCTGATGTATATCTGGCGTCTTCCTCCTGTTCTTCTCATGCTGATGTATATCTGGCGTCTTCCTCCTGTTCTTCTCATGCTGATGTATATCTGGCGTCTTCCTCCTGTTCTTCTCATGCTGATGTATATCTGCCGTCTTCCTCCTGTTCTTCTCATGCTAATGTATATCTATGGTCGGGGAGGAAGGCTGGTCTTCAGAAGGGACTGGGGAACAAGCTCATGACACATTGATGGATCTCACACCCGCCTCGCATAATTATTCTCCTGGCCACTCGAGGACAGAAATGGAGGGAGGGAGATGGAGAGAGAGAGGGAAAGGGAGGGAGATGGAGAGGTAGAGGGGAGGCAAGGAAGGGAGAGAGCGGCGGAATGGGGGACCAGAGGGGCTTGTGGGATCACAGCCGCAGCTGTAGCTAGCAATAGCCAACAGTGTTAACACGCTACCTCGTTCCCCTCGTACATCTGTTCATTCAGTGAGGTGATCATTTTTCCCTTGAATTAAAACTCTGTGAAGACTGCACTCCATTACACTGAACTACTGAATCCTGAACACCGCACTCCGTTACACTGAACTACTGAATCCTGAACACCGCACTCCGTTACACTGAACCACTGTGTCCTGAACACTGCACTCCGTTACACTGAACCACTGAATCCTGAACACTGGTCTCCATTACACTGAACCATTGTATCCTGAAGACTGCACTCCGTTACACTGAACCACTGTATCCTGAAGACTGCACTCCGTTACACTGAACCACTGAATCCTGAACACTGGTCTCCATTACACTGAACCACTGTATCCTGAACACCGCACTCCGTTACACTGAACCACTGTGTCCTGAACACTGCACTCCGTTACACTGAACCACTGAATCCTGAACACTGGTCTCCATTACACTGAACCACTGTATCCTGAAGACGGCACTCCATTACGCTGAACCACTGTATCCTGAAGACTGCACTCCATTACGCTGAACCACTGTATCCTGAAGACTGCACTCCATTACACTGAACCACTGTGTCAGTATCTTCAACATCCAATGGGCTTGAACAAGCCAGGTACAGCTCTGTCTGCAACACAGCTAGGGTAAGTACACTCTGGAAAAGACCTCATAGACTTCAGTGATTAGCAGGGTTGGGGTCAATTCCATTTCAATTCCAGTCAAAAAAGTAAACCAAATTCCAATTCCAATTCTAAATTTCCCTAATAAAAAAGCATTGAAGAGAATTGGAATTTCAGTGTACTTCCTAAATTGAACGGAATATGGATTTGACCCCAACTCTGGTGATTACTGGTTCAAGAGGACCTTCTCTATGACATACCATGGGGCTGCCATAACAATTCCCCCTGATGGACCTCACACTAACCCAATGGAACTCATACCACCCTGATGGACCTCACACTATCCTGATGGACCTCACACTAACCCAATGGAACTCATACCACCCTGATGGACCTCACACTACCCTGATGGACCTCACACCACCCTGATGGACCTAACACCACCCTGATGGACCTCACACCACCCTGATGGACCTCACACCACCTTGATGGACCTCACACCACCCTGATGGACCACACATCACCCTGATGGACCTCACACCACCCTGATGGACCTCACATCACCCTGATGGATCACACACCATCCTGATGGACCTCACACCACCTTGATGGACCTCACACCACCATGATGGACCTCACACGACTCTGATGTACAGAGTCCTGATGTTTAGAGAGAGAGAGAGAGAGAGAGAGAGAGAGAGAGAGAGAGAGAGAGAGTAAACCAAAAAAATACTAAAATAATGATTTTTCAGAGAAGATCCAGATCTCAGGGAATTAGACCAAAGTTCTCAATTGGTACCACACACTACAACTACTTAGGTTTAAAAATAAGCTCAACTGGACACCTTAATGAGGCAATGAATGAACTGAGAGAAAAAGCACGCAGGGCATTCTACGCAATTAAAAGACAAATTCAAATTGAAATATAAAATTTGGCTAAAACTAATTGAATGTGTCATTGAACCAATTGCACTGTATGGCAGTGAGGTGTGGGGTCCACTTGCAAAACAAGATTTCACCAAATGGGACAAACACCCCATTGAAACCCTGCATGCAGAGTTCTGTAAGATTCTCCTACATGTCCAGAGGAAAACTACAAACAATGCATGCAGGGCAGAATTAGGCCAATATCCACTAATAATAAAAACTCAAAAAAGAGCAATTAAGTTTTGGAAACATCTAAAATACAGTGACCCCCTCTCATATCATTACCAAGCCCTGCAATGCCAAGAGCTGAGCAAAGAAAAGAGTCCCCTCATCCAGCTGGTCCTGGGGCTGAGTTCACAAACCTGTTCTACTAACACACTGAAGCCTCAGGACCAGAACATCCAATCAATCAGAATAAAACAAATTACATCACAGTTACAACAAAACTACATTTCTCATTGGGAAACACAAGCATAAGCACAAAGCAAAATGCAGTGCTATCTGGCCCTAAATAGACAGTACACCATGGCAAACTATTTGACCATGGTTACTGATCAAAACCTTAGAAAAACCTTGACAAAGTACAGGCTCAGTGAGCACAGCCTTGCCATTGAGAAGGGTAGACACAGGAAAACCTGTCTCCCTGTAGAGGAAAGGCTGTACAACCACTGCACCACAGCAGAACCTGAGACAGAGCTGCATTTCCTGACAAAATTTCAAAAATATAAAACAATTAGAGAGTGTCATTTCCCCAAATTTGAAACCTTTATTCCAGGTTTCAAAGACCTCTCTGATGAGGATAGGCTACCCGTCCTGTTGGGGGAGGAAGCAGAAAGCTGTGGGTTGGCAGCGCACTACATTGCTGCCTGCCATAAGATGAGGGACAGTGTCTGACAGACCAATCAACCTGCACATGTCCTCTACTGTATGCTTAGTGTTATTGTTCAATGTGTGGTTATTTTGACCCTTGGTTATTGTTGTTACTGTTGTCCTGTTGACAATTTTGATTGTTATTATTTTCATATTGTAAATATCAAAAGTAAGATTTGGCAATATGTACATTGTTACGTCATGCCAATAAAGCAAATTGAATTGAATTGAATTGAGAGAGAGAGAGATAGAGAGAGGGAGCTAGAGAGAGAGAGAGATAGAGAGAGAGAGAGAGCTAGAGAGAGAGCTAGAGAGAGAGAGAGAGAGAGAGAGAGCTAGAGAGAGAGAGAGAGAGAGAGAGAGAGAGAGCTAGATAGATAGAGAGGGAGCTAGAGAGAGATGAATAAAAGTATAACACTGATATGTTGATGAATCTGTGTGTATTTTGGTCATGACAGCATTGATTTATCACCAGCAGTTTATTCAAGGTCCAGAAATGATTAAGCCACTCCGCAGGATGGAAACAGACTTAGAGATAGAGATAGTGTGTCGACTTGTGTGTGCTTGTGTGTGTGAGGGGGCACAATTTAGGTGGGTTCCTGCATTGGAAATATATTGAATTCTGCATATATCCACCTATACCACAATAAACATAAAGTTCAAATACAGAGATTCTAAGATCATTGAGCGCTTTTGAAGAGAACAGGTTGGCGTGAAATCTACAATGGTCAGCACCCTACACACTAAAGAAAGGCCGTTTTGGTAATGAATATAGGCTACAAGACAGATAGGCAGTTTGTAAGAGGTGAATTATCCAATGTGAACGCAGCCGTACACACAGCTGTCTTACCAAAATAATGCTAACTAAAGGTTGAAAGTAGTAGCCTAGTTATTCATGCAAAACAATAATACCGAATAGTAGTTTGGCTTAGAATACCGACACAACTGGGAATGTGAACCAATGAATGCTAACAGAACACAACAGTGGTACCAAGTAGGTATTGTAAAGAAAATATCAGATCGATAAAGGCATGACACAATCTATATTTAGGCTACATTAACGGTAAACAAATAAAGTAAACAAAAGATGAATAGAGATCCAAAATAGCCTACAGCCTACCACGGTGAGATGCAGCCTACAGCCTACCACGGTGAGATGCAGCCTACAGCCTACCACGGTGAGATGCAGCCTACAGCCTACTACAGTGAGATGCAGCCTACAGCCTACTACAGTGAGATGCAGCCTACAGCCTACTACAGTGAGATGCAGCCTACAGCCTACTACAGTGAGATGCAGCCTACAGCCTACCACAGTGAGATGTAGCTTACAGCCTACTACAGTGAGATGTACCCTACAGCCTACTACGGTGAGATGCAGCCTACAGCCTACTACAGTGAGATGCAGCCTACAGCCTACCACAGTGTGATGCAGCCTACAGCCTACCACAGTGAGATGTAGCCTACAGCCTACCACAGTGAGATGCAGCCTACAGCCTACCACAGTGAGATGCAGCCTACAGCCTACCACAGTGAGATGTAGCCTACAGCCTACCACAGTGAGATGTAGCCTACAGCCTACTACAGGGAGATGCAGCCTACAGCCTACTACAGTGAGATGCAGCCTACAGCCTACTACAGTGAGATGTAGCCTACAGCCTACCACAGGGAGATGTAGCCTACAGCCTACCACAGTGAGATGCAGCCTACAGCCTACCACAGTGAGATGTAGCCTACAGCCTACCACAGGGAGATGCAGCCTTCAGCCTACCACAGTGAGATGTAGCCTACAGCCTACTACAGGGAGATGCAGCCTACAGCCTACCACAGTGAGATGTAGCCTACAGCCTACTACAGGGAGATGCAGCCTACAGCCTACCACAGTGAGATGTAGCCTACAGCCTACCACAGGGAGATGCAGCCTACAGCCTACCACAGTGAGATGTAGCCTACAGCCTACCACAGGGAGATGCAGCCTACAGCCTACCACAGTGAGATGTAGCCTACAGCCTACCACAGGGAGATGCAGCCTACAGCCTACCACAGTGAGATGTAGCCTACAGCCTACCACAGGGAGATGCAGCCTACAGCCTACCACAGTGAGATGTAGCCTACAGCCTACCACAGGGAGATGCAGCCTACAGCCTACCACAGTGAGATGTAGCCTACAGCCTACTACAGGGAGATGCAGCCTACAGCCTACCACAGTGAGATGCAGCCTACAGCCTACCACAGTGAGATGCAGCCTACAGCCTACTACAGTGAGATGCAGCCTACAGCCTACCACAGTGAGATGCAGCCTACAGCCTACTACAGTGAGATGCAGCCTACAGCCTACCACAGGGAGATGCAGCCTACAGCCTACCACAGTGAGATGCAGCCTACAGCCTACCACAGTGAGATGTAGCCTACAGCCTACTACAGGGAGATGCAGCCTACAGCCTACCACAATGAGATGTAGCCTACAGCCTACCACAGGGAGATGTAGCCTACAGCCTACCACAGGGAGATGCAGCCTATAATATAATAGGTAATTTTGAAGCCACTGGCTATGCCATCAACATTCTAAAGAAGAAAAAAAAACAGATTGTTTCTTACCTTTTCAGAAGGTAATGCTCTGTGGGACTTCCCGGTTAATTGATCTTTCCATTCTCCCTGAAAACTTCTTGTATGATTTAAAATGTTCCATGGTTGATGCGTGCCTAGCAAATTCTTTGGTTGTATCGACAGCTTTCTTCCAGTTAGAATTCCCAGCTTGGTGAAGGCCTTGTCTACGTTATAGCATTGGACCCGATACAGAAATTTAGACACGAGAACCTACATGCCGCATCTGCAGTAACCAAGTATTCCAGACACTCTCTTCCTATGAACCAGTTGCTATTAAAATGAACGTTTTGTTGGGGCAGAAAACCTGCGGCTAGGGTAGGATTCTAGGCTAACCTGGGCTGGATCCTCGCTTCCAAGATCGTCAGGAACAGTCGGGGGTTGAGGCGGCTGTGGAGCCATTATCCTGGCGGTGCTTGTGGAAGGTTGGGTAGGCACTGCACGCAGAGATAGCTGGAGCTCGGCAGTATAATAGCACATCGCACATACATGTGGTTTGATTTCTGATATCCATCGTGGAAGTTGCAGATTAGCTGGCTATTGCTAAATAGGCTAATAACACTAACGGCTTTTCACAGCTAGCTAAGATGCTAACTAAACTCTGTAGTGGTGGGGCGTGAAGCACAGTTGAGTGAAGCAGTTTCAACGGTAAACTTGACCCTGCCCTTATAAATCCAAATCAAATATTACAGGTGAAGGCGTATCAAGTTATTCAAGGTAGTCTACCATGTTATTCAAATAGCCTACCACGTTATTCACTTAGCCTACCACGTTATTCACTTAGACTACCAGGTTATTCACGTAGCCTACCACGTTATTCACGTGGCCTACCACATTATTCACCTAGCCTACAACGTTATTCACTTAGCCTACCACGTTGTTCACCTAGCCTACCACATTATTCATGTAGCCTACCACGTTATTCACTTAGACTACCACGTTATTCACTTAGCCAACCACGTTATTCACTTAGCCTACCACGTTATTCATGTAGCCTACCACGTTATTCATGTAGACTACCACGTTATTCACTTAGCCAACCACGTTATTCACTTAGCCTACCACGTTATTCAAATAGCCTACCACGTTATTCACTTAGCCTACCACGTTATTCACTTAGACTACCAGGTTATTCACGTAGACTACCACGTTATTCACGTGGCCTACCACGTTATTCACCTAGCCTACAACGTTATTCACTTAGCCTACCACGTTATTCACCTAGCCTACCACATTATTCATGTAGCCTACCACGTTATTCACTTAGACTACCACGTTATTCACTTAGCCAACCACGTTATTCACTTAGCCTACCACGTTATTCATGTAGCCTACCACGTTATTCACCTAGCCTACCACATTAATCACTTAGCCTACCACGTTATTCATGTAGCCTACCACGTTATTCACTTAGCCTACTACGTTATTCATGTAGACTACCACGTTATTCATGTAGCCTACCACAGATGAGCAGCGTTATTCCCCGATTTTTATGTAAATCTAAAGGAGTCATACCTAACCGCCCAGTGGTTTTCCATAGTCCCCCAACACACACACACACACACACACACACACTCCATGGTGCTGATACAGAGAGAGAGAGAGAGAAAGAGCTAGAGAGAGAGAGAGAGAGAGAGAGAGAGAGAGAGAGAGAGAGAGAGAGAGAGAAAGAGAGGGAGAGAGAGTAAACCCAAAAAATACTAAAATAATGATTTTTCAGAGAAGATCCAGATCTCAGGGAATTAGACCAAAGTTCTCAATTGGTACCAAATATATAGAGTACTGCACACACTACAACTAACTTAGGTTTAAAAATAAGCTCAACTGGACACCTTAATGAGGCAGTGAATGAACTGAGAGAAAAAGCACGCAGGGCATTCTACGCAATTAAAAAAGAAATTCAAATTGAAATACCTATTAAAACGGTAAACTTGACCCTGCCCTTATAAATACAAATCAAATATTACAGGTGAAGGCGTATCAAGTTATTCAAGGTAGTCTACCATGTTATTCAAATAGCCTACCACGTTATTCACTTAGCCTACCACGTTATTCACTTAGACTACCAGGTTATTCACGTAGCCTACCACGTTATTCACGTGGCCTACCACGTTATTCACCTAGCCTACAACGTTATTCACTTAGCCTACCACGTTATTCACCTAGCCTACCACATTATTCATGTAGCCTACCACGTTATTCACTTAGACTACCACGTTATTCACTTAGCCAACCACGTTATTCACTTAGCCTACCACGTTATTCATGTAGCCTACCACGTTATTCATGTAGACTACCACGTTATTCACTTAGCCAACCACGTTATTCACTTAGCCTACCACGTTATTCATGTAGCCTACCATGTTATTCATGTAGACTACCACGTTATTCACTTAGCCAACCACGTTATTCACTTAGCCTACCACGTTATTCAAATAGCCTACCACGTTATTCACTTAGCCTACCACGTTATTCACTTAGACTACCAGGTTATTCACGTAGCCTACCACGTTATTCACGTGGCCTACCACGTTATTCACCTAGCCTACCACGTTATTCACTTAGCCTACCACGTTATTCACCTAGCCTACCACATTATTCATGTAGCCTACCACGTTATTCACTTAGACTACCACGTTATTCACTTAGCCTACTACGTTATTCATGTAGACTACCACGTTATTCATGTAGACTACCACGTTATTCACTTAGCCTACCACATTAATCACTTAGCCTACCACGTTATTCATGTAGCCTACCACAGATGAGCAGCGTTATTCCCCGATTTTTATGTAAATCTAAAGGAGTCATACCTAACCGCCCAGTGGTTTTCCATAGTCCCCCAACACACACACACACACACACACACACACACACACACACACACACACACACACACACACACACACACACACACACACACACACACACACACACACACACACACACACACACACACACACACACACACTCCATGGTGCTGATACAGTGTACTAGAGATAAAGATTTTGTGCCAACCTGTCACTCAATAATTTGGCCCAAGTTTTAAGTGAGGGGGCTTCAGCCCCCTTTTGCACCCTCGTGGAGCCGGGCCCGATGTGTGTGTGTGTTTGTCCGTGCGTGTGTGTGTGTGTTTGTCCGTGCGTGCGTGCGTGTGTGTGTGCAAGTGCATGCGTTGTCTGTGACATTTTATAGCAAATTCCATTCAGTTTCGTCTGAACTATACTGTAACTGTCTCCTCTGTGATGTCATTGTCATTGTTTAGAATTAGAACACTAGGCAGACACATTTTGAAGAAAGATTAGACATACACAGTCTGGCTCAGTTTCGTCGAGGAGTGGGCCTACACCGTAGAAAGTGGCCAAAATGTTAGGACATTTACAGAGGGAGACAGACATCAACTATTACAAAGAAAGAAGCAAGAGAGACGAGGAAGACCTGGTGGAGGTTGGGAGCTGTGGTCTAGAGCTGGCTGAGTTGGGTGATGTCCTGGAGGAGGTTTGGAGCTGTGGTGAGTGGGTGATGTCCTGGAGGAGGTTTGGAGCTGTGGTGAGTGGGTGATGTCCTGGAGGAGGTTGGGAACTGTGGTGAGTGGGTGATGTCCTGGAGGAGGTTGGGAGCTGTGGTGAGTGGGTGATGTCCTGGAGGAGGTTGGGAACTGTGGTGAGTGGGTGATGTCCTGGAGGAGGTTGGGAGCTGTGGTGAGTGGGTGATGTCCTGGAGGAGGTTGGGAGCTGTGGTGAGTGGGTGATGTCCTGGAGGAGGTTGGGAACTGTGGTGAGTGGGTGATGTCCTGGAGGAGGTTGGGAACTGTGGTGAGTGGGTGATGTCCTGGAGGAGGTTGGGAGCTGTGGTGAGTGGGTGATGTCCTGGAGGAGGTTGGGAACTGTGGTGAGTGGGTGATGTCCTGGAGGAGGTTGGGAACTGTGGTGAGTGGGTGATGTCCTGGAGGAGGTTGGGAGCTGTGGTGAGTGGGTGATGTCCTGGAGGAGGTTTGGAGCTGTGGTGAGTGGGTGATGTCCTGGAGGAGGTTGGGAACTGTGGTGAGTGGGTGATGTCCTGGAGGAGGTTGGGAGCTGTGGTGAGTGGGTGATGTCCTGGAGGAGGTTGGGAACTGTGGTGAGTGGGTGATGTCCTGGAGGAGGTTGGGAACTGTGGTGAGTGGGTGATGTCCTGGAGGAGGTTGGGAGCTGTGGTGAGTGGGTGATGTCCTGGAGGAGGTTGGGAGCTGTGGTGAGTGGGTGATGTCCTGGAGGAGGTTTGGAGCTGTGGTGAGTGGGTGATGTCCTGGAGGAGGTTTGGAGCTGTAGCTGGCTGAGGCAGAGGATTCCAGTTGTAACTTTTGCGTTCCCTCTGTCGGAAGGATTCTACATGGAACCCAAAAGGGTTCTACCTGGAACCAAAAGGGTTCTACCTGGAACCCAAATAGGTTCTTCAAAGTGTTCTGCTATGGGGACAGCCAAATAACCCTTTTTGGAGAGCACCTTTTTTTCTCAGAGTTTAGATTGCAGGAGATGGATGGGCACTGGCCGGGCCAGGTATGTCTGCTATATGTCCTGATTGGTCAGGGAACGTATGGCAAACACTGGATGCAAGAGAGGGAGGGAAGAGAGGGAGAAGAGGGAGGGAGGAGAGGGAGAAGAGAGAGGGAGGGAGACAGCTGGAAGATGGAGGATGGTTGGGTTACCTGTGAAAGCGGGGAAAGGGAGATCTTTTTTTTATTCCCTAGCGAAGTGAGTTTCAGTATCCTTCATGGAACTCTCTTTCTCTCTTTGTCTCTCACCCCCCATTCTCTTTCTCTCTTTGTCTCTCACCCCCATCCTATTTCTCTCTTTGTCTGTCACCCCCCATTCACTACCAGACACTGTCTCCCACCTCACTGTTGATGACAGGGGTATTTATGTACACAATACGGCTTTTTCTGCTTGTAGTGCATATATATATGTGTGTGTGTGTCACGATCAGCTAGGAGTGGTGGGTGTGGAGTCAGACGCAGAGAGCACGGTGTAGGGGAAAACACTCCTCTTTAATACGGCGTGTGAAATACAATGCCCAATACACGGCAGGCGCACAAACAAACAGGCGCTCAAAAACAGACACGGGCATAAAAATGATGACACACACGAACGTCCACCAAAACAGAGAAACAAGCCCGCACAAAAGGAGGCGGGCTTGATCGGCTTAAATAGCCCTAGAATAAAAACACAAAACAGGTGCAAACAATAGAATAATCAACAGAAAGGAAATGAGGATCGGTGGCAGCTAATAGGCCGGTGACGACGACCGCCGAACGCCGCCCGAACAGGCAGAGGAGCCACCGTCGGTGGAAGTCGTGACAGTGTGTGTGTGTGTGTGTGTATGTGTGTGTGTGTGTGTGTGTGTTTGCGTTGTCGTCACTTAACCTAATGTCTTCCAGTTGTCCTCAAAATGACCTGGATAGAATCCCAGTCATCAGGTGAAAGTTCTGCAGCAGTTACATACAGTTGAAGTCGGAAGTTTACATACACTTGGAGTCATTTAAACTAGCTTTTCAACCACTCCACAAATTTCTTGTTAACAAACTATAGTTTTGGCAAGTCGGTTAGGTCATCTACTTTGTGCATGACACAAGTAATTTTTCAAACAATTGTTTACAGACAGATTATTTCACTTATAATTCACTGCATCACAATTCCAGTGGGTCAGAGGTTTACATACACTAAGTTGACTGGGCTTTTAAACAGCTTGGAAAATTCCAGAAAATGATGTCATGGCTTTAGAAGCTTCAGATGAGCTAATTGACATAATTTGAGTCAATTGGAGGTGTACCTGTGGATGTATTTTAAAGCCTACCTTCAAACTCAGTGCCTCTTTGCTTGACATCATGGGAAAATCAAAAGAAATCAGCCAAGACCTCAGAAAAGGAATTGTAGATCTCCACAAATCTGGTTCATCCTTGGAAGCAATTTTGCTCAGGAAGGTCATACCGCTCATGAAGGAGACCCGTTCGGTCTCCTAGAGATGAATGTAATTTGGTGCGAAAAGTGCAAATCAATCCCAGAACAACAGCAAAGGACCTTGTGAAGATGCTGGAGGAAACAGGTACAAAAGTATCTATATCCACAGTAAAACGAGTCCTATATCGACATAACCTGAGAGGCCTCTCAGCAAGGAAGAAGCCACTGCTCCAAAACCGCCATAAAAAAGCCAGACTACGGTTTGCAACTGCACATGGGGACAAAGATCATACTTTTTGGAGAAATGTCCTCTGGTCTGATGAAACAAAAATAGAACTGTGTGGTCATAATGACCATTGTTATGTTTGGAGGAAAAAGGGGGAGGCTTGCAAGACGAAGAACACCATCCCATCCGTGAAGCATGGGGGTGGATGCATCATGTTATGGGGGTGCTTTGCTGCAGGAGGGACTGGTGCACTTCACAAAATAGATGGCATCATGAGGAAGGAACATTTTGTGGATATATTGAAGCAACATCTCAAGACATGTCAGGAAGTTAAAGCTTGGTCGCAAATGGGTCTTCCAAATGGACAATGACACCAAGCATACTTCCAAAGATGTGGCAAAATGGCTTAAGGACAACAAAGTCAAGGTAATTGGAGTGGCCATCACAAAGCCCTGACCTCAATCCTATAGAACATTTGTGGGCAGAACTGAAAAGGCCTGTGTGAGGCCTTACAAACCTAACTCAGTTACACCAGCTCTGTCAGGAGGAATGGGCCAAAATTCACCCAACTTATTTTGGGAAGCTTGTGGAAGGCTACCCGAAATGTTTGACCCAAGTTAAACAATTTAAAGGCAATGCTACCAAATACTAATTGAGTGTATGTAAACTTCTGACCCACTGGGAATGTGATGAAATAAATACAACTTGATATAAATCATTCTCTGTACTATTATTCTGACATTTCACATTCTTAAAAATAAAGTGATCCTTGGTGATCCTAACTTACCTAAGACAGGGAATTTTTACTAGGATTAAATGTCAGGAATTGTGAAAAACTGAAAAACTTAAATGTATTTGGCTAAGGTGTATGTAAACGTCCGACTTCAACTGTACATACTCACATATGCACGCATGCACACACACACACACACACACACACACACACACACACACACACACACACACACACACACACACACACACACACACACACACACACACACACACACACACACACACACATACACACACACACACAGATCGAAACTTTAAAACAGTAAATAATTATGTTTGACCATTACATTTTCCAGTGGTAAATGAGAACTTGTTCTTAACTGGCCTGCCTGGTTAAAAAAATAACAAAAATAAAATAAATTGTCCCATTAGAATTTAGGTTTAGGTTTAGGCCTATTTCAGTTCAAACTTCACATTCCTCTGCTAAAGGCTACTAGTCATTATTATCAGTATCAGTCAAATGTCCTTGATAAATGGTCAGTTTGTTCGGTGTCGATAGTTTTCAGTTTATCATCCCAGCTCCAAGTACACTGCACCAAACCTTCGTATAAATTATACATACACGTGAAACTACATGTCAGGAGAAAACATGACAGTGTGGAGTTATCCTGACGCCGCTGCTCTCTATGCTCACAGTAAATAAGCAACCACACATAGAGAGTGTGTGTCTCTAGTGCTCATATCATCCATTATGAATAACGGGGGGAGAGGAAAGGAAGAAAGAGTGGAGGAGAACAGCTATAGCGCTGGCCGGGAGAACACTGACCCTCTCATCAGAACCACATAGTGATTGATTGATTGATTTTATTTCAGTGTCTTACACCAATAGAAAAGGGGCATAAAGATGGCAGCCAGGATGTACTTACCACAAATGCCTCGTTTGCTCAGTTCGCCGTGTTGTTGCTCTCCTGGGGTGGCAGGTAGCCTAGTGGTTAGAGTGTAGAGGTGGCAGGTAGCCTAGTGGTTAGAGTGTAGAGGGGGCAGGTAGCCTAGTGGTTAGAGTGTAGAGGGGGCAGGTAGCCTAGTGGTTAGAGTGTAGAGGTGGCAGGTAGCCTAGTGGTTAGAGTGTAGAGGTGGCAGGTAGCCTAGTGGTTAGAGCGTTGAACTAGTAACCGAAAGGTTGCAAGATCAAAATCCCTGAGCTGACAAGGTAAAAATCTGTCGTTCTACCCCTGAACAAGGCAGTTAACCCACTTGTTCCTAGGCCGTCATTGAAAATAAGAATTTGTTCTGGCTTGCCTAGTTAAATAAAGATTCAATAAAATATAGATTGAAATAATGTAGATCAGCATAATGATTGTAGAGAGAAGGGGGTGTAGATCAGCATATTGATTGTAGTGGGTAGGGGTGTAGATCAGCATATTGACTGTAGGGGTAGGGGTGGGTGTAGATCAGCATATTGATTGTGGCGGGTATGGGGGGTGTAGATCAGCATATTGATTGTAGGGGGTAGGGGGTGTAGATCAGCATATTGATTGTAGTTGGTGGGGGGGGTGTAGATCAGCATATTGATTGTGGTGTGTAGGGGGTGTAGATCAGCATATTGATTGTAGTTGGTAGGGGGTGGTGTAGATCAGCATATTGATTTTAGGGGTAGGGGGTGTAGATCAGCATATTGATTGTAGTGGGTAGGGGGTGTAAATCAGCATATTGATTTTAGTGGGTAGGGGGAGTAGATCAGCATATTGATTGTAGTGGGTAGGGGTGTAGATCAGCATATTGATTGTAGGGGTGGGGGGGGTGTAGATCAGCATATTGATTGTAGTGGGTGGGGGGTGTAGATCAGCATATTGATTGTAGTGGGTGGGGGTGTAGATCAGCATATTGATTGTAGTGGGTAGGGGGTGTAGATCAGCATATTGATTGTAGTGGGTGGGGGTGTAGATCAGCATATTGATTGTAGTGGGTAGGGGGTGTAGATCAGCATATTGATTGTAGTGGGTGGGGGGTGTAGATCAGCATATTGATTGTAGGGGGTAGGGGGTGTAGATCAGCATATTGATTGTAGCGGGTAGGGTGTAGATCAGCATATTGATTGTAGTGGGTGGGGGGTGTAGATCAGCATATTGATTGTAGTGGGTGGGGGTGTAGATCAGCATATTGATTGTAGTGGGTGGGGGGTGTAGATCAGCATATTGATTGTAGTGGGTGGGGGGTGTAGATCAGCATATTGATTGTAGTGGGTAGGAGGGGGTGTAAATCAGCATATTGATTGTAGTGGGTAGGGGGGTGTAGATCAGCATATTGATTGTAGTGGGTAGGGGGTGTAGATCAGCATATTGATTGTAGTGGGTAGGGGGTGTAGATCAGCATATTGATTGTAGTGGGTAGGGGGTAGATCAGCATATTGAATGTAGTGGGTAGGGGGTGTAAATCAGCATATTGATTTTAGTGGGTAGGGGGTGTAGATCAGCATATTGATTGTAGGGGGTAGGGGGTGTAGATCAGCATATTGATTGTAGGGGTGGGGGGGTGTAGATCAGCATATTGATTGTAGTGGGTGGGGGTGTAGATCAGCATATTGATTGTAGGGGTGGGGGGTGTAGATCAGCATATTGATTGTAGTGGTTAAGGGGAGGGGTGTAGATCAGCATATTGATTGTAGTGGGTGGGGGGTGTAGATCAGCATATTGATTGTAAGGGTGGGGGGGTGTAGATCAGCATATTGATTGTAGTGGGTAGGGGGTGTAGATCAGCATATTGATTGTAGTTGGTGGGGGGTGTAGATCAGCATATTGATTGTGGTGTGTAGGGGGTGTAGATCAGCATATTGATTGTAGTTGGTAGGGGGTGGTGTAGATCAGCATATTGATTTTAGTGGGTAGGGGTGTAGATCAGCATATTGATTGTAGTGGGTAGGGGGGTGTAAATCAGCATATTGATTTTTAGTGGGTAGGGGGAGTAGATCAGCATATTGATTGTAGTGGGTAGGGGTGTAGATCAGCATATTGATTGTAGTGGGTGGGGGTGTAGATCAGCATATTGATTGTAGTGGGTGGGGGGTGTAGATCAGCATATTGATTGTAGTGGGTGGGGGTGTAGATCAGCATATTGATTGTAGTGGGTAGGGGGTGTAGATCAGCATATTGATTGTAGTGGGTAGGGGGTGTAGATCAGCATATTGATTGTAGTGGGTGGGGTGTAGATCAGCATATTGATTGTAGTGGGTAGGGGGTGTAGATCAGCATATTGATTGTAGTGGGTAGGGGGTGTAGATCAGCATATTGATTGTAGTGGGTAGGGGGTGTAGATCAGCATATTGATTGTAGTGGGTGGGGGGGTGTAGATCAGCATATTGATTGTAGTGGGTGGGGGTGTAGATCAGCATATTGATTGTAGTGGGTGGGGGGTGTAGATCAGCATATTGATTGTAGTGGGTAGGGGGTGTAGATCAGCATATTGATTGTAGTGGGTGGGGTGTAGATCAGCATATTGATTGTAGTGGGTAGGGGGTGTAGATCAGCATATTGATTGTAGTGGGTAGGGGGTGTAGATCAGCATATTGATTGTAGTGGGTAGGGGGTAGATCAGCATATTGAATGTAGTGGGTAGGGGGTGTAGATCAGCATATTGATTTTAGTGGGTAGGGGGTGTAGATCAGCATATTGATTGTAGGGGGTAGGGGGGTGTAGATCAGCATATTGATTGTAGGGGTGGGGGGTGTAGATCAGCATATTGATTGTAGTGGGTGGGGGGTGTAGATCAGCATATTGATTGTAGGGGGTGGGGGGGTGTAGATCAGCATATTGATTGTAGTGGTTAAGGGGGGTGTAGATCAGCATATTGATTGTAGTGGGTGGGGGGGGTGTAGATCAGCATATTGATTGTAGTGGGTGGGGGGGTGTAGATCAGCATATTGATTGTAGTGGGTGGGGGTGTAGATCAGCATATTGATTGTAGTGGGTGTAGATCAGCATATTGATTGTAGTGGGTGGGGGTGTAGATCAGCATTGATTGTAGTGGGTAGGGGGTGTAGATCAGCATATTGATTGTAGTGGGTAGGGTGTAGATCAGCATATTGATTGTAGTGGGTAGGGGGTGTAGATCAGCATATTGATTGTAGTGGGTGGGGGGTGTAGATCAGCATATTGATTGTAGTGGGTAGGGGGTGTAGATCAGCATATTGATTGTAGTGGGTAGGGGGTGTAAATCAGCATATTGATTGTAGTGGGTAGGGGGTGTAGATCAGCATATTGATTGTAGGGGTGGGGTGTAGATCAGCATATTGATTGTAGTGGGTGGGGGGGTGTAGATCAGCATATTGATTGTAGGGGTAGGTGGGGTGTCGATCAGCATATTGATTGTAGGGGGTAGGGGGTGTAGATCAGCATATTGATTGTAGTGGGTGGGGGGGTGTAGATCAGCATATTGATTCTAAGAGGTAGGGGGTGTAGATCAGCATATTGATTGTAGTGGGTAGGGGGTGTAGATCAGCATATTGATTGTAGGGGTGGGGGGGTGTAGATCAGCATGTTGATTGTAGTGGGTAGGGGGTGTAGATCAGCATATTGATTGTAGGGGGTAGGGGGGGTCGATCAGCATATTGATTGTAGGGGTAGGGGGGGTGTAGATCAGCATATTGATTGTAGTGGGTGGGGGGGTGTAGATCAGCATATTGATTCTAAGAGGTAGGGGGTGTAGATCAGCATATTGATTGTAGTGGGTGGGGGGGTGTAGATCAGCATATTGATTGTAGTGGGTGGGGGGGTGTAGATCAGCATATTGATTGTAGTGGGTGGGGTGGGGTGTAGATCAGCATATTGATTGTAGTGGGTGAGAGGGGGTGTCGATCAGCATATTGATTTTAGGGTAGGGGATCAGCATATTGATTGTAGGGGGTAGGGTGGGGGTGTAGGTCAGCATTTTGATTGTAGTGGGTAGGGGGTGGTGTAGATCAGCATATTGATTGTAGTGGGTAGGGGGTGTAGATCAGCATATTGATTCTAAGAGGTAGGGGGTGTAGATCAGCATATTGATTGTAGTGGGTAGGGTAGATCAGCATATTGATTGTAGGGGGTGTAGATCAGCATATTGATTGTAGTGGGTGGGAGTCGATCAGCATATTGATTGTAGGGGGTGTGGGGGTGTAGATCAGCATATTGATTGTAGTGGGTGGGGGGGTGTAGATCAGCATATTGATTGTAGTGGGGTGGGGTGGGGTGTAGATCAGCATTTTGATTGTAGTGGGTAGGGGGTGTAGGTCAGCATTTTGATTGTAGTGGGTAGGGGGTGGTGTAGATCAGCATATTGATTGTAGTGGGTAGGGGGTGTAGATCAGCATATTGATTCTAAGAGGTGGGGGGTGTAGATCAGCATATTGATTGTAGTGGGTGGGGGGGTGTAGATCAGCATATTGATATTAGTGGGTGGGGGTGTCGATCAGCATATTGATTGTAGTGGGGGGTGTAGATCAGCATATTGATTGTAGTGGGTGGGGGTGGGTGTAGATCAGCATATTGATTGTAGTGGGTGGGGTGGGGTGGGGTGTAGATCAGCATATTGATTGTAGTGGGTGGGTGGGGTGTCGATCAGCATATTGATTTTAGGGGTGGGGGGGTGTAGATCAGCATATTGATTTTAGGGGTGGGGGTGTAGATCAGCATATTCATTGTAGGGGGTGGGGGGGTGTAGATCCGCATATTGATTGTAGTGGGTAGGGTGGGGGGTGTAGATCAGCATTTTGATTGTAGTGGGTAGGGGGTGTAGATCAGCATATTGATTGTAGTGGGTAGGGGGTGTAAATCAGCATATTGATTGTAGTGGGTAGAGGGGGTAGATAAGCATATTGATTGTAGTGGGTGGGGGGTGTAGATCAGCATATTGATTGTAGTGGGTAGGGGGTGTAGATCAGCATATTGATTGTATTGGGCAGGGGGTGTAGATCAGCATATTGATTGTAGTGGGTGGGAGGGGTGTAGATCAGCATATTGATTGTAGTGGGTGGGGGGGGGTGTAGATCAGCATATTGATTGCAGTGGGTGGGGGGTGTAGATCAGCATATTGATTGTAGTGGGTGGGGGGGTGTCGATCAGCATATTGATTGTAGGGGTAGGGGGTGTAGATCAGCATATTGATTGTGGTGGGTGGAGGGGGTGTCGATCAGCATATTGATTGTAGGGGTGGGGGGTGTAGATCAGCATATTGATTGTAATGTGTGGGGTGTAGATCAGCATATTGATTGTAGTGGGTGGGATGGGGTGTAGATCAGCATATTGATTGTAGTGGGTGGGGGGTGTCGATCAGCATATTGATTTTAGGGGTAGGGGGTGTAGATCAGCATATTGATTGTAGTGGGTGGGGGGTGTAGATCAGCATATTGATTCTAAGAGGTAGGGGGTGTAGATCAGCATATTGATTGTAGTGGGTGGGGGTGTAGATCAGCATATTGATTGTAGTGGGTGGGGGTGTAGATCAGCATATTGATTGTAGTGGGTGGGGGGTGTCGATCAGCATATTGATTTTAGGGGTAGGGGGTGTAGATCAGCATATTGATTGTAGTGGGTGGGGGGGGGTGTAGATCAGCATATTGATTGTAGTGGGTGGGGTGGGGTTTAGATCAGCATATTGATTGTAGTGGGGGTCGATCAGCATATTGATTTTAGGGGTAGGGGATCAACATATTGATTGTAGGGGTAGGGTGGGGGGTGTAGGTCAGCATTTTGATTGTAGTGGGTAGGGGGTGTAGATCAGCATATTGATTGTAGTGGGTGGGGGGTGTAGATCAGCATATTGATTGTAGTGGGTGGGTGGGTGTAGATCAGCATATTGATTGTAGTGGGTGGGGTGGGGTGGGGTGTAGATCAGCATATTGATTGTAGTGGGTGGGGGGTGTCGATCAGCATATTGATTGTAGGGGGTAGGGGGGTAGATCCGCATATTGATTGTAGTGGGTAGGGTGGGGGTGTAGATCAGCATTTTGATTGTAGTGGGTAGGGGGTGTAGATCAGCATATTGATTGTAGTGGGTAGGGGGGTGTAAATCAGCATATTGATTGTAGTGGGTAGAGGGGGTAGATAAGCATATTGATTGTAGTGGGTGGGGGTGTAGATCAGCATATTGATTGTAGTGGGTAGGGGGTGTAGATCAGCATATTGATTGTATTGGGCAGGGGGTGTAGATCAGCATATTGATTGTAGTGGGTGGGAGGGGGTGTAGATCAGCATATTGATTGTAGTGGGTGGGGGGGTGTAGATCAGCATATTGATTGCAGTGGGTGGGGGTGTAGATCAGCACATTGATTGTAGTGGGTGGGGGGTGTCGATCAGCATATTGATTGTAGTGGGTGGGGGTGTCGATCAGCATATTGATTGTAGTGGGTGGGGGGGGTGTAGATCAGCATATTGATTCTAAGAGGTATTGGGGGTGTAGATCAGCATATTGATTGTAGGGGGTAGGGGGTGTAGATCAGCATATTGATTGTAGTGGGTGGGGGGGTGTAGATCAGCATATTGATTCTAAGAGGTAGGGGGTGTAGATCAGCATATTGATTGTAGTGGGTGGGGGTGTAGATCAGCATATTGATTGTAGTGGGTGGGGGGTGTAGATCAGCATATTGATTGTAGTGGGTGGGGGTGTAGATCAGCATATTGATTGTAGTGGGTGGGGGTGTATATCAGCATATTGATTGTAGTGGGTAGGGGGTGTAGATCAGCATATTGATTGTAGTGGGTAGGGGGTGTAGATCAGCATTTTGATTGTAGTGGGTGGGGGGTTTAGATCAGCATATTGATTGTAGTGGGTAGGGGGTGTAGATCAGCATATTGATTGTAGTTGGTGGGGGGTGTAGATCAGCATATTGATTGTAGTGGGTTGGGGGGGTTTAAATCAGCATATTGATTGTAGTGGGTAGGGGGTGTAGATCAGCATATTGATTGTAGTGGGTGGGGGGGTGTAGATCAGCATATTGATTGTAGGGGTGGGGGTGTAGATCAGCATATTGATTGTAGTGGGTGGGGGATGTAGATCAGCATATTGATTGTAGTGGGTAGGGTGTAGATCAGCATATTGATTGTAGTGGGTAGGGGGTGTAGATCAGCATATTGATTGTAGTGGGTAGGGGGTGTAGATCCGCATAATGATTGTAGTGGGTAGGGGTGTAGATCAGCATATTGATTGTAGTGGGTAGGGGGTGTAGATCAGCATATTGATTGTTGTTGGTAGGGGGTGTAGATCAGCATATTGATTGTAGTGGGTAGGGGATGTAGATCAGCATATTGATTGTAGTGGGTAGGGGGATGTAGATCAGCATATTGATTGTAGTGGGTAGGGGGTGTAAATCAGCATTTTGATTTTAGTGGGTAGGGGGTTGTAGATCAGCATATCTGATTGTAGTGGGTGGGGGGTGGGTGTAGATCAGCATATTGATTGTGGTGGTTAGGGGGTGTAGATCAGCATATTGATTGTAGTGGGTAGGGGGTGTAGATCAGCATATTGATTGTAGTGGGTAGGGGGTGTAGATCAGCATATTGATTGTAGGGGGTAGGGGGGTGTAGATCAGCATATTGATTGTAGTGGGTAGGGGGTGTAGATCAGCATATTGATTGTAGTGGGTAGGGGGTGTAGATCAGCATATTGATTGTAGTGGGTAGGGGGTGTAGATCAGCATATTGATTGTAGTGGGTAAGGGGGTTGAAGATCAGCATATTGATTGTAGTAGTTAGGGGTGTAGATCAGCATATTGATTGTAGTGGGTAGGGGGTGTAGATCAGCATATTGATTGTAGTGGGTAGGGGGTGTAGATCAGCATATAGATTGTAGTGGGTAGGGGGTGTAGATCAGCATATTGATTGTAGTGGGTAGGGGATGTAGATCAGCATATTGATTGTAGTGGGTAGGGGGTTGTAGATCAGCATATTGATTGTAGTGGGTAGGGGGTGTAGATCAGCATATTGATTGTAGTGGGTGGGGGGGGTGTAGATCAGCATATTGATTGTAGTGGGTAGGGGGTGTAGATCAGCATATTGATTGTAGTGGGTGGGGGTGTAGATCAGCATATTGATTGTAGTGGGTAGGGGATGTAGATCAGCATATTGATTGTTGTGGGTAGGGGGATGTAGATCAGCATATTGATTGTAGTGGGTGGGGGTGGGGGTGTAGATCAGCATATTTATTGTAGTGGGTGGGGGGGTGTATATCAGCATATTGATTGTAGTGGGTGGGGGGTGTAGATCAGCATTTTGATTGTAGTGGGTAGGGGTTTAGATCAGCATATTGATTGTAGTGGGTAGGGGGTGTAGATCAGGATATTGATTGTAGTTGGTGGGGGGGTGTAGATCAGCATATTGATTGTAGTGGGTTGGGGGTTTAAATCAGCATATTGATTGTAGTGGGTAGGGGGTGTAGATCAGCATATTGATTGTAGTGGGTAGGGGGTGTAGATCAGCATATTGATTGTAGGGGGTGGGGGTGTAGATCAGCATATTGATTGTAGTGGGTGGGGGGATGTAGATCAGCATATTGATTGTAGTGGGTAGGGGGTGTAGATCAGCATATTGATTGTAGTGGGTAGGGGGTGTAGATCAGCATATTGATTGTAGTGGGTAGGGGGGGTCCTACCATCCCCATCCTACCATGTAATCAAGCAGGAACCCTCACTCAAAACATATCTTCAGAATATGAGTTCAAATACAGCTATTACTATACCTGACAAAGAAATACTGCATGATCAGTTATATTGGTTATGTCACGCCCTGACCTGTATGAGCCTGTTTATGTCTCTTTTTGGTTTGGTCGGGGTGTGATTTGGGGTGGGCATTCTATGTTCTAGTTTTTCTATTTCTTTGTTGTTGGCCGGGTAGGGTTCTCAATCAGGGACAGCTGTCCATCGTTGTCTCTGATTGGGAGCCATACTTTAGTAGCCCTTTTTTTTTTTCTCTCTCCTTTCCTGGTGGGAAGTTGATTTTGTTTTTGTAGGTGGTTATGCTCCACACAGTGATTGTCCGATCTCTGTTTTTGTTGGTTTGTTTCAGTGAGTTAACCTAAATAAACATGTTTAACTCAACCCGGCACGCTGCGCCTTGGTCTGTTCATGGAGATCGTGACAGGTTAACTGTTTAATTTCTTTACTTTGGGTTTGACAGTAGCGAGTGACAATGGGTTAAAGCTGAAGGAGCAGACAGAACATGGTTAACAGCCGTAAAGACCTCAGTGTAATACAGCACACCAGGGTCTATAAGTCTAGAGGCAGGAGACACATTGAGTCTCATAAAGGAAAGACATGGAACGTTATAGACAGTAGAGTTAAAATCAGCAGCACGCTGGACTTGAAAGGGCTACAATATATGGAGCCATAACGAGTCTGTGAAGGCAACAGAAGTCTTGTATGAGAGGCCCTAAAGGGACCTGGAGGAAGGTTGGGTTCTGGCTTGGTTCCATCCGGCAGGACAAGTGTATATTTATTCAATAACAAGACAATGATCACAGGCAGACTGATCCGTTGTATACACTTCAATGCATTCTACTGGCTGGGTTTGTTTTTTTTTCATTTTTTTTTAAATGTGATGTTTGTCACGACTTCCGCCGAAGTCGGTGCCTCTCCTTGTTCGGGTGGTGTTCAGCGGTCGACGTCACCGGTCTTCTAGCCATCACCGATCCACTTTTCATTTTCCATTTGTTTTGTCTGTTTTCCACACCTGGTTTCAATTCCCTCATTACATGTGTATATAACCCTCTGTTCCTCCCCCTATGTCTTTGTGTGGGATTGTTTATTGTAGTGCTTCTGCACATTATTTACTGGTGCGTTACGGGCTATTTTGTGCCCATGTACTCGTGGAGTTTTTACCGTTTTGGGTTGTTTATTAAACGACTAAGTTTATTACCCAGTTTTGCTCTCCTGCGCCTGACTTCTCTGCAACCAGTTACACAACCCCTACAATGTTCCCTTATCGAAGTTTTGTTTTCATTTTATAGCAGTACAACAGAACAAGGAACTAAATTGCATTTAACAGTTGCATTTATTGGTTCTCTCTCAACATTTTAGGGCTTTATTGGCATGGGAAACATATGTCAACATTGCTAAAGCAAGTGAAGTAGATAATAAACAAAAGTGAAATCAACAATACAAATTAACAGTAAACATTACACCCACAAAAGTTCCAAAAGAAAGCCATATTACGTCTATATACAGTGTTGTAACGATGTGCAAATAGTTAAAGCACAAAATGGAGAATGGCACATTGCATCACACACTGTGATGGCACACTGCAGTATTTCACCCAATAGATACAGGAGTTAATCAAAATTGGGTTTGTTTTCTAGTTCTTTGTGGGTCTGTGTAATCTGAGGGAAATATGTGTCGCTAATATGATCATACATTTTGTAGGAGGTTAGGAAGTGCATCTCGGTTTCCACCTCATTTTGTGGACAGTGTGCACACATCCTGTCTTCTCTTGAACTTTCTCTCTCATTTGCTCCTCTCTCTCTCTCTCTCTCTCCCTCTTTCTCTCTCTCTCCCTCCCACTCTCTCTCTTTCTCTCTCTCTCTCCCTCCCACTCTCTCTCTCTTTCTCTCTGTCCCGCCAACTCTCTCTGTTTTGCAAGCTGAAATGCAATCCTGTCAGACACGTAACCAAAGCTCTGTCACCGAAGCTTGTTGAGGCCGTATGGTGACTATTTTAGCGTGGCCTCTAACGGTTGTGCCTGTCACATTTCATAGGGAGTGCGGCGCTGATCTGTGGTGGCAGACGGGCGCAAGGACCGGCTGCCCGTTCCTTCGTTCCCAACACTGCACACCAAGCACTGCGACAAGGTCGCCGCACAGTGATTACTGACAACGCTGAACACACACTCCTCTCTCTCTCTCTTTCACTCTCTCTCTCTTTCACTCTCATTATCTCTCTCTCTCTCTCTACTCATCTTTCCTCCTCTCTCTCTCTTTATTTCTTTCAAGCTCTCTTTTCTCGCTGTTGTCCTCCGTTCATTTATTTCCTTGTTCATCAATTCAGTAATTCCCTCTCTATAACTCTTGGTCCTTTTTGTCTCCTTTGTTTGGTAGTGTTCACTGCCCTTGTCTTACTGTAAACCCTGGGTTTTTTCTGGATCAGAGCAGGATCTTAATTTGAGACAGTTTGGTACAGCAGGAAAATAATCCTGCAACAACAGAACCTTAAGTATTGTCTGTATAATTAATGGACACCTTTGTATGGGTTGATAAGTTTTTCGTTTTTCGTGAGGTAAAAAGAATGTCAAAGTGGAAATTACAAACTTCAGAAGCCTTTTTAAACCTCAAACACACTACACATTGTATATCTGCTGCATTGCCAGGTGATCAAATTAAAGACCCAGTGCACTCAAAAAAGTTATTTTCCAGTGTTTAATATATATTTCCACACAATGAGGTTGGAATAATACTGTGAAATTGTTAAAATTACGATATTGACTTTTTAGTGTAAGAGCTGTTTGAAATGTCAGCCTATTTTGGTGGGATGGAGTTTTGGCCTTCCGTGGTGACATCACCAGGTGGTAAATTAGTTAATAGACCATTAAAAAAGAGAGTTCCAAACCTCTCTGCCAATAACAGCTAGTTTTCAGTTTCCCCTACTCACTCAGACCACACCTAGACAATCCTAAGTAAATTATTTGGTAGCACTTTATTTGGATAGTCTAAAGAGCATCTACAGATGGACTATCAGTAACATTTCGACTAACTATCGACTAACCCTAATGCTAGCTCTAATCCTAACCTTAACCCTTATCCTAACCGTGAACTTAACGCATACCTAACCTAACTCTAGCCATAACCCTTAACATTTATTCTAAACCAAACTCTAACTGTAACCTTAACCCTAACCTAACTCTAGCCATAACCCTTAACCTTTATTCTAAACCTAACTGTAACATTAACCCTAACCTAACTCTAGACCTAACCCTTAACCTGTAGTCTAAACCTATCCCAAACTCTAACCGTAACCTTAGCAAGCAGTTGCTTATCAATATATAGTTTGTTGATAGTATGCCCATCTGCAGAGTATCTACAGACAGAAAAGGCAGACTATCCAGAAAAAGGGTGACCAATTCTTGCTTGAGAAATTGCTCTTTGCTAAGAAGCTATTTTTGTGTTGTTAGAATTTTTTATTTTATTGAAAATAATCAAAGTAAGGTACTTAATGGTTACCCAGACATTATTTAATACGGAGATTCAAACGGCCGCATTGGATCTTTGAGATCCTACATCTGTATATCTCTCCAGCACAGATACTCTACTGTACACAACACAAAGACCTGTACTCGACACAAAGACCTGTACTGGACACAAAGATCTGTACTCGACACAAAGACCTGTACTCGACACAAAGACCTGTACTCGACACAAAGACCTGTACTCGACACAAAGATCTGTACTGGACACAAAGACCTGTACTGGACACAAAGACCTGTACTGGACACAAAGACCTGTACTCGACACAAAGACCTGTACTCGACACAAAGATCTGTACTCGACACAAAGACCTGTACTGGACACAAAGACCTGTACTGGACACAAAGACCTGTACTCGACACAAAGACCTGTACTCGACACAAAGACCTGTACTGGACACAAAGACCTGTACTGGACACAAAGACCTGTACTGGACACAAAGACCTGTACTCGACACAAAGACCTGTACTCGACACAAAGATCTGTACTGGACACAAAGACCTGTACTGGACACAAAGACCTGTACTCGACACAAAGACCTGTACTCGACACAAAGATCTGTACTCGACACAAAGACCTGTACTGGACACAAAGACCTGTACTGGACACAAAGATCTGTACTGGACACAAAGACCTGTACTCGACACAAAGACCTGTACTGGACACAAAGACCTGTACTGGACACAAAGACCTGTACTGGACACAAAGACCTGTACTGGACACAAAGACCTGTACTCGACACAAAGACCTGTACTGGACACAAAGACCTGTACTCGACACAAAGATCTGTACTCGACACAAAGACCTGTACTCGTCACAAAGACCTGTACTCGGCACAAAGATCTGTACTGGACACAAAGAGCCGTACTCGACACAAAGATCCGTACTCAACACAAAGATCCGTACTCAACACAAAGTGTTGGTAGGGGTAACTAGGGACTAGAGGGGTGGGGTGGTGGTGGAATATGTGAGAGAGAGGGCTGTGTTAAGGGTAAAATGTTGTATTGTCTATCAGAGAGAGGGATGTGTTAAGGGTAAAAGGTAGTATTGTCTATCAGAGAGAGGGATGTGTTAAGGGTAAAGGGTAGTGGTGTCTATCAGAGAGAGGGCTGGGTAAAGGGTAGTGGTGTCTATCAGAGAGAGGGATGTGTTAAGGGTAAAGGGTAGTGGTGTCTATCAGAGAGAGGGATGTGTTAAGGGTAAAGGGTAGTGGTGTCTATCAGAGAGAGGACTGTGTTCAGGGTAAAGGGTAGTGGTGTCTATCAGAGAGAGGGCTGTGTTCAGGGTAAAGGGTAGTGGTGTCTATCAGAGAGAGGGCTGTGTTAAGGGTAAAGGAGGTGTACCTTTGGATGTATTTCAAGGCCTACCTTCAAACTCAGTGCCTCTTTGCTTGACATCATGGGAAAATCAAACGAAATCAGCAAAGACCTCAGAAAAACAAGACCTTGTGAAGATGCTGGAATAAACAGGTACAAAAGTATCTATATCCACAGTAAAACGAGTACTATATCGGCATAACCTGAAAGGCCGCTCAGCAAGGAAGAAGCTACTGCTCCAAAACCGCCATAAAAAAGCCAGACTACAGTTTGCAACTGCACATGGGGACAAAGATCATACTTTTTGGAGAAATGTCCTCTGGTCTGATGAAGCAAAAATAGAACTGTTTGGCCATAATGACCATCGTTATGTTTGGAGGAAAAAGGGGGAGGCTTGCAAGCCGAAGAACACCATCCCAACCGGGAAGCACGATGGTGGCTGCATCGTGTTCTGGGGGTGCTTTCATGCTGTAGGAGGGACTGGTGCACTTCACAAAATAGATGGCATCATGAGGCAGGAAAATTATGTGGATATATTGAAGCAACATCTCAAAACATCAGTCAGGAAGTTAAAGCTTGGTCGCAAATGGGTCTTCCAAATGGACAATGACCCCAAGCATACTTCCAAAGTTGTGGCAAAATGGCTTAAGGACAACAATGTCAAGGTATTGGAGTGGCCATCACATTGGGCCAAAATTCACCCAAATTATTGTGGGAAGCTTGTGGAAGGCTACCCGAAACGGCTGACCCAAGTTAAACAATTTAAAGGCAATGCTACCAAATACTAATTGAGTGTATGTAACTTCTGACCACTGGGAATGTGATGAAAGAAAAAAAAGCTGAAATAAATCATTCTCTCTACTATTATTCTGACATTTCACATTCTTAAAATAAAGTGGTGATCCTAACTGACCTAAGACAGGCAATTTTTACTATGATTAAATGTCAGGAATTGTGAAAAACTGAGTTTAAACATATTTTGCTAAGGTGTATGTGAACTTCCGACTTCAACTGTATCTTTGCTAAATACGTCAAATTGAACGCATATGCAGTCCACATTGTTCTAAGTAATTGCATGGCTTCAAAAGCATTCACACTGATGTAGGGGCTGTAAATTGCATTATGGCTGAGCATGGGCATGCCAAACATTGTCGATAAGCAAGATCAAATTCATTATTGATAAGGCCTAAAAATAGAACAAACTATTCTAATGAAATTCTAAACAGGACAACCTGTTGTAAATAGGCCCCATCATTTCTCCCCGTGGGCATTTAATGTTAAAACAACGCACATCTAAACTTTTCACAGTAGCTGGACAAAGATCCAATATACAGTAAATAGAAAGGGAGAGCATCCAATCTCAGTTATACTGCTCCCAAATAGGCCTATATTTTATGAACATAATGGTAATCATTTTACAGATCAGATCACATTCACACTTCTCCAGAAGTTCCTTTGCAAGCGCCCCACGGACATTACCATAACACCAGGAAGGTGAATCATTCTAATTAGTTTGGTTGCAATAAAATTAAACGGAACACAAGCAATATATTTTTTTTTTTAAACAACAACAACAATAAATCCATGTAAAATGTAATGATGTCATAAAACCAACAGGATAAAAAAGCCAGGCGTTGCTGTTAGTGGGCCTAAGGGAGGGCGGGCTTGGGGTTGGAACATATGAAATGGAAAACAAGCAATGTTTACAGGTCACAGATAACTTCTAAATAGGAGGTTCATCGGTATTGACCAAGGTTTTCTTAATGGCCATGGACATGTAGCCTACATCATGAAGGGGTTTTACGCACCATTTCAGATCATCTGTGATGTGTACTCTGAGGAACTTGAAGCTGTTCATCTTCTCCACTGCGGTCCATCGATGTGGATAGGGGGGTGCTCCCCTCTGCTGTCTCCTGACGTCCACGATCAGCTCCTTCGTTTTGATGACGTTGAGGGAGAGGTTATTTTCCTGGCACCACTTCCCCATGGCCCTCACCTTCTCCCTGTAGGCTGTCTCGTCACTGTTGGTAATCAGGCCTACTGATTGTGTACCATACAGAGGTTGAACGGACTAGACAAAAGGATTTACAGTGAGGGAAAAAAGTATTTGATCCCCTGCTGATTTTGTACGTTTGCCCACTGACAAAGAAATGATCAGTCTATAATTTTAATGGTAGGTTTATTTGAAGAGTGAGAGACAGAATAACAACAAACAAATCCAGAAAAACACGTGAAAAATGTTAAAAATTGATTTGCATTTAAATGAGGGAAATAAGTATTTTACCCCCTCTCAATCAGAAAGATTTCTGGCTCCCAGGTGTCTTTTATACAGGTAACGAGCTGAGATTAGGAGCACACTCTTAAAGGGAGTGCTCCTAATATCCTTGGAGAGCTCTTTGGTCTTGGCCATGGTGGAGAGTTTGGAATCTGATTGATTGCTTCTGTGGACAGGTGTCTTTTATACAGGTAACAAACCTGTATAAAAGACACCTGTCCACAGAAGCAGTCAATCAATCAGATTCCAAACTCTCCACCATGGCCAAGACCAAAGAGCTCTCCAAGGATGTCAGGGACAAGATTGTAGACCTACACAAGCCTGGAATGGGCTACAAGACCATCGCCAAGCAGCTTGGTGAGAAGTTGACAACAGTTGGTGAGTCACTTTTTTTTAGGTGGTTGTAGAATTTAATTATTAACACCTCTTTTCTAGATTTTGATAATTAGCGGGTATTAGCGGGTGTTTTACGTTGTACACGGAGGATGTTTTTGCAGAATTCTGCATGCAGAGTCTCAATTTGGTGTTTGTCCCATTTTGTGAATTCCATCCTGGTGAGCGGACCCCAAACCTCACAACCATAGAGGGCAATGTGTTCCATAACTGATTCTCTCTCTCTCTCTCTCTCTCTCTCTCTCTCTCTCTCTCTCTCTCTCTCTCTCTCTCTCTCTCTCTCTCTCTCTCTCTCTCTCTCTCTCTCTCTCTCTCTCTCTCTCTCTCTCTCTCTCTCTCTCTCTCTCTCTCTCTCTCTCTCTCTCTCTCTCTCTCTCTCTCTCTCTCTCTCTCTCTCTCTCTCTCTCTCTCTCTCTCTCTCTCTCTCTCTCTCTCTCTCTCTCTCTCTCTCTCTCTCTCTCTCTCTCTCTCTCTCTCTCTCTCTCTCTCTCTCTCTCTCTCTCTCTCTCTCTCTCTCTCTCTCTCTCTCTCTCTCTCTCTCTCTCTCTCTCTCTCTCTCTCTCTCTCTCTCTCTCTCTCTCTCTCTCTCTCTCTCTCTCTCTCTCTCTCTCTCTCTCTCTCTCTCTCTCTCTCTCTCTCTCTCTCTCTCTCTCTCTCTCTCTCTCTCTCTCTCTCTCTTATATATATATGAAAGGCAGTGGGTTCTATAACTGATTCAAGTCTTTTTAGCCAGATCCTAATTGGGATGTCAACTTTGTAACTCCTTTTGATGGCGTAAAGGCCCTTTTCCCTACTCTCATATCATTCACTTATTATAAAATGCATTAATTTGCCCAAGTTAATTATAAGATATGAACCAAGTGCATCAGTGATTCATATTTTCATTCAAATTTATGAAACTGCACAGGAATGCCTGTCTGTGTGTGTGGCCGTTAGCAATGATGCTAATGATAACTGACTGCTGGGACAGATGGAAAGGCCTTTGTTTGTGTGTGTGTGGGGAGTGGGGAAGAAACAATACATGGCTACTCCTTGTCTGCTTTCATCTCCTAAGTGATGTCACCTTCTCCATGTAATCTAACTGGTCCCTCCCACCCTCCCCAACACCTTCAGCTCCAGGCTATCACCACTTAATATGAAACATCTGGAACAAAAAGAGAAGAAGAAATCTATCAAAGCATTTTTCTCTCATATTCTCACCCCTCTCTATCTCCCCCTCCATCTCCCCCTCCATCTCCCCCTCCATCTCCCCCTCCATCTCCCCCTCCATCTCCCCCTCCCCTCTATCTCCCCTCTATCTCCCCCTCTATCTCCCCCTCTATCTCCCCCTCTATCTCCCCTCTATCTCCCCTCTCTCTCCCTCTCTCTCTCCTCTATCTCCCCCCTCTCTATCTCCCCCTCTCTCTCTTTCAGTGGAGAAATTGATCTCTGTGCGGGTTACCTCACGGCTTCCAGGATCAGCATTATTTTTCTTCTCAGAGCTGCATGGTCTACCCGTGTGAAGGAACTAGCAGGTGTGCATCATGGAGTAGCATGGGCGGGCAGAGCACTCCCAGAACTCCCCTCTTCGGGGGGGGGGGGGTAACACTAGTAGAACGTCCTTCAGGAAGTACCACCTCCTCGTTCTCAGAATCTGCGTCAGCAGAGGAGCTAAAGCTTTAATGGAGACTCTTCATCTAGAACACCTTTACCGACAGGGTCGACTGCAGCAGGGGTGAGACACGCTACACTGCACGACCACCCTGTCAATGAGTCAGGACAAAGAGACCAGAGATCAGGAATGATCAACGAAAAAAAGTGAATCAAAACATTAGCAGGTCTTCATAAGGGACTTGTTTAAATAAGGATGACTACAAAGGACAGGACAACAAGGACATACATCAAATCAATCAAAACATCTAGCTGATTATCACCTTAAGATCGAATCAATTATTATTTAATTTAGTGACTAGCTTCATCCAAGGGTATTCAGTAACGTATGGAACTATTTCCTATATGGTCTGGTTGGATGCATCCAAAAAGATCAACCATTATCTGAATATATTTCTTTATAAACGGTCTGATCACTATAAACTATTTGGCCCATGATTTTTAGTTAGGTCCAGGTTTGTCTCAGTGAGAGACCATCGCCCCCAACCTGTTACCCCTGGTTCCCCTTAGCGAGTGGGAGCACCTACGTAATTATACTGGGCATCATACACTGTACATTGTATTGGATAACGTTGTTGAATGTTGCTGTCTAATGACTTTCTGTCTGAGCAGCAGAGATCACATCCCATTTACTAGAAAGCTATGTAAACAGTATAGTCCTGGTACTGATGTAACATCCAAACTTTAGTTCATTGTGTCTCACCTCTTGTACAGGAAGGAGACTCCTTGGCTTCTCTGATAGAATGGAAGAGGACCTACTGTACGAGGATATTTGGCTATCGTTCCTCGGCAGGCGCAGCCCCATTGATTTTTAACGTTAAAACACTGTTTCTTTATAACCATGAGAACATCTGTTTTTCCTTGATGATCTCTCTGGTGTTTATTGACAATATGCGCAGATTGAGTTAATGTGGATTTCCAGTGTCCCTTCTATCTCTCTGCCAGCGGGCGATAGAGGGAAGGGAGGGAGGGAAGGAGGGAGGGAAGGAGAGTGTAGTGTCACTCTATTAGATAAAGTGACAAACCCTCTCCACCCCTTCTCTCTCTCTCTCTGACCCACCCATTCCCCATCTGTTCTACCTCTTACACTGATAGCACTGAGACCTTGGGACCTACCAGCCACACCACTTCAGGGTTAATAAATGGAGCCCATGGATGAAAAATGACACATTGACACAGCGATACTATCAAGGTATTGCTACCCTACTATTTTAACCAAGTGCTTGTGGGGACGTAAATGACTTCCTTCCCAAAATCCATTCTCTTCTCCATAACCCCCTCCACCCCTCCTGCTCCCATGCAGGCAGCAGTAGTGGCAGACCCTGGCAGGGTTCACATGTTGGCTATGCCAGCAGATGAATGACCTGGCACATCTTAATGTTGCCATGCACCATTTGCCGTAACTTACATCATCCAGGGAGGCTCTGTGTGGCAGCGGGAGTATCCTCCCTCTCTCTCTCTCTCTCTCTCTCTCTCTCTACCATCCTCCCCTTTCTGTGTGTTGGTTGTCTTGTTGAAGGATAACCTTAATCACCTTCTATAACTCTGAGTAGAGGGTTGTAGTTTTTCCTTTTCAGTCTTACTAGTTTAACCCTAACACCTAACCCTTCCATGTGCTTATACTGCTCCAAACCACCACAATGACATCAGAGTTTACAGTGAGGATTCATCCCTGCTTTTCACACAGAGTACCTGTAAATTCTAAATGGGCAGCATGAAGCATTATTATTAAATGTAAAACCTTCATTTAACTAGGCAAGACAGATAAGAACTAATTCTCATTTACAATGACGACCTACACCGGCCAAACCCAGATAATGCTGGGCCAATCACAGCCAGTTGTGATACAGTCTGGATTGGAACCTGCCGATCCTCGACTTCGGCAATGTCATCTACAAAATAGCCTCCAACACTCTACTCAGCAAACTGGATGCAGTCTATCACAGTGCCATCCGCTTTGTCACCAAAGCCCCATATACTACCCACCACTGCGACCTGTATGCTCTAGTCGGCTGGCCCTCGCTACACACTCGTCGCCAGACCCACTGCCTCCAGGTCATCTACAAGTCCCTGCTAGGTAAATCCCCGCCTTATCTCAGCTCGCTGGTAACCATAGCAGCACCCACCCGTAGCACTCGCTCCAGCAGGTATATCTCACTGGCCACCCCCAAAGCCAATTCCTCTTTTGGCCGCCTTTCCTTCCAGTTCTCTGCTGCCAATGACTGGAACGAACTACAAAAATCGTTGAAACTGGAGACACTTATCTCCCTCACTAGTTTCAAGCACCAGCTGTCAGAGCAGCTCACAGATCACTGCACCTGTACATAGCCCAACCAACTACCTCATCCCCTACCATAGTCATTTATTTATCTTGCTCCTTTATACCCCAGTATTTTTACTTTGCACATTCATCTACTGCACATTTACCATTCCAGTGTTAAATTGCTATACTATAGTTACTTTGCCACCATGGCCTATTTATTGCCTTATGTTCCTTATCCTACCTCATTTGCACACATTGTATATAGATTTGTTTTTTTCCTACTGTATTATTGACTGTATGTTTGTTTCACTCCATGTGTAACTCTGTGTTGTTGTATGTGTCGAACTGCTTTGCTTTATCTTGGCCAGGTCGCAGTTGTAAATGAGAACTTGTTCTCAACTTGCCTACCTGGTTAAAAAAAGGTGAATAATAATAATAATAATAATAATAATAAAAGTAGTGACGCCTCTAGCACTGAGATGCAGTGCCTTAGACCGCTGCGCCACTCAGGAGCCCAATATAAGCCTCGACTTTGGTTGTTACAATCTTTATTGAGTTTGCAGTTATCTTTCCAGTATTCCTAACGGAATATACGGTCCTATAATTCATCACATCACAATCAGAGCACAGGGGAAATTCATAATTCTCATACTAATTGTGGTAATGCTTGTAATGCCAACCACAATTATCATTGCAGTAAAAAGTAGCTATAAGACATATTATTCTCAGACAGGAAACATTTAGCTTTTAGTAATAGCCAGTTGAACTGCACATCTCAGCTCTGTGTAGATCAAAGCTTCTCCTTATCGCTATAGGAAGAGCTCTTGAAGAGCCTGGACTCTCTCTTTTATAGAAAGTGTCTGTGTGTCCAGTGTATGTGTGTCCAGTGTGTGTGAATGTGTGTGAGTATAAATTGGACATACGGTGTGTGTGTGTGTGTGTGTGAGAATGTGACACGGTGGCTTTCCCTTCTCGTCTTCCCTTGTGTGGGCTGGTTACACCAGGGGGCAGCTATAAAAGGAAAGGGCCCTGTCAGCCAGCCTGTGATATAGGGGCCCTGCCGTGTGCACAGGCAGGAGGAGGGAAAGAGGCAAGAGGATACAGTGCCTTGCAAAAGTATTCACCCCCCGTTTATGCTATTTTGTTGCATTACAACCTGTAATTTAAATTGATTTTTATTTGGATTTCTTGTAATGGACATACACAAAATAGTCCAAATAGGTGAAGTGAAATTAAAAAAGAAGTTGATTAAAATAATTATATATAAAAGAAAAATGAAAAAGTGGTGCGTGCATATGTATTCACCCCCTTTACTAAGAAGCCCATAAATAAGATATGGTGCAAACAATTACCTTCAGAAGTCACCAGGTCAGTGTGTCCTCCACCAGGTTATATCTCCACTAGGTCATATATCTCCACCAGGTCATATATCTCCACCAGGTCATATATCTCCACCAGGTCATATATCTCCACCAGGTCATATATCTCCACCAGGTCATATATCTCCACCAGGTCATATATCTCCACCAGGTCATATATCTCCAACAGGTTAAATATCTCCACCAGGTCAGTGTGTCCTCCACCAGGTTATATATCTCCCAGGTCAGTGTGTCCTCCACCAGGTTATATATCTCCACCAGGTTAAATATCTCCACCAGGTCATATATCTCCACCAGGTCATATATCTCCACCAGGTCATATATCTCCACCAGGTCATATATCTCCACCAGGTTATATATCTCCACCAGGTCAGTGTGTCCTACACCAGGTCATATATCTCCGCCAGGATATATATCTCCACCAGGTTATATATCTCCCAGGTCAGTGTGTCCTCCACCAGGTCATATATCTCCACCAGGATATATATCTCCACCAGGTCATATATCTCCACCAGGTCATATATCTCCACCAGGTCATATATCTCCGCCAGGATATATATCTCCACCAGGTTATATATCTCCCAGGTCAGTGTGTCCTCCACCAGGTCATATATCTCCACCAGGTCATATATCTCCACCAGGTTATATATCTCCACCAGGTCAGTGTGTCCTCCACCAGGTCATATATCTCCACCAGGTTATATATCTCCCAGGTCAGCGTGTCCTCCACCAGGTCATATATCTCCACCAGGTCATATATCTCCACCAGGTCATATATCTCCACCAGGTCATATATCTCCACCAGGTCATATATGTCCACCAGGTCATATATGTCCACCAGGTCATATATCTCCACCATGTTATATATCTCCCAGGTCAGTGTGTCCTCCACCAGGTTATATATCTCCACCAGGTCATATATCTCCACCAGGTCATATATCTCCACCATGTTATATATCTCCCAGGTCAGTGTGTCCTCCACCAGGTTATATATCTCCACCAGGTTAAATATCTCCACCAGGTTACAGTGGGGCAAAAAAGTATTTAGTCAGCCACCAATTGTGCAAGTTCTCTCACTTAAAAAGATGAGAGAGGCCTGTATTTTTCATCATAGGTACACTTCAACTATGACAGACAAAATGAGGAAAACAAATCCAGAAAATCACATTGTAGGATGTTTAATGAATTTATTTGCAAATTATGGTGGAAAATAAGTATTTGGTCAATAACAAAAGTTTATCTCAATATTTTGTTGTATACCCTTTGTTGGCAATGACAGAGGTCAAACGTTTTCTGTAAGTCTTCACAAGGTTTTCACACACTGTTGCTGGTATTTTGGCCCATTCCTCCATGCAGATCTCCTCTAGAGCAGTGATGTTTTGGGGCTGTCGCTGGGCAACTCGGACTTTCAACTCCCTCCAAAGATTTTCTATGGGGTTGAGATCTGGAGACTGGCTAGGCCACTCCAGGACCTTGAAAGGAGGAGGGAGGGAGGGAGTGAAGGAGGGAATGAGGAATGGAGAGAGGGGGGGAGGAGGAGGAGGAAATGAGGGAAGGGAGGAGGGAGGGAATGAGGAAAGAGAATGGAGAGGAGAAGTATGTGATGAAGCCAATGTGGAGTTGGCAGGTTACAGGGAGGCTATGATAGGGAGGCTGATTGCCGTTAAATTAACTATTTTCTCTGCCGTGGAGATGGTGTTGCCTGTCCCTCTCTGTAATCTACATCAGGTCCCCGACAAGGCCCACGCTGCCGCTGCCCGATCACTCAGGCTTGAAAAGGACTGCTTAACTGATACCTGACTTTCAGCAGTTCCCCCCACACACACCAGAATGTTAATGCCCCTCCCTATCTCCCTCCCTCCCAGCTCACCTGCCATGCAAACATGTAGTAGCCAGGGGAAGACTACTCTAATCATTCCCAAACACTAGCCATATGAAGCCAGAACCACTTCCAAACACTAGCCATATGAAGCCTAGCCACTTCCAAACACTAGCCATATGAAGCCTAGCCACTTCCAAACACTAGCCATATGAAGCCTAGCCACTTCCAAACACTATATATAACCTGGTGTAGTCCCAAAAGTCCAATGGCCAGCCTGTGTCCATTTCGCATTCCTTCAATTATTTAAATGTTGTTTTTTTGGGGGGGCTCTAATTGTGTACAACCATTTCGCTACACTCGTAAGAACATCTGCTAACCATGTGTATGTGACCAATGCAATTTGATTTGATTTGTAGAGGGAGAGAGAGAGAAAGAGAGAGAGAGAGAGAGGTGGGAGCAGAAATAAATTCTGTAACTTTTTCTCCTCCCTCCATGTATCTGAAACCATCATTACATTATCATACCAGTCAAAGAGCTGTGGGGAGACGTATAGCTGTAACGTTTCATTAAGTGGAAGTGAATGGACGTGTGTAGTCTCAATGGGATAAGAAGCTCACACAGAGATGATCGTTTCCACTGAGTTGGGAAGGGTTGAGACACACACACACACACACACACACACGAAGAGAGATGAGTCTCTCTCCTGCAATGCAGTAAACATCAGGCAGTGTGGTCTTCCAGACTCCTACAGTAACACACTCCCTCCCAACTCCCCAGTAAGGCCTGCTCGGCTGGCATGGCCACTCATATCCCTGAGCAGCTGACTACCACACTGTCTTTAAATCAAATCAAATTTTATTACCACTCATATCCCTGAGCAACTAACTATCACACTGTCCTAACCACTCATACCCCTGAGCAACTAACTACCACACTGTCCTAACCACTCATATCCCTGAGCAGCTGACTACCACACTGTCCTAACCACTCATACCCCTGAGCAACTAACTACCACACTGTCCTAACCACTCATACCCCTGAGCAGCTGACTACCACACTGTCCTAACCACTCCATACCCTGAGCAACTAACTACCACACTGTCCTAACCACTCATATCCCTGAGCAGCTGACTACCACACTGTCCTAACCACTCATACCCCTGAGCAACTAACTACCACACTGTCCTAACCACTCATACCCCTGAGCAACTAACTACCACACTGTCCTAACCACTCATACCCCTGAGCAACTAACTACCACACTGTCCTAACCACTCATACCCCTGAGCAACTAACTACCACACTGTCCTAACCACTCATACCCCTGAGCAACTAACTACCACACTGTCCTAACCACTCCTTACCCCTGAGCAACTAACTACCACACTGTCCTAACCACTCCATACCCCTGAGCAGCTGACTACCACACTGTCCCTAACCACTCATATCCCTGAGCAGCTGACTACCACACTGTCCTAACCACTCATACCCCTGAGCAACTAACTACCACACTGTCCTAACCACTCATACCCCTGAGCAGCTGACTACCACACTGTCCTAACCACTCATACCCCTGAGCAGCTGACTACCACACTGTCCTAACCACTCATACCCCTGAGCAGCTGACTACCACACTGTCCTAACCACTCATACCCCTGAGCAGCTGACTACCACACTGTCCTAACCACTCATACCCCTGAGCAACTAACTACCACACTGTCCTAACCACTCATATCCCTGAGCAGCTGACTACCACACTGTCCTAACCACTCATACCCCTGAGCAGCTGACTACCACACTGTCCTAACCACTCATACCCCTGAGCAGCTGACTACAAACACCGGCCGAGGTGATTACACCGCCGGCCCATCTGTCATGTGAAAGGAGGTTGTGTGGTTAGTTTAGGGAATCTGTCAGCAATATGGACGGTCCTGAAATCACTTCATTAATCTAATTCATTTCCTCGCGTCGACTGCGCTTTTTAAAAACAGCCTCAATTCCTTGAGCCTATTCTACTAGGCAGTAGTTTAGGGATGGGACTCTCCAGGCCAATGGAGGGTCCAGAAAGCAGTGGTGGAAAAAGTATTCAATTGTCATAGTTGAGTGAAAGTAAATATGCCTTAATAGAACATTTATTTATTTATTCGTTTATTTGTCAGGGACAATGCAGCGCACATTATTACATACATGATTATCACAGTCAGCCGTAATATGTGTAGATGTGTTGCATAAAAGGTTTCTAGCCAATAGGCTAATTTGCAACCCCAGTCCCTGGTCAGGCCTTTCTAAACAGGTAATCCAAATATATACTTTTTTTAAAAGGACCACATAGTGTGAATTACACAATCATGCAGCAAATGCATTGTATACAAACATCAACATTTCACAGTCGAGACCACATTACACAAAACAGCACATCACGTAACAACACAAGCCCCAAGCACCCAGCCGCTCACACCTGCTCACCTATACCCAACCCCAATAGTGAGGGCCTGACTCTAGTAAAATGACTCTAGTAAAAGTCACCCAGTAAAATACTACTTGAGTAAAAGTCTAAAAGTATTTGGTTTAATATATACTTAAGTATCAAAAGTAAATGTAATTGCTGAAATGTACTTAAGTATCAAAAGTAAAAGTATAAATAATTTCAAATTCCTTATATTAAGCAAACCAGACGGCACAATTTTCCTTTTTTTTTTTTTTATTTGTTGAAAGTCAAGGGAACACTCCAACACTCAGACGCCATTTACAAACAACGCTTTTGTGTTTAGTGTTTAGTCTGCCAGATCAGAGGCAGTAGGGATGACCAGAGATGTTCTCTTGATAAGTGTGTGAATTGGACAATTTTCCTGTCCTGCTAAGCATTCAAAGTACTTTTGTAGAGAGTACTTTTGGGTGTCAGGGAAAATGTGTAGAGTAACAAGTACATGATTTACTTTAGGAAGAAGTAACAGTTGTATTACTGTAAAGTATTTTTACCTAAGTACTTTAGAGAACTGCCAGAAAGGGAGAGAGAGGTGGGAGGGAGGGAGGGGTGCTGTTTCTTTGTGTTGTCTAACCTTAAGGTGACATTGTCAGTGGCAGGTTGTCCCTGAGGCTTGGCCCTTCAACCCACTGCTGGCAGTGCCAGGCTGCATGCGTTTCCCCCACAATCCTCTGTTTCTCTGCGCTGCATCTCTCCTGAGTGTGTGTGTGTGTGCGTATTGGCAGGCAGGGATGTGTATTCTTAGAGCCCTGACAACAGAGAATGGAGCCCCAGCTGTTTGTGCGTTTACAATATGCTGTTTCTCCCTGGGCAGCAATGGAGCTCTCCATGACATACAGTATGCTGTGTATCCCTGGGCAACACAATGGGACTCTCCATGACATACAGTATGCTGTGTATCCCTGGGCAACACAATGGGACTCTCCATGACATACAGTATGCTGTGTATCCCTGGGCAACACAATGGGACTCTCCATGACATACAGTATGCTGTGTATCCCTGGGCAACACAATGGGGCTCTCCATACTATCCTGTCTCACTCTCCATACTATCTTGTCTAACTCTCTCTACTATCTTGTCTAACTCTCTCTACTATCTTGTCTCACTCGCTCTACTATCTTGTCTCACTCGCTCTACTATCTTGTCTCACTCGCTCTACTATCTTGTCTCACTCGCTCTACTATCTTGTCTCACTCGCTCTACTATCTTGTCTCACTCTCTCTACTATCTTGTCTCACTCTCTCTACTATCTTGTCTCACGCTCTCTACTATCTTGTCTCACGCTCTCTACTATCTTGTCTCACTCTCTCTACTATCTTGTCTAACTCTCTCTACTATCTTGTCTCACTCTCTCTACTATCTTGTCTCACTCTCTCTACTATCTTGTCTCACTCTCTCTACTATCTTGTCTCACTCTCTCTACTATCTTGTCTCACTCTCTCTACTATCTTGTCTCACTCTCTCTACTATCTTGTCTCACTCTCTCTACTATCTTGTCTCACGCTCTCTACTATCTTGTCTCACGCTCTCTACTATCTTGTCTCACGCTCTCTACTATCTTTATTCACTTCACTATCAATTCACCATCAACCCCCAAGTGGACTGAGATAGATAAACCCTCAAACTAGAGAGGGAACCTGGTTGTCATTACCAGGGGCCGAAATATGGTTTTATAAGTGTGTGGGGGGGATAATGTTATATAAAAAAAGAATTATACAATCGGATAAACATTCCAAACAGCCTACCCGTACGCTCGGAGATGTCCACATGGTCCTAAAGCACAACATTACTTTGTTTTGTATCACATTCCAATGATAAAACTGGTGGGACAAAAATGCAATTTCTGAATTTCTGAATGTTGGGGGGACAGGTCATTACAAACCAAGATGAAATCCTCTCAACAAAAGAAGAGGGACATAAATTCAACATTTCTTCTTAAATATTACAGGTGTGTACACAGAAGGAGCTCTGAGAGTTGTGTCATCAGATACATGCTTATCTGGAATATCTTTGAGTAAGACATTGTACAAAAAACGTAAATTCTGTTCTGACTTTTATGAATTATTTTACAAACGCAGCCTAAGAGTCTTAGCCTGGATATTGAGCTTTATATAGAAAGGGAAGGGAGCTAAATCAAACCAAAATCTATTTAATCCAAACTCCTTTGTGTGGAATGGAACAATAACCTGTTTGGAACAATAACTTGTATGAAACAATAACTTGTATGAAACAATTACTTGAATGGAACAATAACTTGCATGGAACAATAACTTGCATGGAACAATAACTTGCATGGAACAATAACTTGCATGGAACAATAACTTGTTTGGAACAATAACTTGCATGAAACAATAACTTGTATGGAACAATAACTTGTATGGAACAATAACTTGTATGGAACAATAACTTATCTTCTCTTTGAAATGGATACACAATGACACACCATCACACACAGATCATGACACACCCAGTGGGACACACCCAGTGGGACACACCCATCGTGACACACCCAGAGGGACACACTCAGCGGGACACACCCATCATGACACACTCAGCGTAACACACCCATCATGACACACCCAGCGGGACACACCCTTCGTGACACACCCATCATCACACACCCAGCGGGACACACCCATCATGAAACACCCAGCTTGAAATACCCAGCGTGAAACACCCACCATGCCACATCTTAATATGTCAGCAGCCAGGCAACCCTAAAAGTTCAGCTCATCATTTATCCTCTGACCTTAACACAGCTCCGTCACAGAGAGAGAGCTCTGTCTCCTTCACAGAGAAAGCTTCACTGTAGTGCTACTGTACTGAAGGCCCGTCCTCTCTGGACAGGTTTCCCTGTAGTGCTACTGTACTGAAAGCCTGTCCTTTCTGGACCAGTTTGCCGGCAGTGCTACTGTACTGAAGGCCCGTCCTCTCTGGACAGGTTTCCCTGTAGTGCTACTGTACTGAAAGCCTGTCCTTTCTGGACCAGTTTGCCGGCAGTGCTACTGTACTGAAGGCCTGTCCTCTTTGGACCAGCTTCCCTGTAGTGCTACTGTACTGTACTGAAGGCCCGTCCTCTCTGGACCAGTTTCCCTGTAGTGCTACTGTACTGAAGGCCCGTCCTCTCTGGACCGGTTTCCCTGTAGTGCTACTGTACTGTACTGAAGGCCCGTCCTCTCTGGACCGGCTTCCCTGTAGTGCTACTGTACTGAAGGCCAGTCCTCTCTGGACAGGTTTCCCTGTAGTGCTACTGTACTGAAGGCCCGTCCTCTCTGGACAGGTTTTCCTGTAGTGCTACTGTACTGTATTGAAGGCCTGTCCTCTCTGGACCGGCTTCCCTGTAGTGCTACTGTACTGAAGGCCAATCCTCTCTGGACAGGTTTCCCTGTAGTGCTACTGTACTGAAGGCCAATCCTCTCTGGACAGGTTTCCCTGTAGTGCTACTGTACTGAAGGCCCGTCCTCTCTGAACCGACTTCCTTGTAGTGCTACTTTACTGGCTGTAATGCTTCCTCTCTTACTGCTGTCAGAGTGCTTATCTTCTCACAGGAAAGGTAAAAAACCCACAGAGCGTTTCCCTGGAAATAAAAATGCCCATGTCGCTTTTATTGTTATTGTTATAATTTGTCTCTCCAGGCTTAAGTTTTGCTTCAGTTTTTCAATGATTTCCTTGACACATTACCCTGGCTGGGTACATACCATCAGATTAAATTGGACATGTTGAGAGAAAATGGGTTTGACGGGCTGAGCGGTGGGTGGGCATCCTCACCGTCTTAGTGGGAGAGATGAACATGTCATTTGATCAACATTTTCAATATGAGGAGCTTGTGGAATACTGATCGATGTTTGCAATGCACCACTTGCTCATGAGGAGGACTGTGGAGTAGTGTAAACTGATCTGAAAGCTGCTCTCTGCAGGGGACGAGATGGATACTGCATTGTCCCTTTAGTCAGACTGCTGTGCATGTGAACGTATTGAGTCAGATGTGTCCTTCTGCTGGACCTGTGAATGCAGCTACTTTATTGAGGTAAAATGTGCTGACTATGACTGAGATAGAGTTTGTGGTTGTCTCACCTTACCTTAACTGAGATTTGAGGTTCTCTCACTTTACTATGACTGAGATATGTGGTCGTCCCACCTTGCTGTGACTGAGGTACAGTATGTGGTCATTCCAACTTACTGTTACTGAGGTACAGTATGTGGTCATTCCACCTTACTGTGACTGCGATACAGTATGTGGTCGTCCCACCTTACTGTGACTGAGATACAGTATGTGGTTGTCCCACCTTGCTGTGACTGAGGTACAGTATGTGGTCGTTCCACCTTGCTGTGACTGAGATACAGTATGTGGTCGTCCCACCTTGCTGTGACTGAGATACAGTATGTGGTCGTCCCACCTTGCTGTGACTGAGATACGGTATGTGGTTGTCTCACCTTGCTGTGACTGAGATACAGTATGTGGTCGTCCCACCTTACTGTGACTGAGATACAGTATGTTGTTGTCTCACCTTGCTAGGAATGAGATACGGTATGTGGTTGTCTCATCTAGCTATCTTACGATGAATACACTAACTGTACAAGGCTCTGGAGGAGAGTGTCTGCTAAATGACTAAAATGTAAAATTTGAATATGGAGTGACAATGTCATACAATAGAATGATACAGGTATACTCAATTAGACGTTCAATGAACTTTTGCAATATTGCGTGGATAAGCAGCATATGAAATGTAATATGAGAAATAACTGATATGAAATACAACTGCAGTTGATTTCAGGCCCTAACATATCTGTTATATGTCATAACAGTGTAAGGTAATTTGTCACAACCTGCCGCTGTCTATGATGAATAGTTACGATGTAATGAGCCCTATCGTGTCAGTGATGACATCATTAAGTAGGCTAAATGGATGTCAACTACATTTCAAGGAAAGTGTTTACCATCCATCTTGTGAAATCTAGACGTCTACTTTAACATTGATCTTGGTCCTGGCCTCAGATGGACATGCTTCTATGGGAATTAAGAGCAGGGTGGTGAATTCGGAAAGTAAACCAAACTCCAATTCCAAATTGTCTTCATTGAAAAGTATTGAAGAGAATTGAAATTGGAATTTCAGTGTACTTCCTGAATTGACTAGAATTCAATTTGGAATTGACTCCAACCCTGATCCAGAGATATGCTATCCTGTTATTGTTACAAGGAACAAAGTATTTCTCAAGCACTGTTTTGCTCCATATAGGATGGCTGTCTGCTGTGCACACTGCTATTTCAGAGGTATAATTGATGGTAGTCGTAGTTCTTTTTCTGGGCCAGACACAGCTCTGTGAGTGGTGGCCTTTACAACCAGGGAGGCCAGAGACAGACTCACAGCTCTGTGAGTGGTGGCCTTTACAACCAGGGAGGCCAGAGATAGACTCACAGCTCTGTGAGTGGTGGCCTTTACAACCAGGGAGGCCAGAGACAGACTCACAGCTTTGTGAGTGGTGGCCTTGACAACCAGGGAGGCCAGAGCAGAGCAGGCGGTCTGGTAAGTCCTCACTGAAACCAGAGTCTGCCCTGATCCTGGAGGGTATTTCCGTCTCTTATCCCCTGCCCTGCCCCTCCCTCCCCCGCCACCACCCCTCCTACCTCAGTAAGCCCCTGACCTGAGCTCAGGAAGCAGCTGAAGGACCCATTTAAACCCTCCATCACCGTCCACTGCTCAGCCATATGAGGAGACCGGTGACCTCGGGAATATGTGTCAATGCCCCACTAAAACTGAAACTAATTTCTGAAAGGTCTTCTTCCACGCAGTGGCCAGGCCACTGAACTACAGTACCAGTCAAAGGTTTGGACACACCTACTCATTCAAGGGTTTTTATTTATTTATTTTACTATATTCTACGTAGAAGAATAATAGTGAAGACATCAAAACTATGAAATAACACATTGTAGAAACCAAAAGTGTTAAACAAATCAAAATACATTTTAAATGTCAGATTCTTCAAAGTAGCCACCCTTTGCCTTGATGACAGCTTTGCACACGCTTGGTGTTCTCTCAACCAGCTTCAACTGGAATGCTTTTCAAACAGTCTTGAAGGAGTCCCATATATGCTGAGCGCTTGTTGGCTGCTTTTCCTTCACTCTCCAACTCATCCCAAACCATCTCAATTGGGTTGAGGTCGGGTGATTGGAGGTCAGGTCATCTGATGCAGCACTGCATCACTCTCCTTCTTGGTCAAATAGCCCTTACACAGTCTGGAGGTGTCTCTCATCTCATCTCAAGTCATTGTCCTGTTGAAAAACAAATGATAGTCGGACTAAGTTCAAACCAGATGGAATGGCATAACTGCAGAATGCTGTGTTAGCCATGCTGGTTAAGTGTGCCTTGAATCCTAAATAAATCACTGACAGTGTCACCAGCAAAGCACCCCCACACCATCACAACTCCTCCTCCATGCTTCACAGTAGGAACCACACATGCGGAGGTCATCCGTTCAGCTACTCTACGTCTCACAAAGACACGGCAGTTAGAACCAAAAATCTCAAATTTGGACTCATCAGACCAAAGGACAGATTTCCACCGGTCTAATGTCCCTTGCTCGTGTTTCTTGGCCAAAGCAAGTCTCTTATTCGTACTGATGTCCTTTAGTAGTGGTTTCTTTGCAGCAAATCAACCATGGAAGGCCTGATTCACGCAGTATCCTCTGAACAGTTGATATTGAGATGTGTCTGTTACTTGAACTCTGTGAAGCATTTATTTGGGCTGCAATTTCTGAGGCTGGTAACTCTCTAATGAACTTATCCTCTGGAGCAGAGGTAACTCTGGGTCTTCCTTTCCTGTGGCGGTCCTCATGAGAGCCAGTTTCGACATAGCACTTGATGGTTTTTGCGACTGCAATTTTCCATCTTGACTGACCTTCATGTCTTAAAGTAATGATGGACTGTCGTTTCTCTTTGCTTATTTGAGCTGTTCTTGCCGTAGTACGGACTTGGTCTTTTACCAAATAGGGCTTTCTTCTGTATACCACCCCTACCTTGTCACAACCCAATTGATTGGCTCAAACGCACTAAGGAAAGAAATTCCACAAATTCACTTTTAACAAGACACACATGTTAATTGAAATGCTGAGAGAATGCCAAGAGTGTGCAAAGCTGTCATCAAGGCAAATGGTGGCTACTTTGATGAATCTGAAATATAAAATATATTTTGATTTGTTTAACACTTTCTTGGTTACTGCATGATTCCATATGTGTAATTTCATAGTTTTGACGTTTTCACGATTATTCTACAATGTAGAAACTAGTCAAAATGGTTTTAAAAACTTGAATGAGTAGGTGTGTCCAAACTTTTGACTGGTACTGTATAGAGTATCATACTTCAGAGTAATGCTGTTTTGTACTGGGCTGTGCCGTACTGTACTGCGTATCTTGTTCTAGAATGCTCAAGCCACAGCTATAGCTGATGCGTTTTTGTCCCACGCCTTTCTCATAGTCTGGCGTGTTAATATTGCTTAATCAATCAGGAAAGATGATTAAAAAATGTTATGCTCTCTGCTGTTTTCCACCACACTCCAAAAAATAAACATATTCAAGGGTTGTACACGGGAATGTCTATAAGGTGAATCTATTGATTCATTCTGTTGGAGCAATCTCTCTGAGTGACTCTGGGGTTACTTTCAATAGTCCAGCATTAAGTTTGGAACTTGGCCGACTGTCAATAGACCAGCTTTAGGTTTGGGACGCGGCCGACTGTCAATAGACCAGCTTTAGGTTTGGGACGCGGCCGACTGTCAATAGACCAGCTTTAGGTTTGGGACGCGGCCGACTGTCAATAGACCAGCTTTAGGTTTGGGACGTGGCCGACTGTCAATAGACCAGCTTTAGGTTTGGGACGCCGCCGACTGTCAATAGTCCAACATTAGGTTTGGAACTTGGCCGACTGTCAATAGACCAGCTTTAGGTTTGGGACGCGGCCGACTGTCAATAGACCAGCTTTAGGTTTGGGACGCGGCCGACTGTCAATAGACCAGCTTTAGGTTTGGGACGTGGCCGACTGTCAATAGTCCAGCATTAGGTTTGGAACGCGGCCGACTGTCAATAGACCAGCTTTAGGTTTGGGACGCGGCCGACTGTCAATAGACCAGCTTTAGGTTTGGGACGCGGCCGACTGTCAATAGACCAGCTTTAGGTTTGGGACGCGGCCGACTGTCAATAGTCCAGCATTAGGTTTGGAACGCGCCGACTGTCAATAGACCAGCTTTAGGTTTGGGACGCGGCCGACTGTCAATAGACCAGCTTTAGGTTTGGGACGCGGCCGACTGTCAATAGACCAGCTTTAGGTTTGGGACGTGGCCGACTGTCAATAGACCAGCTTTAGGTTTGGGACGCCGCCGACTGTCAATAGTCCAGCTTTAGGTTTGGAACGCGGCCGACTGTCAATAGACCAGCTTTAGGTTTGGGACGCGGCCGACTGTCAATAGACCAGCTTTAGGTTTGGGACGTGGCCTACTGTCAATAGACCAGCTTTAGGTTTGGGACGCCGACGACTGTCAATAGTCCAGCATTAGGTTTGGAACGCGGCCGACTGTCAATAGACCAGCTTTAGGTTTGGGACGCGGCCGACTGTCAATAGACCAGCTTTAGTTTTGACACGCCGCCGACAGTAAATAGACCAGTTTTAGGTTTGGGATGCGGCCGACTGTCAATAGTCCAGCTCTGGCTGTGCCAGAACCTGCTCTGCAACTTTCCAGGAAAGTCCCGAGACAGAGATCTCTCTCACTCAAGTGTCACATCTGGAGGAAACCTGGCACCATCCCTACGGTAAAGCATGGTGGTGGCAGCATCATGCTTTGGGGATGTTTTTCAGCGGCAGGGACTAGTCAGGATTAAGGGAAAGCTGAACAGAGAAAAGTACAGAGAGATCCTTGATGAAAACCTGTTCCAGAGCGCTCGGGACCTCAGACAACCTTCGAACCAAAGCACACAGCCAAGACAACGCAAGAGTGGCTTCGGGACAAGTTTCTGAATGTCCTTGAGTGGCACAGCCGTAGCCCGGACTTGAATTTCAAACAAACATCTCTGGAGAGACCTGAAAATAGCTGTGCAGCAACGCTCCCCATCCAACCTGACAGAGCTTGAGAGGATCTGCAGAGAAGAATGGGAGAAACTCTCCAAATACAGGTGTGCCAAGCCTGAGGCGTCATACCCAATAAGACTCAAGGTTGTAAACACTGCCAAAGGTGTTTCAACAAAGTACTGAATAAAGGGTCTGAATATTTATGTAAATGTGATCGTCTTTTTACTTCAATACATTTGCAAAAATGTGTGTGTAGATTGATGAGACCAATTTTTTATTGAATACTTTTTAAATAAGGCTGTAACAAAATGTGGGAAAATGCAAGGGGTCTGAAAACTTTCCGAATGCACTGTAATTATGGCATTATAAACCAGAATCTCGCACCATCGGTCACAAAAAGAGGGATTGTTCGAACCAAGAGCAGGTGCTTTCTGTGTCCGTAATCCTCGTGGAATTATTTTATTCCTTAGAAAATCACTTAAGGTGACTGTATGATAATATTGTTTTGTCTCACGGATCCTTCAGAGATGTAATAGCTGAGTCCGCATTGCAGTCATTGGGCCAGTTTAATCAAAAAGTGAGTCCTTCATTATGATCCGGGAATAATCCTCCTCTGAGAACTTAAATGACCTACTTTGGCCCGCCATTTGAGAGTCTGCTATTTCAGTCATAATGTCAAAAGACAGGAAGACTTGTGAAAAGGGAGTCTCAAAAAGTAATGCTGTATGGTAGAGTTCATGTGCAAAAGCTGAAGAACTTACGCACATCCAGGTACTTTTCGCATGTGCTGGAGTTGTAGGCAAACTCATGGAAAACATGACTCCAGCACCTGCAAAATGTACCTGAATGTCCGTATGTTGTTCTGCTTTTGCACATAATGTAATTATAATGATGTCATATATAATTTTAAGACATTCAGTCACTTGTTGATATTTTGCTAACATTCTAAAAGCAGTATGAACTAGAGGAGATAATGGCCTGTGATTCAAAGTTTTTTGGTTTTATTCCAGGTCATCAGTTTACATTGTGTTACTTTGTCCCATCCGTCTCTTTTGTATCTTCTCCCAGGCTAATACCCAATACCAGCTAGCATGATACTTGAAACCTATGCTTTCATCATTCACTAGATGGGTAAAAAAATGTGGAACCTTAAACACCTAAACACAACTCTACAACCGAAAAACACTACCGGGTCCGTTATTAACTTAGTTATCAAACCACTTTTTGTTGATAACTGGGCGTAACATGGTCGGACTGGACTGGTTTTTGCAGGGAGCTCTTTCTCTGCATTAGGAACGTGCTGACTTCACTACCTCATTCTGAGAAAATGGACGTGTTACTTTCGCCCCGCGTTACTTTTTCCCCGCGTTACTTTTGCCTCGCGTTACTTTTGACCCGCGTTACTTTTGCCCCGGGCTCTCCGCCAAAAAAACAGACACGCGCTGAATACTATGTCCTACATTCACAGATACAGTACTGGACTTAGCAACAGTTCATTTTAGTAAATACTTTAACACTTTTTTTCTTAACTGTATTGTTAGTTACGGGCTTGTACGTAAGCATTTCACTTTAAGGTTGTATTCGGCGCATGTGACAAATACAATTTGATTTGATTGGAGTTAGCAATGTATACAGTATCACAGTCAACTGAGCACGAACATAGATAGAACGGCATCAAACCACAGCTCAAGGTTCTTGTTCCTATGGGATACATGACGGACCCACAACCAGACACACAGACTGCTTCCAAAATGGCACCCTGTTTCTAAATAGTCCTCTATGGGCCATGGTCAAAGGTAGTGCACTATGTAGGGTATATGAGGCCATTTGGGACTGAGACACAGACTAAAACAATGAGCCACTGGTCCTCTGGGCTGGAGGCTGCCTATATCTTCACACTAACTGCCAAATACCAGGAGAACTCATACAGTACCCCCTCTAGAATAGTCAGACATGTAGAGGAGATAGAGACCTCATACAGTACCCCCTCTAGACTAGTCAGACATGTAGAGGAGATGGAGAACTTATACAGTACCCTCTCTAGACTAGTCAGACATGTAGAGGGGATGGAGAACTTATACAGTACCCTCTCTAGACTAGTCAGACATGTAGAGGAGATGGAGAACTTATACAGTACCCTCTCTAGACTAGTCAGACATGTAGAGGAGATGGAGAACTTATACAGTACCCTCTCTAGACTAGTCAGACATGTAGAGGGATGGAGAACTTATACAGTACCCTCTCTAGACTAGTCAGACATGTAGAGGGGATGGAGAACTTATACAGTACCCTCTCTAGACTAGTCAGACATGTAGAGGAGATGGAGAACTTATACAGTACCCTCTCTAGACTAGTCAGACATGTAGAGGAGATGGAGAACTTATACAGTACCCTCTCTAGACTAGTCAGACATGTAGAGGAGATGGAGAACTTATACAGTACCCTCTCTAGACTAGTCAGACATGTAGAGGGGATGGAGAACTTATACAGTACCCTCTCTAGACTAGTCAGACATGTAGAGGGATGGAGAACTTATACAGTACCCTCTCTAGACTAGTCAGACATGTAGAGGAGATGGAGAACTTATACAGTACCCTCTCTAGACTAGTCAGACATGTAGAGGAGATGGAGAACTTATACAGTACCCTCTCTAGACTAGTCAGACATGTAGAGGGGATGGAGAACTTATACAGTACCCTCTCTAGACTAGTCAGACATGTAGAGGGATGGAGAACTTATACAGTACCCTCTCTAGACTAGTCAGACATGTAGAGGAGATGGAGAACTTATACAGTACCCTCTCTAGACTAGTCAGACATGTAGAGGAGATGGAGAACTTATACAGTACCCTCTCTAGACTAGTCAGACATGTAGAGGAGATGGAGAACTTATACAGTACCCTCTCTAGACTAGTCAGACATGTAGAGGGATGGAGAACTTATACAGTACCCTCTCTAGACTAGTCAGACATGTAGAGGGATGGAGAACTTATACAGTACCCTCTCTAGACTAGTCAGACATGTAGAGGAGATGGAGAACTTATACAGTACCCTCTCTAGACTAGTCAGACATGTAGAGGAGATGGAGAACTTATACAGTACCCTCTCTAGACTAGTCAGACATGTAGAGGAGATGGAGAACTTATACAGTACCCTCTCTAGACTAGTCAGACATGTAGAGGGGATGGAGAACTTATACAGTACCCTCTCTAGACTAGTCAGACATGTAGAGGGATGGAGAACTTATACAGTACCCTCTCTAGACTAGTCAGACATGTAGAGGAGATGGAGAACTTATACAGTACCCTCTCTAGACTAGTCAGACATGTAGAGGGGATGGAGAACTTATACAGTACCCTCTCTAGACTAGTCAGACATGTAGAGGGGATGGAGAACTTATACAGTACCCTCTCTAGACTAGTCAGACATGTAGAGGAGATGGAGAACTTATACAGTACCCTCTCTAGACTAGTCAGACATGTAGAGGAGATGGAGAACTTATACAGTACCCTCTCTAGACTAGTCAGACATGTAGAGGTCCATGAGAGTGATGTAGTTGTGTAATGACACAATGGCCGTGTCTCCATGTCACAGAGTTCATGGTGAGGGAGTTCCAGGGGTTGGGACGCAGATTAGGGGACATGGAGGCTGATGCTATCTCAACAGCTGTCTGTCAGCAGTTTGGCTCTGCCGTACGATTTCCCAGCTTTGAACAAATCTGCTTCAGCAGCTGAAATGTAGGATGTGTGTGTGTGCCAGTGTGTGTGGCAGAGAGATAAAGCGAGAGAGTGTATGTTTGAAGGTGTGTTTGTGACCAACCATAAGTATAGATGTTTCTGTGAGAATGTCATTGTGTATCAAGGACAATATAGAATAAATCATTAGAAGATTCATGAAGTCCCTGAATTTCCTTTTCAAAAATCAAAATTGGCCTGTAATGAAGAAAGTAGAATCTTCATGTCCCTTAGCATCTCATTGGACAGACACATGTTGAATGAGAGTGGTGAGGTCAATTACTGGTCAGCCAAGAGAGAGAGAGATCTGATCTGTTTTACTTTTCAACTTCCATCAGCAAGTTTTCCACCTGTCCTGAAAATGGCCTCCACAGCTCCTGTACACCATGCAGCAATGGCGGACTCATCAAAATGAACTTATTTAAAAAACGTTAAAAGTTTTGAGTGAAAGGATCCTATGTGTCATCTGTAATTTGGCCAGTGGCCAGTTCATCTTCAGAGCTGCCTTTACATTATAATGAGACTGAAGAGGTATCACTCATATCCCTGTCGAGACTCAGGCCAAGCTAAGCCCATTCCTCGTCTGTGTGCGTTTGCGTGCATGCGCGCGCACGTGTGTGTGTGTATGCTTGCTTGCGTGCGGATGTGTGTGTGTGTGTGCTTGCTTGTGTGTGCGTGTGTGTGTGTGATGCCACACCGGGAACATTGGCTACCTGGTAATGAATTTTAAGAGGCACACATTAATAAATTAGCCGTGAGTGTATTTTTCCTTATTAATGACCTCTGTGGCAAATCACAGCCTCTTTAATGCATTTCACTTAGTGTTGCTTTATGAGTGTGTTTCATTAAACATGCCAGCTTTTTCGACGCATTCTTGGATGGAATATATCACTATATTATAGTATTACTATAATACTATCCTATACTGTCCTACCCCACCCTCTTTCACACAGCCTTTAAAGCTTTTGAATTTACAGATCTCTGTAGGGTGATTTATGTTTGAGTATGACATGCACCCCTTAGTCCCGGTCCCTCTCTCCGGCAGTGAACCGGTGTCATATCATACAGTTAGTGTACTGTACAGTGTTCCTCCCAGTGAACCAGTGTCTTTTCATATAGCTAGTGTACTGTACAGTGTTCCTCCCAGTGAGCCAGTGTCGTATCATATAGTTAGTGTACTGTACAGTGTTCCTCCCAGAGAACCAGTGTCAAATCATATACCTAGTGTACTGTACAGTGTTCCTCCCAGTGAGCCAGTGTCGGATCATATAGTTAATGTACTGTATAGTGTTCCTCCCAGTGAACCAGTGTCTTTTCATACAGTTAGTGTACTGTACAGTGTTCCTCCCAGTGAACCAGTGTCATATCATATAGCTAGTGTACTGTACAGTGTTCCTCCCAGTGAACCAGTGTCATATCATATAGCTAGTGTACTGTACAGTGTTCCTCCCAGTGAACCAGTGTCATATCATATAGTTAATGTACTGTACAGTGTTCCTCCCAGTGAACCAGTGTCTTTTCATACAGTTAGTGTACTGTACAGTGTTCCTCCCAGTGAGCCAGTGTCGGATCATACAGTTAGTGTACTGTACAGTGTTCCTCCCAGTGAACCAGTGTCATATCATACAGTTAGTGTACTGTACAGTGTTCCTCCCAGTGAACCAGTGTCATATCATATAGTTAAAGTACTGTACAGTGTTCCTCCCAGTGAACCAGTGTCTTTTCATACAGTTAGTGTACTGTACAGTGTTCCTCCCAGTGAACCAGTGTCATATCATATAGCTAGTGTACTGTACAGTGTTCCTCCCAGTGAACCAGTGTCATGTCATATAGCGAGTGTACTGTACATTGTTCCTCCCAGTGAACCAATGTCATATCATATAGTTAATGTACTGTACAGTGTTCCTCCCAGTCAACCAGTGCCTTTTCATACAGTTAGTGTACTGTACAGTGTTCCTCCCAGTGAGCCAGTGTCGGATCATACAGTTAGTGTACTGTACAGTGTTCCTCCCAGTGAACCAGTGTCATATCATATAGTTAGTGTACTGTACAGGGTTCCTCCCAGTGAACCAGTGCCTTTTCATACAGTTAGTGTACTGTACAGTGTTCCTCCCAGTGAGCCAGTGTCAGATCATACAGTTAGTGTACTGTACAGTGTTCCTCCCAGAGAACCAGTGTCATATCATACAGTTAGTGTACTGTACAGGGTTCCTCCCAGTGAACCAGTGTCATATCATATAGCTAGTGTACTGTACAGTGTTCCTACCAGTGAACCAGTGTCATATCATATAGCTAGTGTACTGTACAGTGTTCCTCCCAGTGAACCAGTGTCATATCATATAGCTAGTGTACTGTACAGTGTTCCTCCCAGTGAACCAGTGTCGGATCATACAGTTAGTGGACTGTACAGTGTTCCTCCCAGTGAACCAGTGTCGTATCATACAGTTAGTGTACTGTACAGGGTTCCTCCCAGTGAACCAGTGTCATATCATATAGCTAGTGTACTGTACAGTGTTCCTCCCAGTGAAGCAGTGTCGGATCATACAGTTAGTGTACTGTACAGTGTTCCTCCCAGTGAACCAGTGTCGTATCATACAGTTAGTGTACTGTACAGGGTTCCTCCCAGTGAACCAGTGTCATATCATATAGCTAGTGTACTGTACAGTGTTCCTCCCAGTGAACCAGAGTCATATCATATAGCTAGTATACTGTACAGTGTTCCTCCGAGAGAACCAGTGTCGGATCATACAGTTAGTGTACTGTACAGTGTTCCTCCCAGTGAACAAGTGTCGGATCATATAGTTAGTGTACTGTACAGTGTTCCTCTCAGTGAACCAGTGTCTTTTCATACAGTTAGTGTACTGTACAGTGTTCCTCCCAGTGAACCAGTGTCATATCATATAGTGTTCCTCCCAGTGAACCAGTGTCATATCATATAGCTAGTGTACTGTACAGTGTTCCTCCCAGTGAACCAGTGTCATATCATATAGCTAATGTACTGTACAGTGTTCCAACCCAGTGAACCAGTGTCGGATCATACAGTTAGTGTACTGTACAGTGTTCCTCCCATTGAACCAGTGTCATATAATACAGTTAGTGTACTGTACAGTGTTCCTCAAAGTGAACCAGTGTCATATCAAACAGTTAGCGTACTGTACAGTGTTCCTCCCAGTGAACCAGTGTCATATCATATAGTTAGTGTACTATACAGTTTTCCTCCCAGACCAAGTGAACCAGTGTCATATCATATAGTTAATGTACTGTACAGTGTTCCTTCCAGTGAACCAGTGTCATATCATATAGTTAGTGTACTGTACAGTGTTCCTCCCAGTGAACCAGTGTCGTATCATTAAGTTAGTGTACTGTACAGGGTTCCTCCCAGTGAACCAGTGTCATATCATATAGTTAGTGTACTGTACAGTGTTCCTCCCAGTGAACCAGTGTCGGATCATACAGTTAGTGTACTGTACAGTGTTCCTCCCAGTGAACCAGTGTCATATCATATAGCTAGTGTACTGTACAGTGTTCCTCCCAGTGAACCAGTGTCATATCATATAGCTAGTGTACTGTACAGTGTTCCAACCCAGTGAACCAGTGTCGGATCATACAGTTAGTGTACTGTACAGTGTTCCTCCCAGTGAAGCAGTGTCATATCATATAGCTTGTGTACTGTACAGTGTTCCTCCCATTGAACCAGTGTCATATAATACAGTTAGTGTACTGTACAGTGTTCCTCAAAGTGAACCAGTGTCATATCAAACAGTTAGCATACTGTACAGTGTTCCTCCCAGAGAACCAGTGTCATATCATACAGTTAGTGTACTGTACAGTGTTCCTCCCAGTGAACCAGTATCATATCATACAGTTAGTGTAGTGTACAGTGTTCCTCCCAGTGAACCAGTGTCATATCATATAGCTAGTGTACTGTACAGTGTTCCTCCCAGTGAACCAGTGTCATATCATATAGCTAGTGTACTGTACAGTGTTCCAACCCAGTGAACCAGTGTCGGATCATACAGTTAGTGTACTGTACAGTGTTCCTCCCAGTGAACCAGTGTCATATCATACAGTTAGTGTACTGTACAGTGTTCCTCTCAGTGAACCAGTGTCGGATCATACAGTTAGTGTACTGTACAGTGTTCCTCCCAGTGAACCAGTGTCATATCATATAGCTAGTGTACTGTACAGTGTTCCTCCCAGTGAACCAGTGTCATATCATATAGCTAGTGTACTGTACAGTGTTCCAACCCAGTGAACCAGTGTCGGATCATACAGTTAGTGTACTGTACAGTGTTCCTCCCAGTGAAGCAGTGTCATATCATATAGCTTGTGTACTGTACAGTGTTCCTCCCATTGAACCAGTGTCATATAATACAGTTAGTGTACTGTACAGTGTTCCTCAAAGTGAACCAGTGTCATATCATACAGTTAGTGTACTGTACAGTGTTCCTCCCAATGTACCAGTGTCATATGATACAGTTAGTGTAGTGTACAGTGTTCCTCCCAGTGAACCAGTGTCATATCATATAGCTAGTGTACTGTACAGTGTTCCTCCCAGTGAACCAGTGTCATATCATATAGCTAGTGTACTGTACAGTGTTCCAACCCAGTGAACCAGTGTCGGATCATACAGTTAGTGTACTGTACAGTGTACCTCCCAGTGAAGCAGTGTCATATCATATAGCTTGTGTACTGTACAGTGTTCCTCCCAGTGAAGCAGTGTCATATCATATAGCTTGTGTACTGTACAGTGTTCCTCCCATTGAACCAGTGTCATATCATACAGTTAGTGTACTGTACAGTGTTCCTCAAAGTGAACCAGTGTCATATCAAACAGTTAGCGTACTGTACAGTGTTCCTCCCAGAGAACCAGTGTCATATCATACAGTTAGTGTACTGTACAGTGTTCCTCCCAGTGAACCAGTGTCATATCATACAGTTAGTGTACTGTACAGTGTTCCTCTCAGTGAACCAGTGTCGGATCATACAGTTAGTGTACTGTACAGTGTTCCTCCCAGTGAACCAGTGTCATATCATATAGCTAGTGTACTGTACAGTGTTCCTCCCAGTGAACCAGTGTCATATCATATAGCTAGTGTACTGTACAGTGTTCCAACCCAGTGAACCAGTGTCGGATCATACAGTTAGTGTACTGTACAGTGTTCCTCCCAGTGAAGCAGTGTCATATCATATAGCTTGTGTACTGTACAGTGTTCCTCCCATTGAACCAGTGTCATATAATACAGTTAGTGTACTGTACAGTGTTCCTCAAAGTGAACCAGTGTCATATCATACAGTTAGTGTACTGTACAGTGTTCCTCCCAATGTACCAGTGTCATATGATACAGTTAGTGTAGTGTACAGTGTTCCTCCCAGTGAACCAGTGTCATATCATATAGCTAGTGTACTGTACAGTGTTCCTCCCAGTGAACCAGTGTCATATCATATAGCTAGTGTACTGTACAGTGTACCTCCCAGTGAAGCAGTGTCATATCATATAGCTTGTGTACTGTACAGTGTTCCTCCCATTGAACCAGTGTCATATCATACAGTTAGTGTACTGTACAGTGTTCCTCAAAGTGAACCAGTGTCATATCAAACAGTTAGCGTACTGTACAGTGTTCCTCCCAGAGAACCAGTGTCATATCAAACAGTTAGTGTACTGTACAGTGTTCCTCCCAGTGAACCAGTGTCATATCATACAGTTAGTGTACTGTACAGTGTTCCTCCCAGTGAACCAGTGTCATATCATATAGCTAGTGTACTGTACAGTGTTCCTCCCAGTGAACCAGTGTCATATCATATAGCTAGTGTACTGTACAGTGTTCCTCCCAGTGAACCAGTGTCGGATCATACAGTTAGTGTACTGTACAGTGTTCCTCCCAGTGAACCAGTGTCATATCATATAGCTAATGTACTGTACAGTCTTCCTCCCAGTGAACCAGTGTCGGATCATACAGTTAGTGTACTGTACAGTGTTCCTCCCAGTGAACCAGTGTCATGTCATTTAGCTAGTGTACTGTACAGTGTTCCTCCCAGTGAACCAGTGTCGGATCATACAGTTAGTGTACTGTACAGTGTTCCTCCCAGTGAAACAGTGTCGTATCATACAGTTAGTGTACTGTACAGGGTTCCTCCCAGTGAACCAGTGTCATATCATATACCTAGTGTACTGTACAGTGTTCCTCCCAGTGAAGCAGTGTCGGATCATACAGTTAGTGTACTGTACAGTGTTCCTCCCAGTGAACCAGTGTCATATCATACAGTTAGTGTACTGTACAGGGTTCCTCCCAGTGAACCAGTGTCATATCATATAGCTAGTGTACTGTACAGTGTTCCTCCCAGTGAACCAGAGTCATATCATATAGCTAGTATACTGTACAGTGTTCCTCACAGAGAACCAGTGTCGGATCATACAGTTAGTGTACTGTACAGTGTTCCTCCCAGTGAAGCAGTGTCGGATCATACAGTTAGTGTACTGTACAGTGTTCCTCTCCGTGAACCAGTGTCATATCATATAGCTAGTGTACTGTACAGTGTTCCTCACAGTGAACCAGTGTCATATCATATAGCTAGTGTACTGTACAGTGTTCCAACCCAGTGAACCAGTGTCGGATCATACAGTTAGCGTACTGTACAGTGTTCCTCCCAGTGAACCAGTGTCATATCATATAGTTAGTGTACTATACAGTGTTCCTCCCAGACCAAGTGAACCAGTGTCATATCATAAAGTTAATGTACTGTACAGTGTTCCTTCCAGTGAACCAGTGTCATATCATATAGTTAGTGTACTGTACAGTGTTCCTCCCAGTGAACCAGTGTCATATCATATAGTTAGTGTACTATACAGTGTTCCTCCCAGACCAAGTGAACCAGTGTCATATCATACAGTTAGTGTACTGTACAGTGTTCCTCCCAGTGAACCAGTGTCATATCATACAGTTAGTATACTTTACAGTGTTCCTCCCAGTGAACCAGTGTCATATCATACAGTTAGTGTACTGTACAGTGTTCCTCCCAGTGAACCAGTGTCGGATCATACAGTTAGTTGACTGTACAGTGTTCCTCCCAGTGAACCAGTGTCATATCATATAGTTAGTGTACTGTACATTGTTCCTCCCAGTGAACCAGTGTCATATCATATAGCTAGTGTACTGTACAGTGTTCCTCCCAGTGAATCAGAGTCATATCATATAGCTAGTGTACTGTACAGTGTTCCTCCCAGAGAACCAGTGTCGGATCATACAGTTAGTGTACTGTACAGTGTTCCTCCCAGTGAACAAGTGTCGGATCATATAGTTAGTGTACTGTACAGTGTTCCTCTCAGTGAACCAGTGTCATATCATATAGCTAGTGTACTGTACAGTGTTCCTCCCAGTGAACCAGTGTCATATCATATAGCTAGTGTACTGTACAGTGTTCCTCCCAGTGAACCAGTGTCGGATCATACAGTTAGTGTACTGTACAGTGTTCCTCCCAGTGAACCAGTGTCATATCATATAGCTAGTGTACTGTACAGTGTTCCTCCCAGTGAACCAGTGTCGTTTCATATAGTCAGTGTACTGTACAGTGTTCCTCCCAGTGAAACAGTAGGTTGTGAAAAGGCTCAGTCCCCTCCCCTGCTGGCCTGTCTAACGCTCCCTCCGCCCCCTCCTCTCCCTCCTCTCCTCTCTTCTCCTTCCTCTCCCTCCTCTCCTCTCCCTCCCTCCTCTCCCTCCGCTCCCTCCGCTCCCTCCGCTCCCTCCTCTCCTCTCCCTCCGCTCCCTCCGCTCCCTCCTCTCCCTCCTCTCCCTCCGCTTCCTCCGCTCCCTCCTCTCCTCTCCTCTCCTTCCTCTCCTTCCGCTCCCTCCTCTCCTCTCCTCTCCCTCCTCTCCCTCCTCTCCTCTCCTCTCCCTCCTCTCCGCTCCCTCCTCTCCTTCCTCTCCCTCCTCTCCGCTCCCTCCTCTCCTTCCTCTCCCTCCGCTCCCACGCTCCCTCCTCTCCCTCCTCTCCTCTCCCTCCACTCCCCCCGCTCCCTCCTCTCCCTCCTCTCCTCCCCTCCTCTCCCTCCTCTCCCTCCTCTCCTCTCCTCTCCTCACCTTTCCCTCCTCTCCCTCCCCTCCTCTCCTCTCCTCTCCTCTCCTCTCTTCTCCTCTCCTCTCCCTCCTCTCCCTCCTCTCCGCTCCCTCCTCTCCTCTTCTCTCCTTCCTCTTCCTCCTCACCGCCTCTCCTCTCCTCTCCCTCCTCTCCTCTCCCTCCTCTCCCTCCGCTCCCCCCTCTCCCTCCCCTCCCTCCGCTCTCCTTCCTCTCCCTCCCTCCTCTCCTCTCCTCTCTTTCCGCTTCCTCCTCTCCCTCCGCTCCCTCCTCTCCTTCCTCTCCCTCCTCTCCCTCCTCACCGCTCCCTCCTCTCCTCTCCCTCCGCTCCCTCCTTTCCCTCCTCTCCTCTCCTCTCCTCTCTTTCCGCTTCCTCCTCTCCCTCCGCTCCCTCCGCTCCCTCCTCTCCCATTCCTCCTCTCCTCTCCCTCCTCTCCCTCCGCTCCCTCCGCCTTGAAGGTCAGTAGCTGGAGAGAAGATCCTGTTCTGCTGAGTCGCCAAACGCAAAAAACAGATAAAAATGTTGCGACCCAGAACTGACATCCAGAAAATAAACACAGAATGACAGGTGTCGCTGCGTTTTCGCCTTCCCTTTTCTCCCCCATCTCTTTCTTTTCACTGTGCTTCCTTTTGTTTGATGTTGATTTATAGTTTAATATTGGTCACGTTTCAAGGTCACTCTTAACGTGGTCAAACTAGGCCCTTGAGGAATGTCTCTGAGCACACCTGCCAGTGGAACTTGGAGCGCTACCCTCTGTGCAGCTGGCACGGATACAGATGTAGGATCTTCATTTGATCACTCTTTTGTTGATGATAATTTAATACTAACTTGTAGTGTATTTGAGTCTTAAAAAAAGGCTTCTAAAGTTAGCAATTTCCATTTTGAAAATTCAGACTAGATTTGCTCCAACTAAAAATGTATCACCCCTACAAAAATGTCCATTATAATCCATATAATAATTCACATTTCCTGTTGCTGCAGGATTATTTTCATGCTGTAGCAAACTGGCTCAAATTAAGTTAAATAAAGGTTAAATAAAAATAAAATAAATAAGAATTACATCAATGTCGGTTCATTTAATTTAATTTCAAAATGATCCTGAGTGTTCTCATTCTTTGTCAAAATGGAAGTGGTTAAGACATGCAGATGTGCACTAGGCTTTACAGCTCTGGGTGTGTCGGTGTGGCTCTATCATGCATACTGATGCACAGTGCAGTGGGCTGTCATTCGGCCTTCAATAGAGTGTGAATGTGTGTAAGCTCATGCATGCTCATGAGTGGAAGGTTTGAAAAGTGTATGTCATACAGTATGCACCACAGGAGGTTGGTGGAACATTAAATTAGAGAGGACAGGGCTCGTGTTAATGACTGGTGCGGAATCAGTGGAATGGTATCAAATACATCAAACACGTGGTTTCCAGGTGTTTGATGCCATTCCATTTGCTCCGTTCTGGACATTATTATGAGCCGTCCTCCCCTCAGCAGCCTCCTGTGGAATGCACCATGCATGTACATTTCTGTAAATTATTTACAATCATGGTGTATGTGTGTGTTCGTGTATGTATGTATGTGTGTATGTGTGTGTTTGAGTGTGTGTGTGTTCCTGCATGCGTGTGTGTGTGTGTGTGTTTGAGTGTGCTTACATATGTACGCGCACATGTTTAAACCTCTTTGTTCTGTTTGCTGTGTTTCAGGCTATTACCCCCCCTTCCCGTCCTCTTTTATGTTACTCTGTAGAGAGGGGTGTAGAGGCACCGGCCCTATGGCAGGCTCTTTCCCTCTGTAGAGAGGGGTGTAGAGGCACCGGCCCTATGGCAGGCTCTTTCCCTCTGTAGAGAGGGGTGTAGAGGCACCGGCCCTATGGCAGGCGCTCTCCCTCCCGCTCCCAATTTTGCATGTGAGGATGCAGCTCTACCTCAAAGTCCTGCTTGAGCTTTTCAGGTCATTCCCTCACTACAGACTCCTTCACCTCCAGTGTTCCCTTCTCTACCCTACAGACTCCTTAACCTCCAGCGTTCCCTTCTCTACCCTACAGACTCCTCAACCTCCAGCGTTTCCTTCTCTACCCTACAGACTCCTTAACCTCCAGCGTTCCCTTCTCTACCCTACAGACTCCTCAACCTCCAGCGTTTCCTTCTCTACCCTACAGACTCCTTAACCTCCAGCGTTCCCTTCTCTACCCTACAGACTCCTCAACCTCCAGCGTTTCCTTCTCTACCCTACAGACTCCTCAACCTCCAGCGTTTCCTTCTCTACTCTACAGACTCCTTAACCTCCAGCGTTTCCTTCTCTACCCTACAGACTCCTTAACCTCCAGCGTTCCCTTCTCTACCCTACAGACTCCTCAACCTCCAGCGTTTCCTTCTCTACCCTACAGACTCCTTAACCTCCAGCGTTTTCTTCTCTACCCTACAGACTCCTCAACCTCCAGCGTTTCCTTCTCTACCCTACAGACTCCTCAACCTCCAGCGTTTCCTTCTCTACCCTACAGACTCCTTAACCTCCAGCGTTTCCTTCTCTACCCTACAGACTCGTTAACCTCCAGCGTTTCCTTCTCTACCCTACAGACTCCTTAACCTCCAGCGTTTCCTTCTCTACCCTACAGACTCCTCAACCTCCAGCTTTCCCTTCTCTCCCAAGGTAAAAATCTGTCGTTCTGCCCCTGAGCAAGGCAGTTGCCCACTGTTCCCCGGGCGCCGAAGACATGGGTGTTAATTAAGGCAGCCCGCCGCAACTCTCTGATTCAGAGGGTTTGGGTTAAATGCAGAAGACACATTTCAGTTGAATACATTCAGTTGTACAACTGACTAGGTATCCCCCTTTCCCTTTCCTATAATCGACTCCCCTGCACACGACTCAACCTCCAGCTTTCCCTCCACATCCTCAAGAAGAGGATGAGGGGTTAACCCAAATGTATCTGATGGAGCTATATGGCAGGCTCTCTCCCTCCCCCTCTGCACCAGTCCACAAGAGAGTGACAGAGGTGAAGCCCAGACCTCAGTGGAGGGCAATTTTATGCTAAAGTACACCTTAACATGAAAGCACACTGCCGTGAATAATAGATTTTTTACTTCTGGGACCGCAGGGTATTTTGTTTTGCAGTCAAATGTTACATGTTTGTTTTCATTTCAAATTCTATGCTTTTAAAGAAGTCCTTTCAGCAAAGGGCAAATGTGAGCTGAACTAGGTAAAGTAGTTGAGTCGCACACTCACACTCACACACATACACAGAGAGAGAAAGAGAGAGAGACAGAGAGAGAGAGAGAGAGAGAGAGAGAGAGGTAGGGAGAGAGAGAGCGTGAGAGACATTGACTTTGACTTGTCTTTCTTTAATGAAACATTCTCATTTCATTGAAACCTCACCACCCCCAACCCCCTCCCCTTCAAAATAAAACACCAAAATATATCCTGTACTGCATACATGTACCATACTCACCTTGCCCTCTACCCCACGATACAAAACAACACCACACATCACAATAACCAAAACCTCACCACTTCTACAACCGTATATCCAACCCATCTTCCCCAGCTATACAGACAGCCTCCCCCGACACAACACATCTCCTGAAACAACTCCATATTTGGATAATTTTACAGAACTCGAATTCCACCCTAAGGCGCGCAGAGACCGTCCCATTAAATAATAGTCAAGGGTCTGTTATCCCTCCACCTTTGACCCTGTTCCTCCTTGTTAGCCAAATAGCCAACTTTGCCTAAGCGAACAGAAAATTAAACAGACCACATTTGGCCTTCTCCTTATTTGAACACCTGTACTCCGTTATAAAAATCACAACAGTAAACTCCACTCCCAACCTCTCACACAGACATTCCAACAGAGACATTAAATGGCATTAATCACTGTTTCTTTCATAACACAGAAAGGACACAGCTGCCCGATTCGCCGTACAACCCGTGCCAACCAGCTGTTAGTGGCCAGGGCTCCATGTAGAACCCTCCGCTGGAGGTCCCCTGACCTCTTTGGTACTGGGGGTTTGTAGAGCCCCCTCCATCTAAAACCCACCAATACAGCCACCCTGCTCTCCAGTCCCACCAGGCCCTGTCCTCCTTCGTAGACGGTCAGGTTTTAATGAAATTAGAATGTTTCATTGAACGTACATTGAACAATAACAATAAGCATACAATAGAGGACATGTGCAGGTTCATTGGTCTGTCAGACACTATCCCTCATCTTATGGCAGGCAGCAATGTAGTGTGCTGCCAACCCACAGCTCTCTGCGTCCTCCCCCAACAGGACGGGTAGCCTATTCTCTTCAGAGAGGTCTTTGAAACCTGGAATAAGGGTTTCAAATTTGGGGAAATTACAATCTCTAATTGTTTTATATTTTTGACATTTTGTCAGGAAATGCAGAACTGTCTCAGGTTCTGCTGTGGTGCAGTGGTTGTACAGCCTTTCCTCTACAGGGAGACAGGTCTTCCTGTGTCTACCCTCCTTAATGGCAAGGCTGTGCTCACTGACCCTGTACTTTGTTAAGGTTTTTCGTATGGTTTTGATCAGTGACCATGGTCAAATAGTTAGCCACGGTGTACTGTCAATTTAGGGCAAGATAGCACTGCATTTTGCTTTGTGCTTGTGCTTGTGTTTCCCAATAAGCAATGTAGTTTTGTTTCGATTGTGTTGTAATTTGTTTTATTCTGATTGATTGTAAGTTCTGGTCCTGAGGCTTCAGTGTGTTAGTAGAACAGGTTTGTGAAATAAGCACCAGGACCATCTCTCTCTCTCTCTCTCTCTCTCTCTCTCTCTCTCTCTCTCTCTCTTTCTCTCGAATACTATCAATATATCTTTCTATCACTAACTTTCTCTCTCTCTCTTTCTATCACTATCTCACTCTCTCTCCCTTTCTATCACTATCTTTCTTTCTTTCTCTCTCTCTCTCTCTCTCTCTCTCTCTCTCTCTCTCTCTCTCTCTCTCTCTCTCTCTCTCTCTCTCTCTCTCTCTCTCTCTCTCTCTCTCTCTCTCTCTCTCTCTCTCTCTCTCTCTCTCTCTCTTACATTCTCTCACATACACTTGTGCTTTCTTGCTCTCTTTCCCATTTCTTTGTCTTCTGCAATATATTTTACATTAAACTATTATTTAGCGTGAAACGAAAAACAAAAGAGTGTGAGGGGTTTTAAAAAGCTACAGTCTATACAGTATAGCTGGTGGTGCTACAGTCTATACAGTATACCTGGTGGTGCTACAGTCTATACAGTATAGCTGGTGGTGCTACAGTCTATAAAGTATACCTGGTGGTGCTACAGTCTATACAGTATAGCTGGTGGTGCTACAGTCTATACAGTATACATGGTGGTGCTACAGCCTATATTGTTTAGCTAGTGGTGCTACAGTCTATACAGTATAGCTGGTGGTGCTACAGTCTACACAGTATACCTGGTGGTGTTACAGTCAATACAGTATACCTGGTGGTGCTACAGTCAAAACAGTATAGTTGGTGGTGCTACAGTCTATACAGTATAGGTTGTGGTGCTACAGTCTATACAGTACAACTGGTGGTTCTACAGTCCATACAGTATAGCTGGTGGTGCTACAGTCTATACAGTATACCTGGTGGTGCTACAGTCTATACAGTATAGCTGGTGGTGCTACAGTCTATACAGTATACTTGTTGGTGCTACAGTCTATATTGTTTAGCTGGTGGTGCTACAGTCTATACAGTATAGCTGGTGGTGCTACAGTCTATACAGTATAGTTGGTGGTGCTACAATCTATACAGTATAGCTGGTGGTGCTACAGTCTATACAGTATAGTTGGTGGTGCTACAATCTATACAGTATAGTTGGTGGTGCTACAGTCTATACAGTATACCTGGTGGTGCTACAGTCTATACAGTATACCTGGTGGTGCTACAGTCTATACAGTATAGTTGGTGGTGCTACAGTCTATACATTATATGTGGTGCTGCTACAGTCTATGCAGTATAGTTGGTGGTGCTACAGTCAATACAGTATACCTGGTGGTGCTACAGTCAATACAGTGTAGTTGGTGGTGCTACAGTCTATACAGTATACCTGGTGGTGCTACAGTCTATACAGCATACCTGGTGGTGCTACAGTCTGTACTGTTTAGCTAGTGGTGCTACAGTCTATACAGTATAGCTGGTGGTGCTACAGTCTACACAGTATACCTGGTGGTGTTACAGTCTATACAGCATACCTGGTGGTGCTACAGTCTATACTGTTTAGCTAGTGGTGCTACAGTCTATACAGTATAGCTGGTGGTGCTACAGTCTACACAGTATAGCTGGTGGTGCTACAGTCTATACAGTATAGCTGGTGGTGCTACAGTCTATACAGTATAGTTGGTGGTGCTACAATCTATACAGTATAGCTGGTGGTGCTACAGTCTATACAGTATAGTTGGTGGTGCTACAATCTATACAGTATAGTTGGTGGTGCTACAGTCTATACAGTATACCTGGTGCTGCTACAGTCTATACAGTATACCTGGTGGTGCTACAGTCTATACAGTATAGTTGGTGGTGCTACAGTCTATACATTATATGTGGTGCTGCTACAGTCTATGCAGTATACCTGGTGGTGCTACAGTCAATACAGTATACCTGGTGGTGCTACAGTCAATACAGTGTAGTTGGTGGTGCTACAGTCTATACAGTATACCTGGTGGTGCTACAGTCTGTATTGTTTAGCTAGTGGTGCTACAGTCTACACAGTATAGCTGGTGGTGCTACAGTCTACACACTATAGATGGTGGTGTTACAGTCTATACAGCATACCTGGTGGTGCTACAGTCTATACTGTTTAGCTAGTGGTGCTACAGTCTATACAGTATAGTTGCTGGTGCTACAGTCTATATAGTATAGCTGGTGGTGCTACGGTCTACACAGTATATCTGATTGTGCTACAGTCTATACAGTATAGGTTGTGGTGCTACAGTCTATACAGTACAACTGGTGGTGCTAAAGTCTATACAGTATACATGGTGGTGCTACAGTCTATATTGTTTAGCTGGTGGTGCTACAGTCTATACAGTATACCTGGTGGTGCTACAGTCTATATTGTTTAGCTGGTGGTGCTACAGTCTATACAGTATAGTCTGTGGTGCTACAGTCAATAAAGTATAACTGGTGGTGCTACAGTCAATACAGTATAGTTGGTGGTGCTACAGTCTATACAGTGTAGTTGGTGGTGCTACAATCTATACAGTATAGCTGGTGGTGCTACAGTCTATATAGTATAGTTGGTGGTGCTACAATCTATACAGTATAGTTGGTGGTGCTACAGTCTATACAGTATACCTGGTGGTGCTACAGTCTATACAGTATACCTGGTGGTGCTACAGTCTATACAGTATAGTTGGTGGTGCTACAGTCTATACATTATATGTGGTGCTGCTACAGTCTATGCAGTATAGTTGGTGGTGCTACAGTCAATACAGTATACCTGGTGGTGCTACAGTCAATACAGTGTAGTTGGTGGTGCTACAGTCTATACAGTATACCTGGTGGTGCTACAGTCTATACAGTATACCTGGTGGTGCTACAGTCTATACAGTATAGTTGGTGGTGCTACAGTCTATACATTATATGTGGTGCTGCTACAGTCTATGCAGTATATTTGGTGGTGCTACAGTCAATACAGTATACCTGGTGGTGCTACAGTCAATACAGTGTAGTTGGTGGTGCTACAGTCTATACAGTATACCTGGTGGTGCTACAGTCTGTATTGATTAGCTAGTGGTGCTACAGTCTACACAGTATAGCTGGTGGTGCTACAGTCTACACACTATAGCTGGTGGTGCTACAGTCTATACAGTATAGCTGGTGGTGCTACAGTCTATACAGTATAGTTGGTGGTGCTACAATCTATACAGTATAGCTGTTGGTGCTACAGTCTATACAGTATACCTGGTGGTGGTACAGTCTATATTGTTTAGCTGGTGGTGCTACATTCTATACAAAAAACCTGGTGGTGCTACAGTCTATATTGTTTAGCTAGTGGTGCTACAGTCTATACAGTATAGCTGCTGGTGCTACAGTCTTTACAGTATAGCTGGTGGTGCTACAGTCTACACAGTATAGCTGATGGTGCTACAGGCTATACAGTATAGGTTGTGGTGCTACAGTCTATACAGTACAACTGGTCGTGCTACAGTCTGTACAGCATAGCTGGTGGTGCTACAGTCTATACAGTATAGCTGGTGGTGCTACAGTCTATACAGTATAGGCGGTGGTGCTACAGTCTATACAGTATACATGGTGGTGCTACAGTATACACAGTATACCTGGTGGTGCTACAGTCTATATTGTTTAGCTGGTGGTCCTACAGTCTATATAGTATACCTGGTGGTGCTACAGTGTATACAGTATAGTTGGTGGTGCTACGGTCTATACAGTATACATGGTGGTGCTACAGTCTATATAGTATAGCTGGTTGTGCTACAGTCTATACAGTATATGTGGTGCTGCTACAGTCTATACAGTATAGTTGGTGGTGCTACAGTCAATACAGTATACCTGGTGGTGCTACAGTCAATACAGTGTATTTGGTGGTGCTACAGTCTATACAGTTTACCTGGTGGTGCTACAGTCTATACAGCATACCTGGTGGTGCTACAGTCTATACTGTTTAGCTAGTGGTGCTACAGTCTATACAGTATAGTTGCTGGTGCTACAGTCTGTATAGTATAGCTGGTGGTGCTACGGTCTACACAGTATAGCTGATTGTGCTACAGTCTATACAGTATAGGTTGTGGTGCTACAGTCTATACAGTACAACTGGTGGTGCTACAGTCTATACAGTATACATGGTGGTGCTACAGTCTATACAGTATACCTGGTGGTGCTACAGTCTATACAGTATAGCTGGTGGTGCTACAGTCTATACAGTATACCTGGTGGTGCTAAAGTCTATATTGTTTAGCTGGTGGTGCTACAGTCTATACAGTATACCTGGTGGTGCTACAGTCTATATTGTTTAGCTGGTGGTGCTACAGTCTATACAGTATAGTCTGTGGTGCTACAGTCAATAAAGTATACCTGGTGGTGCTACAGTCAATACAGTATAGTTGGTGGTGCTACAGTCTATACAGTGTAGTTGGTGGTGCTACAATCTATACAGTATAGCTGGTGGTGCTACAGTCTATACAGTATAGTTGGTGGTGCTACAATCTATACAGTATAGTTGGTGGTGCTACAGTCTATACAGTATACCTGGTGGTGCTACAGTCTATACAGTATAGTTGGTGGTGGAACAGTCTATACATTATATGTGGTGCTGCTACAGTCTATGCAGTATAGTTGGTGGTGCTACAGTCAATACAGTATACCTGGTGGTGCTACAGTCAATACAGTGTAGTTGGTGGTGCTACAGTCTATACAGTATACCTGGTGGTGCTACAGTCTATACAGCATACCTGGTGGTGCTACAGTCTGTACTGTTTAGCTAGTGGTGCTACAGTCTATACAGTATACCTGGTGGTGCTACAGTCTATACAGTATACCTGGTGGTGCTAAGGTCTATACAGTATAGTTGGTGGTGCTACAGTCTATACATTATATGTGGTGCTGCTACAGTCTATGCAGTATATTTGGTGGTGCTACAGTCAATACAGTATACCTGGTGGTGCTACAGTCAATACAGTGTAGTTGGTGGTGCTACAGTCTATACAGTATACCTGGTGGTGCTACAGTCTGTATTGATTAGCTAGTGGTGCTACAGTCTACACAGTATAGCTGGTGGTGCTACAGTCTACACACTATAGCTGGTGGTGTTACAGTCTATACAGCATACCTGGTGGTGCTACAGTCTATACTGTTTAGCTAGTGGTGCTACAGTCTATACAGTATCGTTGCTGGTGCTACAGTCTATACAGTATAGCTGGTGGTGCTACAGTCTACACAATATAGGTTGTGGTGCTACAGTCTATACAGTACAACTGGTGGTGCTACAGTCTATACAGTATACATGGTGGTGCTACAGTCTATACAGTATACCTGGTGGTGCTACAGTCTATACAGTATAGCTGGTGGTGCTACAGTCTATACAGTATAGCTGGTGGTGCTACAGTCTATACAGTATAGGTTGTGGTGCTACAGTCTATACAGTACAACTGGTGGTGCTACAGTCTATACAGTATACATGGTGGTGCTACAGTCTATACAGTATACCTGGTGGTGCTACAGTCTATACAGTATAGCTGGTGGTGCTACAGTCTATACAGTATACATGGTGGTGCTACAGTCTACACAGTATACCTGGTGGTGCTAAAGTCTATATTGTTTAGCTATTGGTGCTACAGTCTATACAGTATACCTGGTGGTGCTACAGTCTATATTGTTTAGCTGGTGGTGCTACAGTCTATACAGTATAGTCTGTGGTGCTACAGTCAATACAGTATACCTGGTGGTGCTACAGTCAATACAGTATAGTTGGTGGTGCTACAGTCTATACAGTGTAGTTGGTGGTGATACAGTCTATACAGTATAGTTGGTGGTGGTAAAGTCTATACAGTATACATGGTGGTGCTACAGTCTATACAGTATACCTGGTGGTGCTACAGTCTATATTGTTTAGCTGGTGGTGCTGTAGTCTATACAGTATACCTGGTGGTGCTACAGTCAATACAGTATACCTGGTGGTGCTACAGTCTATACAGTATAGTTGGTGGTGCTACAGTCTATACAGTATAGTTGGTGGTGCTACAGTCTATACAGTATACCTGGTGGTGCTTCAGTCTATACAGTATAGCTGGTGGTGCTACAGTCTATACAGTATAGTTGGTGGTGCTACAATCTATACAGTATAGTTGGTGGTGCTACAGTCTATACAGTATAGCTGGTGGTGCTACAGTCTATACAGTATACCAGGTGGTGCTACAGTCTATACAGTATACCTGGTGGTGCTTCAGTCTATACAGTATAGCTGGTGGTGCTACAGTCTATACAGTATAGTTGGTCGTGCTACAATCTATACAGTATAGTTGGTGGTGCTACAGTCTATACAGTATAGCTGGTGGTGCTACAGTCTATACAGTATACCTGGTGGTGCTACAGTCTATACAGTATAGTTGGTGGTGCTACAGTCTATACAGTATAGCTGGTGGTGCTACAGTCTATACAGTATACCTGGTGGTGCTACAGTCTATACAGTATAGCTGGTGGTGCTACAGTCTATACAGTATACCTGGGAGTTGTACAGTCTATATTGTTTAGCTGGTGATGCTACAGTCTATACAAAATACCTGGTGGTGCTACAGTCTATATTGTTTAGGTGGTGGTGCTACTGTCTATACAGTATAGTTGGTGGTGCTACAGTCTGCACAGTATAGCTGGTTGTGCAACAGTCTATACAGTATAGGTTGTGGTGCTACAGTCTATACAGTACAACTGGTGGTGCTACAGTCTATACAGTATACCTGGTGGTGCTACAGTCTATACAGTAAAGCTGGTGGTGATACAGTCTATACAGTATACATGGTGGTGCTACAGTCTACACAGTATACCTGGTGGTGCTAAAGTCTATATTGTTTAGCTGGTTGTGCTACAGTCTATACAGTATACCTGGTGGTGCTACAGTCTATATTGTTTAGCTGGTGGTGCTACAGTCTATACAGTATAGTTGGTGGTGCTACAGTCAATACAGTATACCTGGTGGGGCAACAGTCAATACAGTATAGTTGGTGGTGCTGCAGTCTATAAAGTGTAGTTGGTGGTGCTACAGTCTATACAGTATAGTTGGTGGTGCTACAGTCTATACAGTATACATGGTGGTGCTACAGTCTATACAGTATACCTGGTGGTGCTACAGTCTATATTGTTTAGCTGGTGGTGCTATAGTCTATACAGTATACCTGGTGGTGCTACAGTCAATACAGTATACCTGGTGGTGCTACAGTCTATACAGTATAGTTGGTGGTGCTACAGTCTATACAGTATAGTTGGTGGTGCTACAGTCTATACAGTATAGTTGGTGGTGCTACAGTCTATACAGTATACCTGGTGGTGCTACAGTCTATACAGTATAGTTGGTGGTGCTACAATCTATACAGTATAGTTGGTGGTGCTACAGTCTATACAGTGTACCTGGTGGTGCTACAGTCTATACAGTATACCTGGTGGTGGTACAGTCTATATTGTTTAGCTGGTGGTGCTACAGTCTATACAGTATAGCTGTTGGTGCTACAGTCTATACAGTATACCTGGTGGTGGTACAGTCTATATTGTTTAGCTGGTGGTGCTACATTCTATACAGTATACCTGGTGGTGCTACAGTCTGTATTGTTTAGCTAGTGGTGCTACAGTCTACACAGTATAGCTGGTGGTGCTACAGTCTACACACTATAGATGGTGGTGTTACAGTCTATACAGCATACCTGGTGGTGCTACAGTCTATACTGTTTAGCTAGTGGTGCTACAGTCTATACAGTATAGTTGCTGGTGCTACAGTCTGTATAGTATAGCTGGTGGTGCTACGGTCTACACAGTATAGCTGATTGTGCTACAGTCTATACAGTATAGGTTGTGGTGCTACAGTCTATACAGTACAACTGGTGGTGCTACAGTCTATACAGTATACATGGTGGTGCTACAGTCTATACAGTATACCTGGTGGTGCTACAGTCTATACAGTATAGCTGGTGGTGCTACAGTCTATACAGTATACATGGTGGTGCTACAGTCTACACAGTATACCTGGTGGTGCTAAAGTCTATATTGTTTAGCTGGTGGTGCTACAGTCTATACAGTATACCTGGTGGTGCTACAGTCTATATTGTTTAGCTGGTGGTGCTACAGTCTATACAGTATAGTCTGTGGTGCTACAGTCAATAAAGTATACCTGGTGGTGCTACAGTCAATACAGTATAGTTGGTGGTGCTACAGTCTATACAGTGTAGTTGGTGGTGCTACAATCTATATAGTATAGCTGGTGGTGCTACAGTCTATACAGTATAGTTGGTGGTGCTACAATCTATACAGTATAGTTGGTGGTGCTACAGTCTATACAGTATACCTGGTGGTGCTACAGTCTATACAGTATACCTGGTGGTGCTACAGTCTATACAGTATAGTTGGTGGTGCTACAGTCTATACATTATATGTGGTGCTGCTACAGTCTATGCAGTATAGTTGGTGGTGCTACAGTCAATACAGTATACCTGGTGGTGCTACAGTCAATACAGTGTAGTTGGTGGTGCTACAGTCTATACAGTATACCTGGTGGTGCTACAGTCTATACAGCATACCTGGTGGTGCTACAGTCTGTACTGTTTAGCTAGTGGTGCTACAGTCTATACAGTATACCTGGTGGTGCTACAGTCTATACAGTATACCTGGTGGTGCTAAGGTCTATACAGTATAGTTGGTGGTGCTACAGTCTATGCAGTATATTTGGTGGTGCTACAGTCTATGCAGTATATTTGGTGGTGCTACAGTCAATACAGTGTAGTTGGTGGTGCTACAGTCTATACAGTATACCTGGTGGTGCTACAGTCTGTATTGATTAGCTAGTGGTGCTACAGTCTACACAGTATAGCTGGTGGTGCTACAGTCTACACACTATAGCTGGTGGTGTTACAGTCTATACAGCATACCTGGTGGTGCTACAGTCTATACTGTTTAGCTAGTGGTGCTACAGTCTATACAGTATCGTTGCTGGTGCTACAGTCTATACAGTATAGCTGGTGGTGCTACAGTCTACACAATATAGGTTGTGGTGCTACAGTCTATACAGTACAACTGGTGGTGCTACAGTCTATACAGTATACATGGTGGTGCTACAGTCTATACAGTATACCTGGTGGTGCTACAGTCTATACAGTATAGCTGGTGGTGCTACAGTCTATACAGTATAGCTGGTGGTGCTACAGTCTATACAGTATAGGTTGTGGTGCTACAGTCTATACAGTACAACTGGTGGTGCTACAGTCTATACAGTATACATGGTGGTGCTACAGTCTATACAGTATACCTGGTGGTGCTACAGTCTATACAGTATAGCTGGTGGTGCTACAGTCTATACAGTATACATGGTGGTGCTACAGTCTACACAGTATACCTGGTGGTGCTAAAGTCTATATTGTTTAGCTATTGGTGCTACAGTCTATACAGTATACCTGGTGGTGCTACAGTCTATATTGTTTAGCTGGTGGTGCTACAGTCTATACAGTATAGTCTGTGGTGCTACAGTCAATACAGTATACCTGGTGGTGCTACAGTCAATACAGTATAGTTGGTGGTGCTACAGTCTATACAGTGTAGTTGGTGGTGATACAGTCTATACAGTATAGTTGGTGGTGGTACAGTCTATACAGTATACATGGTGGTGCTACAGTCTATACAGTATACCTGGTGGTGCTACAGTCTATATTGTTTAGCTGGTGGTGCTGTAGTCTATACAGTATACCTGGTGGTGCTACAGTCAATACAGTATAGTTGGTGGTGCTACAGTCTATACAGTATAGTTGGTGGTGCTACAGTCTATACAGTATACCTGGTGGTGCTTCAGTCTATACAGTATAGCTGGTGGTGCTACAATCTATACAGTATAGTTGGTGGTGCTACAGTCTATACAGTATAGCTGGTGGTGCTACAGTCTATACAGTATACCTGGTGGTGCTACAGTCAATACAGTATAGTTGGTGGTGCTACAGTCTATACAGTATAGTTGGTGGTGCTACAGTCTATACAGTATACCTGGTGGTGCTTCAGTCTATACAGTATAGTTGGTGGTGCTACAATCTATACAGTATAGTTGGTGGTGCTACAGTCTATACAGTATAGCTGGTGGTGCTACAGTCTATACAGTATACCAGGTGGTGCTACAGTCTATACAGTATACCTGGTGGTGCTTCAGTCTATACAGTATAGCTGGTGGAACTACAGTCTATACAGTATAGTTGGTCGTGCTACAATCTATACAGTATAGTTGGTGGTGCTACAGTCTATACAGTATAGCTGGTGGTGCTACAGTCTATACAGTATACCTAGTGGTGCTACAGTCTATACAGTATAGCTGGTGGTGCTACAGTCTATACAGTATACCTGGGAGTTGTACAGTCTATATTGTTTAGCTGGTGATGCTACAGTCTATACAACATACCTGGTGGTGCTACAGTCTATATTGTTTAGGTGGTGGTGCTACTGTCTATACAGTATAGTTGGTGCTGCTACAGTCTATACAGTATACCTGGTGGTGCTACAGTCTATACAGTATAGTTGGTGGTGCTACAGTCTATACAGCATACCTGGTGGTGCTACAGTCTATACTGTTTAGCTAGTGGTGCTACAGTCTATACAGTATAGTTGCTGGTGCTACAGTCTGTATAGTATAGCTGGTGGTGCTACGGTCTACACAGTATAGCTGATTGTGCTACAGTCTATACAGTATAGGTTGTGGTGCTACAGTCTATACAGTACAACTGGTGGTGCTACAGTCTATACAGTATACATGGTAGTGCTACAGTCTATACAGTATACCTGGTGGTGCTACAGTCTATACAGTATAGCTGGTGGTGCTACAGTCTATACAGTATACATGGTGGTGCTACAGTCTACACAGTATACCTGGTGGTGCTAAAGTCTATATTGTTTAGCTGGTGGTGCTACAGTCTATACAGTATACCTGGTGGTGCTACAGTCTATATTGTTTAGCTGGTGGTGCTACAGTCTATACAGTATAGTCTGTGGTGCTACAGTCAATACAGTATACCTGGTGGTGCTACAGTCAATACAGTATAGTTGGTGGTGCTACAGTCTATACAGTGTAGTTGGTGGTGCTACAATCTATACAGTATAGCTGGTGGTGCTACAGTCTATACAGTATAGTTGGTGGTGCTACAATCTATACAGTATAGTTGGTGGTGCTACAGTCTATACAGTATACCTGGTGGTGCTACAGTCTATACAGTATAGTTGGTGGTGCTACAGTCTATACATTATATGTGGTGCTGCTACAGTCTATGCAGTATAGTTGGTGGTGCTACAGTCAATACAGTATACCTGGTGGTGCTACAGTCAATACAGTGTAGTTGGTGGTGCTACAGTCTATACAGTATACCTGGTGGTGCTACAGTCTATACAGCATACCTGGTGGTGCTACAGTCTGTACTGTTTAGCTAGTGGTGCTACAGTCTATACAGTATACCTGGTGGTGCTACAGTCTATACAGTATACCTGGTGGTGCTAAGGTCTATACAGTATAGTTGGTGGTGCTACAGTCTATACATTATATGTGGTGCTGCTACAGTCTATGCAGTATATTTGGTGGTGCTACAGTCAATACAGTATACATGGTGGTGCTACAGTCTACACAGTATACCTGGTGGTGCTACAGTCTACACAGTATACCTGGTGGTGCTAAAGTCTATATTGTTTAGCTATTGGTGCTACAGTCTATACAGTATACCTGGTGGTGCTACAGTCAATATTGTTTAGCTGGTGGTGCTACAGTCTATACAGTATAGTCTGTGGTGCTACAGTCAATACAGTATACCTGGTGGTGCTACAGTCAATACAGTATAGTTGGTGGTGCTACAGTCTATACAGTGTAGTTGGTGGTGATACAGTCTATACAGTATAGTTGGTGGTGGTACAATCTATACAGTATAGTTGGTGGTGCTACAGTCTATACAGTATACATGGTGGTGCTACAGTCTATACAGTATACCTGGTGGTGCTACAGTCTATATTGTTTAGCTGGTGGTGCTGTAGTCTATACAGTATACCTGGTGGTGCTACAGTCAATACAGTATACCTGGTGGTGCTACAGTCTATACAGTATAGTTGGTGGTGCTACAGTCTATACAGTATAGTTGGTGGTGCTACAGTCTATACAGTATACCTGGTGGTGCTTCAGTCTATACAGTATAGCTGGTGGTGCTACAGTCTATACAGTATAGTTGGTGGTGCTACAATCTATACAGTATAGTTGGTGGTGCTACAGTCTATACAGTATAGCTGGTGGTGCTACAGTCTATACAGTATACCAGGTGGTGCTACAGTCTATACAGTATACCTGGTGGTGCTTCAGTCTATACAGTATAGCTGGTGGAACTACAGTCTATACAGTATAGTTGGTCGTGCTACAATCTATACAGTATAGTTGGTGGTGCTACAGTCTATACAGTATAGCTGGTGGTGCTACAGTCTATACAGTATACCTGGTGGTGCTACAGTCTATACAGTATAGCTGGTGGTGCTACAGTCTATACAGTATACCTGGGAGTTGTACAGTCTATATTGTTTAGCTGGTGATGCTACAGTCTATACAAAATACCTGGTGGTGCTACAGTCTATATTGTTTAGGTGGTGGTGCTACTGTCTATACAGTATAGGTTGTGGTGCTACAGTCTATACAGTACAACTGGTGGTGCTACAGTCTATACAGTATACCTGGTGGTGCTACAGTCTATACAGTAAAGCTGGTGGTGCTACAGTCTATACAGTATACATGGTGGTGCTACAGTCTACACAGTATACCTGGTGGTGCTAAAGTCTATATTGTTTAGCTGGTTTTGCTACAGTCTATACAGTATACCTGGTGGTGCTACAGTCTATATTGTTTAGCTGGTGGTGCTACAGTCTATACAGTATAGTTGGTGGTGCTACAGTCAATACAGTATACCTGGTGGGGCAACAGTCAATACAGTATAGTTGGTGGTGCTGCAGTCTATACAGTGTAGTTGGTGGTGCTACAGTCTATACAGTATAGTTGGTGGTGCTACAGTCTATACAGTATACATGGTGGTGCTACAGTCTATACAGTATACCTGGTGGTGCTACAGTCTATATTGTTTAGCTGGTGGTGCTATAGTCTATACAGTATACCTGGTGGTGCTACAGTCAATACAGTATACCTGGTGGTGCTACAGTCTATACAGTATAGTTGGTGGTGCTACAGTCTATACAGTATAGTTGGTGGTGCTACAGTCTATACAGTATACCTGGTGGTGCTACAGTCTATACAGTATAGCTGGTGGTGCTACAGTCTATACAGTATAGTTGGTGGTGCTACAATCTATACAGTATAGTTGGTGGTGCTACAGTCTATACAGTGTACCTGGTGGTGCTACAGTCTATACAGTATAGCTGTTGGTGCTACAGTCTATACAGTATACCTGGTGGTGGTACAGTCTATATTGTTTAGCTGGTGGTGCTACAGTCTATACAGTATAGCTGCTGGTGCTACAGTCTTTACAGTATAGCTGGTGGTGCTACAGTCTACACAGTATAGCTGATGGTGCTACAGGCTATACAGTATAGGTTGTGGTGCTACAGTCTATACAGTACAACTGGTCGTGCTACAGTCTGTACAGCATAGCTGGTGGTGCTACAGTCTATACAGTATAGCTGGTGGTGCTACAGTCTATACAGTATAGCTGGTGGTGCTACAGTCTATACAGTATACATGGTGGTGCTACAGTATACACAGTATACCTGGTGGTGCTACAGTCTATATTGTTTAGCTGGTGGTCCTACAGTCTATACAGTATACCTGGTGGTGCTACAATGTATACAGTATAGTTGGTGGTGCTACGGTCTATACAGTATACATGGTGTTGCTACAGTCTATACAGTATAGCTGGTTGTGCTACAGTCTATACAGTATATGTGGTGCTGCTACAGTCTATACAGTACAGTTGGTGGTGCTACAGTCTATACAGCATACCTGGTGGTGCTACAGTCTCTACTGTTTACCTAGTGGTACTACAGTCTATACAGTATAGCTGCTGGTGCTACAGTCTATACAGTATAGCTGGTGGTGCTACAGTCTACACAGTATACCTGGTGGTGTTACAGTCTATACAGCATACCTGGTGTTGCTACAGTCTATACTGTTTAGCTAGTGGTGCTACAGTCTATACAGTATAGCTGCTGGTGCTACAGTCTATACAGTATAGCTGCTGGTGCTACAGTCTACACAGTATAGCTGATGGTGCTACAGTCTATACAGTATAGGTTGTGGTGCTACAGTCTATACAGTACAACTGGTGGTTCTACAGTCTATACAGTATAGCTGGTGGTGCTACAGTCTATACAGTATACCTGGTGGTGCTACAGTCTATACAGTATAGCTGGTGGTGCTACAGTCTATACAGTATACTTGTTGGTGCTAAAGTCTATATTGTTTAGCTGGTGGTGCTACAGTCTATACAGTATAGTTGATGGTGCTACAGTCAATACAGTATACCTGGTGGTGCTACAGTCAATACAGTATACCTGGTGGTGCTACAGTCTATACAGTATAGTTGGTGGTGCTACAGTCTATACAGTATACCTGGTGGTGCTACAGTCTATACAGTATAGTTGGTGGTGCTACAATCTATACAGTATAGCTGGTGGTGCTACAGTCTATACATTATAGTTGGTGGTGCTACAATCTATACAGTATAGTTGGTGGTGCTACAGTCTATACAGTATACCTGGTGGTGCTACAGTCTATACAGTATACCTGGTGGTGCTACAGTCAATACAGTGTATTTGGTGGTGCTACAATCTATACAGTATACCTGGTGGTGCTACAGTCTATACCCCATACCTGGTGGTGCTACAGTCTGTACTGTTTAGCTAGTGGTGCTACAGTCTATACAGTATAGCTGCTGGTGCTACAGTCTATACAGTATACCTGGTGGTGCTACAGTCTATATTGTTTAGCTGGTGGTGCTACAGTCTATACAGTATAGTTGGTGGTGCTACAGTCAATACAGTATACCTGGTGGTGCTACAGTCAATACAGTATAGTTGGTGGTGCTACAGTCTATACAGTGTAATTGGTGGTGCTACAGTCTATACAGTATAGTTGGTGGTGGTAAAGTCTATACAGTATACATGGTGGTGCTACAGTCTATACAGTATACCTGGTGGTGCTACAGTCTATATTGTTTAGCTGGTGGTGCTATAGTCTATACAGTATACCTGGTGGTGCTACAGTCAATACAGTATACCTGGTGGTGCTACAGTCTATACAGTATAGTTGGTGGTGCTACAGTCTATACAGTATAGTTGGTGGTGCTACAGTCTATACAGTATACCAGGTGGTGCTTCAGTCTATACAGTATAGCTGGTGGTGCTACAGTCTATACAGTATAGCTGGTGGTGCTACAATCTATACAGTATAGTTGGTGGTGCTACAGTCTATACAGTATAGCTGGTGGTGCTACAGTCTATACAGTATACCAGGTGGTGCTACAGTCTATACAGTATACCTGGTGGTGCTTCAGTCTATACAGTATAGCTGGTGGTGCTACAGTCTATACAGTATAGTTGGTCGTGCTACAATCTATACAGTATAGTTGGTGGTGCTACAGTCTACACAGTATAGCTGGTGTTGCTACAGTCTATACAGTATACCTGGTGGTGCTACAGTCTATACAGTATAGCTGGTGGTGCTACAGTCTATACAGTATACCTGGGAGTTGTATAGTCTATATTGTTTAGCTGGTGATGCTACAGTCTATACAAAATACCTGGTGGTGCTACAGTCTATATTGTTTAGGTGGTGGTGCTACAGTCTATACAGTATAGTTGGTGGTGCTACAGTCTACACAGTATAGCTGGTGGTGCAACAGTCTATACAGTATAGGTTGTGGTGCTACAGTCTATACAGTACAACTGGTGGTGCTACAGTCTATACAGTATACCTGGTGGTGCTACAGTCTATACAGTAAAGCTGGTGGTGCTACAGTCTATACAGTATAGTTGGTGGTGCTACAGTCTATACAGTATACCTGGTGGTGCTACAGTCTATATTGTTTAGCTGGTGGTGCTACAGTCTATACAGTATAGTTGGTGGTGCTACAGTCAATACAGTATACCTGGTGGTGCAACAGTCAATACAGTATAGTTGGTGGTGCTGCAGTCTATACAGTGTAGTTGGTGGTGCTACAGTCTATACAGTATAGTTGGTGGTGCTACAGTCTATACAGTATACATGGTTGTGCTACAGTCTATACAGTATACCTGGTGGTGCTACAGTCTATATTGTTTAGCTGGTGGTGCTATAGTCTATACAGTATACCTGGTGGTGCTACAGTCAATACAGTATACCTGGTGGTGCTACAGTCTATACAGTGTAGTTGGTGGTGCTACAGTCTATACAGTATAGTTGGTGGTGCTACAGTCTATACAGTATACCTGGTGGTGCTACAGTCTATACAGTATAGCTGGTGGTGCTACAGTCTATACAGTATAGTTGGTGGTGCTACAATCTATACAGTATAGTTGGTGGTGCTACAGTCTATACAGTGTACCTGGTGGTGCTACAGTCTATACAGTATAGCTGTTGGTGCTACAGTCTATACAGTATACCTGGTGGTGGTACAGTCTATATTGTTTAGCTGGTGGTGCTACAGTCTATACAAAAAACCTGGTGGTGCTACAGTCTATATTGTTTAGCTAGTGGTGCTACAGTCTATACAGTATAGCTGCTGGTGCTACAGTCTTTACAGTATAGCTGGTGGTGCTACAGTCTACACAGTATAGCTGATGGTGCTACAGGCTATACAGTATAGGTTGTGGTGCTACAGTCTATACAGTACAACTGGTCGTGCTACAGTCTGTACAGCATAGCTGGTGGTGCTACAGTCTGTACAGCATAGCTGGTGGTGCTACAGTCTATACAGTATAGCTGGTGGTGCTACAGTCTATACAGTATAGCTGGTGGTGCTACAGTCTATACAGTATACATGGTGGTGCTACAGTCTACACAGTATACCTGGTGGTGCTACAGTCTACATTGTTTAACTGGTGGTCCTACAGTCTATACAGTATACATGGTGTTGCTACAGTCTATACAGTATACCTGGTGGTGCTACAGTCTATATTGTTTAGCTGGTGGTGCTATAGTCTATACAGTATACCTGGTGGTGCTACAGTCAATACAGTATACCTGGTGTTGCTACAGTCTATACAGTATAGTTGGTGGTGCTACAGTCTATACAGTATAGTTGGTGGTGCTACAGTCTATACAGTATACCTGGTGGTGCTACAGTCTATACAGTATAGCTGGTGGTGCTACAGTCTATACAGTATAGTTGGTGGTGCTACAATCTATACAGTATAGTTGGTGGTGCTACAGTCTATACAGTGTACCTGGTGGTGCTACAGTCTATACAGTATAGCTGTTGGTGCTACAGTCTATACAGTATACCTGGTGGTGGTACAGTCTATATTGTTTAGCTGGTGGTGCTACAGTCTATACAAAAACCTGGTGGTGCTACAGTCTATATTGTTTAGCTAGTGGTGCTACAGTCTATACAGTACAACTGGTCGTGCTACAGTCTGTACAGCATAGCTGGTGGTGCTACAGTCTATACAGTATAGCTGGTGGTGCTACAGTCTATACAGTATAGCTGGTGGTGCTACAGTCTATACAGTATACATGGTGGTGCTACAGTATACACAGTATACCTGGTGGTGCTACAGTCTATATTGTTTAGCTGGTGGTCCTACAGTCTATACAGTATACCTGGTGGTGCTACAGTGTATACAGTATAGTTGGTGGTGCTACAGTCTATACAGTATACATGGTGGTGCTACAGTCTATACATTATAGCTGGTTGTGCTACAGTCTATACAGTATATGTGGTGCTGCTACAGTCTATACAGTATAGTTGGTGGTGCTACAGTCAATACAGTATACCTGGTGGTGCTACAGTCTATACAGTTTACCTGGTGGTGCTACAGTCTATACAGTTTACCTGGTGGTGCTACAGTCTATACAGCATACCTGGTGGTGCTACAGTCTCTACTGTTTACCTAGTGGTACTACAGTCTATACAGTATAGCTGCTGGTGCTACAGTCTATACAGTATAGCTGGTGGTGCTACAGTCTACACAGTATACCTGGTGGTGTTACAGTCTATACAGCATACCTGGTGTTGCTACAGTCTATACTGTTTAGCTAGTGGTGCTACAGTCTATACAGTATAGCTGCTGGTGCTACAGTCTATACAGTATAGCTGGTGGTGCTACAGTCTACACAGTATAGCTGATGGTGCTACAGTCTATACAGTATAGGTTGTGGTGCTACAGTCTATACAGTACAACTGGTGGTTCTACAGTCTATACAGTATAGCTGGTGGTGCTACAGTCTATACAGTATACCTGGTGGTGCTACAGTCTATACAGTATAGCTGGTGGTGCTACAGTCTATACAGTATACTTGTTGGTGCTACAGTCTATATTGTTTAGCTGGTGGTGCTACAGTCTATACCGTATAGTTGATGGTGCTACAGTCAATACAGTATACCTGGTGGTGCTACAGTCAATACAGTATACCTGGTGGTGCTACAGTCTATACAGTATAGTTGGTGGTGCTACAATCTATACAGTATAGCTGGTGGTGCTACAATCTATACAGTATAGTTGGTGGTGCTACAGTCTATACAGTATACCTGGTGGTGCTACAGTCTATACAGTATACCTGGTGGTGCTACAGTCAATACAGTGTATTTGGTGGTGCTACAGTCTATACAGTATACCTGGTGGTGCTACAGTCTATACCCCATACCTGGTGGTGCTACAGTCTGTACTGTTTAGCTAGTGGTGCTACAGTCTATACAGTATAGCTGCTGGTGCTACAGTCTATACAGTATAGCTGGTGGTGCTAAAGTCTACACAGTATACCTGGTGGTGCTACAGTCTATACAGCATACCTAGTGGTGCTACAGTCTATACAGTATAGCTGGTGGTTCTACAGTCTATACAGTATACATGGTGGTGCTACAGTCTACACAGTATACCTGGTGGTGCTAAAGTCTATATTGTTTATGCTGGTGGTGCTACAGTCTATACAGTATACCTGGTGGTGCTACAGTCTATATTGTTTAGCTGGTGTTGCTACAGTCTATACAGTATAGTTGGTGGTGCTACAGTCAATACAGTATACCTGGTGGTGCTACAGTCAATACAGTATAGTTGGTGGTGCTACAGTCTATACAGTGTAGTTGGTGGTGCTACAGTCTATACAGTATAGTTGGTGGTGGTAAAGTCTATACAGTATACATGGTGGTGCTACAGTCTATACAGTATACCTGGTGGTGCTACAGTCTATATTGTTTAGCTGGTGGTGCTATAGTCTATACAGTATACCTGGTGGTGCTACAGTAAATACAGTATACATGGTGGTGCTACAGTCTATACAGTATAGTTGGTGGTGCTACAGTCTATACAGTATAGCTGGTGGTGCTACAGTCTACACAGTACAGCTGATGGTGCTACAGTCTATACAGTATACGTTGTGGTGCTACAGTCTAAACAGTACAACTGGTCGTGCTACAGTCTATACAGTATAGCTGATGGTGCTACAGTCTATACAGTATACCTGGTGGTGCTACAGTCTATACAGTATAGTTGGTGGTGCTACAATCTATACAGTATAGTTGGTGGTGCTACAGTCTATACAGTATAGCTGGTGGTGCTACAGTCTATACAGTATACCAGGTGGTGCTACAGTCTATACAGTATACCTGGTGGTGCTTCAGTCTATACAGTATAGCTGGTGGAACTACAGTCTATACAGTATAGTTGGTCGTGCTACAATCTATACAGTATAGTTGGTGGTGCTACAGTCTATACAGTATAGCTGGTGGTGCTACAGTCTATACAGTATACCTGGTGGTGCTACAGTCTATACAGTATAGCTGGTGGTGCTACAGTCTATACAGTATACCTGGGAGTTGTACAGTCTATATTGTTTAGCTGGTGATGCTACAGTCTATACAAAATACCTGGTGGTGCTACAGTCTATATTGTTTAGGTGGTGGTGCTACTGTCTATACAGTATAGTTGGTGGTGCTACAGTCTACACAGTATAGCTGGTTGTGCAACAGTCTATACAGTATAGGTTGTGGTGCTACAGTCTATACAGTACAACTGGTGGTGCTACAGTCTATACAGTATACCTGGTGGTGCTACAGTCTATACAGTAAAGCTGGTGGTGCTACAGTCTATACAGTATACATGGTGGTGCTACAGTCTACACAGTATACCTGGTGGTGCTAAAGTCTATATTGTTTGCTGGTTTTGCTACAGTCTATACAGTATACCTGGTGGTGCTACAGTCTATATTGTTTAGCTGGTGGTGCTACAGTCTATACAGTATAGTTGGTGGTGCTACAGTCAATACAGTATACCTGGTGGGGCAACAGTCAATACAGTATAGTTGGTGGTGCTGCAGTCTATACAGTGTAGTTGGTGGTGCTACAGTCTATACAGTATAGTTGGTGGTGCTACAGTCTATACAGTATACATGGTGGTGCTACAGTCTATACAGTATACCTGGTGGTGCTACAGTCTATATTGTTTAGCTGGTGGTGCTATAGTCTATACAGTATACCTGGTGGTGCTACAGTCAATACAGTATACCTGGTGGTGCTACAGTCTATACAGTATAGTTGGTGGTGCTACAGTCTATACAGTATAGTTGGTGGTGCTACAGTCTATACAGTATACCTGGTGGTGCTACAGTCTATACAGTATAGCTGGTGGTGCTACAGTCTATACAGTATAGTTGGTGGTGCTACAATCTATACAGTATAGTTGGTGGTGCTACAGTCTATACAGTGTACCTGGTGGTGCTACAGTCTATACAGTATAGCTGTTGGTGCTACAGTCTATACAGTATACCTGGTGGTGGTACAGTCTATATTGTTTAGCTGGTGGTGCTACAGTCTATACAGTATAGCTGCTGGTGCTACAGTCTTTACAGTATAGCTGGTGGTGCTACAGTCTACACAGTATAGCTGATGGTGCTACAGGCTATACAGTATAGGTTGTGGTGCTACAGTCTATACAGTACAACTGGTCGTGCTACAGTCTGTACAGCATAGCTGGTGGTGCTACAGTCTATACAGTATAGCTGGTGGTGCTACAGTCTATACAGTATACATGGTGGTGCTACAGTATACACAGTATACCTGGTGGTGCTACAGTCTATATTGTTTAGCTGGTGGTCCTACAGTCTATACAGTATACCTGGTGGTGCTACAATGTATACAGTATAGTTGGTGGTGCTACGGTCTATACAGTATACATGGTGTTGCTACAGTCTATACAGTATAGCTGGTTGTGCTACAGTCTATACAGTATATGTGGTGCTGCTACAGTCTATACAGTACAGTTGGTGGTGCTACAGTCTATACAGCATACCTGGTGGTGCTACAGTCTCTACTGTTTACCTAGTGGTACTACAGTCTATACAGTATAGCTGCTGGTGCTACAGTCTATACAGTATAGCTGGTGGTGCTACAGTCTACACAGTATACCTGGTGGTGTTACAGTCTATACAGCATACCTGGTGTTGCTACAGTCTATACTGTTTAGCTAGTGGTGCTACAGTCTATACAGTATAGCTGCTGGTGCTACAGTCTATACAGTATAGCTGGTGGTGCTACAGTCTACACAGTATAGCTGATGGTGCTACAGTCTATACAGTATAGGTTGTGGTGCTACAGTCTATACAGTACAACTGGTGGTTCTACAGTCTATACAGTATAGCTGGTGGTGCTACAGTCTATACAGTATACCTGGTGGTGCTACAGTCTATACAGTATAGCTGGTGGTGCTACAATCTATACAGTATAGTTGGTGGTGCTACAGTCTATACAGTGTACCTGGTGGTGCTACAGTCTATACAGTATAGCTGTTGGTGCTACAGTCTATACAGTATACCTGGTGGTGGTACAGTCTATATTGTTTAGCTGGTGGTGCTACAGTCTATACAGTATAGCTGCTGGTGCTACAGTCTTTACAGTATAGCTGGTGATGCTACAGTCTACACAGTATAGCTGATGGTGCTACAGGCTATACAGTATAGGTTGTGGTGCTACAGTCTATACAGTACAACTGGTCGTGCTACAGTCTGTACAGCATAGCTGGTGGTGCTACAGTCTATACAGTATAGCTGGTGGTGCTACAGTCTATACAGTATAGCTGGTGGTGCTACAGTCTATACAGTATACATGGTGGTGCTACAGTATACACAGTATACCTGGTGGTGCTACAGTCTATATTGTTTAGCTGGTGGTCCTACAGTCTATACAGTATACCTGGTGGTGCTACAATGTATACAGTATAGTTGGTGGTGCTACGGTCTATACAGTATACATGGTGTTGCTACAGTCTATACAGTATAGCTGGTTGTGCTACAGTCTATACAGTATATGTGGTGCTGCTACAGTCTATACAGTACAGTTGGTGGTGCTACAGTCTATACAGCATACCTGGTGGTGCTACAGTCTCTACTGTTTACCTAGTGGTACTACAGTCTATACAGTATAGCTGCTGGTGCTACAGTCTATACAGTATAGCTGGTGGTGCTACAGTCTACACAGTATACCTGGTGGTGTTACAGTCTATACAGCATACCTGGTGTTGCTACAGTCTATACTGTTTAGCTAGTGGTGCTACAGTCTATACAGTATAGCTGCTGGTGCTACAGTCTATACAGTATAGCTGGTGGTGCTACAGTCTACACAGTATAGCTGATGGTGCTACAGTCTATACAGTATAGGTTGTGGTGCTACAGTCTATACAGTACAACTGGTGGTTCTACAGTCTATACAGTATAGCTGGTGGTGCTACAGTCTATACAGTATACCTGGTGGTGCTACAGTCTATACAGTATAGCTGGTGGTGCTACAGTCTATACAGTATACTTGTTGGTGCTACAGTCTATATTGTTTAGCTGGTGGTGCTACAGTCTATACAGTATAGTTGATGGTGCTACAGTCAATACAGTATACCTGGTGGTGCTACAGTCAATACAGTATACCTGGTGGTGCTACAGTCTATACAGTATAGTTGGTGGTGCTACAGTCTATACAGTATACCTGGTGGTGCTACAGTCTATACAGTATAGTTGGTGGTGCTACAATCTATACAGTATAGCTGGTGGTGCTACAGTCTATACATTATAGTTGGTGGTGCTACAATCTATACAGTATAGTTGGTGGTGCTACAGTCTATACAGTATACCTGGTGGTGCTACAGTCTATACAGTATACCTGGTGGTGCTACAGTCAATACAGTGTATTTGGTGGTGCTACAGTCTATACAGTATACCTGGTGGTGCTACAGTCTATACCCCATACCTGGTGGTGCTACAGTCTGTACTGTTTAGCTAGTGGTGCTACAGTCTATACAGTATAGCTGCTGGTGCTACAGTCTATACAGTATAGCTGGTGGTGCTAAAGTCTACACAGTATACCTGGTGGTGCTACAGTCTATACAGCATACCTAGTGGTGCTACAGTCTATACAGTATAGCTGGTGGTTCTACAGTCTATACAGTATACATGGTGGTGCTACAGTCTACACAGTATACCTGGTGGTGCTAAAGTCTATATTGTTTATGCTGGTGGTGCTACAGTCTATACAGTATACCTGGTGGTGCTACAGTCTATATTGTTTAGCTGGTGTTGCTACAGTCTATACAGTATAGTTGGTGGTGCTACAGTCAATACAGTATACCTGGTGGTGCTACAGTCAATACAGTATAGTTGGTGGTGCTACAGTCTATACAGTGTAGTTGGTGGTGCTACAGTCTATACAGTATAGTTGGTGGTGGTAAAGTCTATACAGTATACATGGTGGTGCTACAGTCTATACAGTATACCTGGTGGTGCTACAGTCTATATTGTTTAGCTGGTGGTGCTATAGTCTATACAGTATACCTGGTGGTGCTACAGTAAATACAGTATACATGGTGGTGCTACAGTCTATACAGTATAGTTGGTGGTGCTACAGTCTATACAGTATAGCTGGTGGTGCTACAGTCTACACAGTACAGCTGATGTTGCTACAGTCTATACAGTATACGTTGTGGTGCTACAGTCTAAACAGTACAACTGGTCGTGCTACAGTCTATACAGTATAGCTGATGGTGCTACAGTCTATACAGTATACCTGGTGGTGCTACAGCCTATACAGTATAGCTGGTGGTGCTACAGTCTATACAGTATACATGGTGGTGCTACAGTCTACACAGTATTCCTGGTGGTGCTACAGTCTACATTGTTTAACTGGTGGTCCTACAGTCTATACAGTATACCTGGTGGTGCTACAGTCTATATTGTTTAGCTGGTGGTGCTACAGTCTATACAGTATAGTTGGTGGTGCTACAGTCAATACAGTATACCTGGTGGTGCTACAGTCAATACAGTATAGTTGGTGGTGCTACAGTCTATACAGTGTAGTTGGTGGTGCTACAGTCTATACAGTATAGTTGGTGGTGGTAAAGTCTATACAGTATACATGGTGGTGCTACAGTCTATATAGTATACCTGGTGGTGCTACAGTCTATATTGTTTAGCTGGTGGTGCTATAGTCTATACAGTATACCTGGTGGTGCTACAGTAAATACAGTATACCTGGTGGTGCTACAGTCTATACAGTATAGTTGGTGGTGCTACAGTCTATACAATATAGCTGGTGGTGCTACAGTCTACACAGTACAGCTGATGGTGCTACAGTCTATACAGTATACGTTGTGGTGCTAGAGTCTAAACAGTACAACTGGTCGTGCTACAGTCTATACAGTATACCTGGTGGTGCTACAGTCTATACAGTATAGCTGGTGGTGATACAGTCTATACAGTATACATGGTGGTGCTACAGTCTACACAGTATACCTGGTGGTGCTACAGTCTATATTGTTTAACTGGTGGTCCTACAGTCTATACAGTATACCTGGTGGTGCTACAGTCTATACAGTATAGTTGGTGGTGCTACAGTCAATACAGTATACCTGGTGGTGCTACAGTCAATAACGTATAGTTGGTGGTGCTACAGTCTATCAAGTGTAGTTGGTGGTGCTACACTCTATACAGTATACATTGTGGTGCTACAGTCTATACAGTATAGCTGGTGGTGCTACAGTCTATACAGTATATGTGGTGCTGCTACAGTCTAAAAAGTATAGTTGGTGGTGCTACAGTCAATACAGTATACCTGGTGGTGCTACAGTCAATACAGTGTAGTTGGTGGTGCTACAGTCTATACAGTATACCTGGTGGTGCTACAGTCTATACAGCATACCTGGTGGTGCTACAGTCTGTACTGTTTTGCTAGTGGTGCTACAGTCTATACAGTATAGCTGCTGGTGCTACAGTCTATACAGTATAGCTGGTGGTGCTACAGTCTACACAGTATACCTGGTGGTGCTACAGTCTATACAGCATACCTGGTGGTGCTACAGTCTATACAGTATAGCTGGTGGTTCTACAGTCTATACAGTATACATGGTGGTGCTACAGTCTACACAGTATACCTGGTGGTGCTAAAGTCTATATTGTTTATGCTGGTGGTGCTACAGTCTATACAGTATACCTGGTGGTGCTACAGTCTATATTGTTTAGCTGGTGGTGCTACAGTCTATACAGTATAGTTGGTGGTGCTACAGTCAATACAGTATACCTGGTGGTGCTACAGTCAATACAGTATAGTTGGTGGTGCTACAGTCTATACAGTGTAGTTGGTGGTGCTACAGTCTATACAGTATAGTTGGTGGTGGTACAGTCTATAAAGTATACATGGTGGTGCTACAGCCTATACAGTATACCTGGTGGTGCTACAGTCTATATTGTTTAGCTGGTGGTGCTATAGTCTATACAGTATACCTGGTGGTGCTACAGTCAATACAGTATACCTGGTGGTGCTACAGTCTATACAGTATAGTTGGTGTTGCTTCAGTCTATACAGTATACCAGGTGGTGCTTCAGTCTATACAGTATAGCTGGTGGTGCTACAGTCTATACAGTATAGTTGGTGGTGCTACAATCTATACAGTACTGTCAGTGGTGCTACAGTCTATACAGTATAGCTGGTGGTGCTACAGTCTATACAGTATACCTGGTGGTGCTACAGTCTATACAGTATTGCTGGTGGTGCTACAGTCTATACAGTATACCTGGGAGTGGTACAGTCTATATTGTTTAGCTGGTGATGCTACAGTCTATACAAAATACCTGGTGGTGCTACAGTCTATATATTGTTTAGGTGGAGGTGCTACAGTCTATACAGCATACCTGGTGGTGCTACAGTCTGTACTGTTTTGCTAGTGGTGCTACAGTCTATACAGTATAGCTGCTGGTGCTACAGTCTATACAGTATAGCTGGTGGTGCTACAGTCTACACAGTATACCTGGTGGTGCTACAGTCTATACAGCATACCTGGTGGTGCTACAGTCTATACAGTATAGCTGGTGGTTCTACAGTCTATACAGTATACATGGTGGTGCTACAGTCTACACAGTATACCTGGTGGTGCTACAGTCTATATTGTTTAACTGGTGGTCCTACAGTCTATACAGTATACCTGGTGGTGCTACAGTCTATACAGTATAGTTGGTGGTGCTACAGTCAATACAGTATACCTGGTGGTGCTACAGTCAATAACGTATAGTTGGTGGTGCTACAGTCTATCAAGTGTAGTTGGTGGTGCTACACTCTATACAGTATACATTGTGGTGCTACAGTCTATACAGTATAGCTGGTGGTGCTACAGTCTATACAGTATATGTGGTGCTGCTACAGTCTAAAAAGTATAGTTGGTGGTGCTACAGTCAATACAGTATACCTGGTGGTGCTACAGTCAATACAGTGTAGTTGGTGGTGCTACAGTCTATACAGTATACCTGGTGGTGCTACAGTCTATACAGCATACCTGGTGGTGCTACAGTCTGTACTGTTTTGCTAGTGGTGCTACAGTCTATACAGTATAGCTGCTGGTGCTACAGTCTATACAGTATAGCTGGTGGTGCTACAGTCTACACAGTATACCTGGTGGTGCTACAGTCTATACAGCATACCTGGTGGTGCTACAGTCTATACAGTATAGCTGGTGGTTCTACAGTCTATACAGTATACATGGTGGTGCTACAGTCTACACAGTATACCTGGTGGTGCTAAAGTCTATATTGTTTATGCTGGTGGTGCTACAGTCTATACAGTATACCTGGTGGTGCTACAGTCTATATTGTTTAGCTGGTGGTGCTACAGTCTATACAGTATAGTTGGTGGTGCTACAGTCAATACAGTATACCTGGTGGTGCTACAGTCAATACAGTATAGTTGGTGGTGCTACAGTCTATACAGTGTAGTTGGTGGTGCTACAGTCTATACAGTATAGTTGGTGGTGGTACAGTCTATACAGTATACATGGTGGTGCTACAGCCTATACAGTATACCTGGTGGTGCTACAGTCTATATTGTTTAGCTGGTGGTGCTATAGTCTATACAGTATACCTGGTGGTGCTACAGTCAATACAGTATACCTGGTGGTGCTACAGTCTATACAGTATAGTTGGTGGTGCTACAGTCTATACAGTATAGTTGGTGTTGCTTCAGTCTATACAGTATACCAGGTGGTGCTTCAGTCTATACAGTATAGCTGGTGGTGCTACAGTCTATACAGTATAGTTGGTGGTGCTACAATCTATACAGTACTGTCAGTGGTGCTACAGTCTATACAGTATAGCTGGTGGTGCTACAGTCTATACAGTATACCTGGTGGTGCTACAGTCTATACAGTATTGCTGGTGGTGCTACAGTCTATACAGTATACCTGGGAGTGGTACAGTCTATATTGTTTAGCTGGTGATGCTACAGTCTATACAAAATACCTGGTGGTGCTACAGTCTATATATTGTTTAGGTGGAGGTGCTACAGTCTATACAGCATACCTGGTGGTGCTACAGTCTGTACTGTTTTGCTAGTGGTGCTACAGTCTATACAGTATAGCTGCTGGTGCTACAGTCTATACAGTATAGCTGGTGGTGCTACAGTCTACACAGTATACCTGGTGGTGCTACAGTCTATACAGCATACCTGGTGGTGCTACAGTCTATACAGTATAGCTGGTGGTTCTACAGTCTATACAGTATACATGGTGGTGCTACAGTCTACACAGTATACCTGGTGGTGCTAAAGTCTATATTGTTTATGCTGGTGGTGCTACAGTCTATACAGTATACCTGGTGGTGCTACAGTCTATATTGTTTAGCTGGTGGTGCTACAGTCTATACAGTATAGTTGGTGGTGCTACAGTCAATACAGTATACCTGGTGGTGCTACAGTCAATACAGTATAGTTGGTGGTGCTACAGTCTATACAGTGTAGTTGGTGGTGCTACAGTCTATACAGTATAGTTGGTGGTGGTACAGTCTATACAGTATACATGGTGGTGCTACAGTCTATACAGTATACCTGGTGGTGCTACAGTCTATATTGTTTAGCTGGTGGTGCTATAGTCTATACAGTATACCTGGTGGTGCTACAGTCAATACAGTATACCTGGTGGTGCTACAGTCTATACAGTATAGTTGGTGGTGCTACAGTCTATACAGTATAGTTGGTGTTGCTTCAGTCTATACAGTATACCAGGTGGTGCTTCAGTCTATACAGTATAGCTGGTGGTGCTACAGTCTATACAGTATAGTTGGTGGTGCTACAATCTATACAGTACTGTTGGTGGTGCTACAGTCTATACAGTATAGCTGGTGGTGCTACAGTCTATACAGTATACCTGGTGGTGCTACAGTCTATACAGTATTGCTGGTGGTGCTACAGTCTATACAGTATACCTGGGAGTGGTACAGTCTATATTGTTTAGCTGGTGATGCTACAGTCTATACAAAATACCTGGTGGTGCTACAGTCTATATATTGTTTAGGTGGAGGTGCTACAGTCTATACCTTATAGCTGGTGGTGCTACAGTCTATATTGTTTAGCTGGTGGTGCTACAATCTATACAGTATAGTTGGTGGTGCTACAGTCAATACAGTATACCTGGTGGTGCTACAGTCAATACAGTATAGTTGGTGGTGCTACAGTCTATACAGTAAAGTTGGTGGTGCTACAGTCTATACAGTATACATGGTTGTGCTACAGTCTATACAGTATAGCTGGTGGTGCTACAGTCTATACAGTATATGTGGTGCTGCTACAGTCTATACAGTATAGTTGGTGGTGCTACAGTCAATACAGTATACCTGGTGGTGCTACAGTCAATACAGTGTAGTTGGTGGTGGTACAGTCTATACAGTTTACCTGGTGGTGCTACAGTCTATACAGCATACCTGGTGGTGCTACAGTCTGTACTGTTTACCTAGTGGTGCTACAGTCTATACAGTATAGCTGGTGGTGCTACAGTCTATACAGTATACCTGGTGGTGGTACAGTCTATATTGTTTAGCTGGTGGTGCTACAGTCTATACAAAATACCTGGTGGTGCTACAGTCTATATTGTTTAGCAAGTGGTGCTACAGTCTATACGGTATAGCTGCTGGTGCTACAGTCTATACAGTATAGCTGGTGGTGCTACAGTCTACACAGTATAGCTGATGGTGCTACAGGCTATACAGTGTAGGTTGTGGTGCTACAGTCAATACAGTATACCTGGTGGTGCTACAGTCAATACAGTGTAGTTGATGGTGGTACAGTCTATACAGTTTACCTGCTGGTGCTACAGTCTATACAGTATAGCTGGTGGTGCTACAGTCTACACAGTATAGCTGATGGTGCTACAGGCTATACAGTATAGTTGGTGGTGCTACAGTCAATACAGTATACCTGGTGGTGCTACAGTCAATACAGTGTAGTTGGTGGTGGAACAGTCTATACAGTTTACCTGGTGGTGCTACAGTCTATACAGCATACCTGGTGGTGCTACAGTCTGTACAGTGTACCTGGTGGTGCTACAGTCTATACAGTATAGCTGGTGGTGCTACAGTCTATACAGTATACCTGGTGGTGGTACAGTCTATATTGTTTAGCTGGTGGTGCTACAGTCTATACAAAATACCTGGTGGTGCTACAGTCTATATTGTTTAGCAAGTGGTGCTACAGTCTATACGGTATAGCTGCTGGTGCTACAGTCTATACAGTATAGCTGGTGGTGCTACAGTCTACACAGTATAGCTGATGGTGCTACAGGCTATACAGTATAGGTTGTGGTGCTACAGTCTATACAGTACAACTGGTCGTGCTACAGTCTGTACAGTATAGCTGGTGGTGTTACAGTCTATACAGTATAGCTGGTGGTGCTACAGTCTATACAGTATAGCTGGTGGTGCTACAGTCTATACAGTATACATGGTGGTGCTACAGTCTACACAGTATACCTGGTGGTGCTACAGTCTATATTGTTTAGCTGGTGGTGCTACAGTCTACACAGTATACCTGGTGGTGCTACAGTCTATATTGTTTAGCTGGTGGTGCTACAGTCTATACAGTATAGTTGGTGGTGCTACAGTCAATACAGTATACCTGGTGGTGCTACAGTCAATACAGTATAGTTGGTGGTGCTATAGTCAATACAGTATAGTTGGTGGTGCTACAGTCTATACAGTAAAGTTGGTGGTGCTACAGTCTATACAGTATACATGGTGGTGCTACAGTCAATACAGTATACCTGGTGGTGCTACAGTCAATACAGTGTAGTTGGTGGTGGTACAGTCTATACAGGTTACCTGGTGGTGCTACAGTCTATACAGCATACCTGGTGGTGCTGCAGTCTGTACTGTTTACCTAGTGGTGCTACAGTCTATACAGTATAGCTGGTGGTGCTACAGTCTATACAGTATACCTGGTGGTGGTACAGTCTATATTGTTTAGCTGGTGGTGCTACAGTCTATACAAAATACCTGGTGGTGCTACAGTCTATATTGTTTAGCAAGTGGTGCTACAGTCTATACGGTATAGCTGCTGGTGCTACAGTCTATACAGTATAGCTGGTGGTGCTACAGTCTACACAGTATAGCTGATGGTGCTACAGGCTATACAGTGTAGGTTGTGGTGCTACAGTCAATACAGTATACCTGGTGGTGCTACAGTCAATACAGTGTAGTTGATGGTGGTACAGTCTATACAGTTTACCTGCTGGTGCTACAGTCTATACAGTATAGCTGGTGGTGCTACAGTCTACACAGTATAGCTGATGGTGCTACAGGCTATACAGTATAGTTGGTGGTGCTACAGTCAATACAGTATACCTGGTGGTGCTACAGTCAATACAGTGTAGTTGGTGGTGGAACAGTCTATACAGTTTACCTGGTGGTGCTACAGTCTATACAGCATACCTGGTGGTGCTACAGTCTGTACAGTGTACCTGGTGGTGCTACAGTCTATACAGTATAGCTGGTGGTGCTACAGTCTATACAGTATACCTGGTGGTGGTACAGTCTATATTGTTTAGCTGGTGGTGCTACAGTCTATACAAAATACCTGGTGGTGCTACAGTCTATATTGTTTAGCAAGTGGTGCTACAGTCTATACGGTATAGCTGCTGGTGCTACAGTCTATACAGTATAGCTGGTGGTGCTACAGTCTACACAGTATAGCTGATGGTGCTACAGGCTATACAGTATAGGTTGTGGTGCTACAGTCTATACAGTACAACTGGTCTTGCTACAGTCTGTACAGTATAGCTGGTGGTGTTACAGTCTATACAGTATAGCTGGTGGTGCTACAGTCTATACAGTATAGCTGGTGGTGCTACAGTCTATACAGTATACATGGTGGTGCTACAGTCTACACAGTATACCTGGTGGTGCTACAGTCTATATTGTTTAGCTGGTGGTGCTACAGTCTACACAGTATACCTGGTGGTGCTACAGTCTATATTGTTTAGCTGGTGGTGCTACAGTCAATACAGTATACCTGGTGGTGCTACAGTCAATACAGTATACCTGGTGGTGCTACAGTCAATACAGTATAGTTGGTGGTGCTACAGTCAATACAGTATAGTTGGTGGTGCTACAGTCTATACAGTAAAGTTGGTGGTGCTACAGTCTATACAGTATACATGGTGGTGCTACAGTCAATACAGTATACCTGGTGGTGCTACAGTCAATACAGTGTAGTTGGTGGTGGTACAGTCTATACAGGTTACCTGGTGGTGCTACAGTCTATACAGCATACCTGGTGGTGCTGCAGTCTGTACTGTTTACCTAGTGGTGCTACAGTCTATACAGTATAGCTGGTGGTGCTACAGTCTATACAGTATACCTGGTGGTGGTACAGTCTATATTGTTTAGCTGGTGGTGCTACAGTCTATACAAAATACCTGGTGGTGCTACAGTCTATATTGTTTAGCAAGTGGTGCTACAGTCTATACGGTATAGCTGCTGGTGCTACAGTCTATACAGTATAGCTGGTGGTGCTACAGTCTACACAGTATAGCTGATGGTGCTACAGGCTATACAGTGTAGGTTGTGGTGCTACAGTCAATACAGTATACCTGGTGGTGCTACAGTCAATACAGTGTAGTTGATGGTGGTACAGTCTATACAGTTTACCTGCTGGTGCTACAGTCTATACAGTATAGCTGGTGGTGCTACAGTCTACACAGTATAGCTGATGGTGCTACAGGCTATACAGTATAGTTGGTGGTGCTACAGTCAATACAGTATACCTGGTGGTGCTACAGTCAATACAGTGTAGTTGGTGGTGGAACAGTCTATACAGTTTACCTGGTGGTGCTACAGTCTATACAGCATACCTGGTGGTGCTACAGTCTGTACAGTGTACCTGGTGGTGCTACAGTCTATACAGTATAGCTGGTGGTGCTACAGTCTATACAGTATACCTGGTGGTGGTACAGTCTATATTGTTTAGCTGGTGGTGCTACAGTCTATACAAAATACCTGGTGGTGCTACAGTCTATATTGTTTAGCAAGTGGTGCTACAGTCTATACGGTATAGCTGCTGGTGCTACAGTCTATACAGTATAGCTGGTGGTGCTACAGTCTACACAGTATAGCTGATGGTGCTACAGGCTATACAGTATAGGTTGTGGTGCTACAGTCTATACAGTACAACTGGTCTTGCTACAGTCTGTACAGTATAGCTGGTGGTGTTACAGTCTATACAGTATAGCTGGTGGTGCTACAGTCTATACAGTATAGCTGGTGGTGCTACAGTCTATACAGTATACATGGTGGTGCTACAGTCTACACAGTATACCTGGTGGTGCTACAGTCTATATTGTTTAGCTGGTGGTGCTACAGTCTACACAGTATACCTGGTGGTGCTACAGTCTATATTGTTTAGCTGGTGGTGCTACAGTCAATACAGTATACCTGGTGGTGCTACAGTCAATACAGTATACCTGGTGGTGCTACAGTCAATACAGTATAGTTGGTGGTGCTACAGTCTATACAGTAAAGTTGGTGGTGCTACAGTCTATACAGTATACATGGTGTTGCTACAGTCTATACAGTATAGCTGGTGGTGCTACAGTCTATACAGTATACCTGGTGGTGCTACAGTCAATACAGTGTAGTTGGTGGTGGTACAGTCTATACAGGTTACCTGGTGGTGCTACAGTCTATACAGCATACCTGGTGGTGCTGCAGTCTGTACTGTTTACCTAGTGGTGCTACAGTCTATACAGTATAGCTGCTGGTGCTACAGTCTATACAGTATAGCTGGTGGTGCTACAGTCTACACAGTATACCTGGTGGTGCTACAGTCTATACAGCATACCTGGTGGTGCTACAGTCTATACTGTTTAGCTAGTGGTGCTACAGTCTATACAGTATAGCTGCTGGTGCTACAGTCTATACAGTATAGCTGGTGGTGCTACAGTCTATACAGTATAGTTGGTGGTGCTACAGTCTATAAAGTATAGCTGGTGGTGCTACAGTCTATACAGTATAGCTGGTGGTGCTACAGTCTATACGGTATACCTGGTGGTGGTACAGTCTATATTGTTTAGCTGGTGGTGCTACAGTCTATACAAAATACCTGGTGGTTCTACAGTCTATATTGTTTAGCTGGTGGTGCTACAGTCTATACAAAATACCTGGTGGTTCTACAGTCTATATTGTTTAGCTGGTGGTGCTACAGTCTGTACATTATAGGTTGTGGTGCTACAGTCTATACAGTATAGTTGGTGGTGCTACAGTCTATACAGTATAGCTGGTGGTGCTACAGTCTATACAGTATACCTGGTGGTGCTACAGACTATACTGTATAGTTCGTGGTGCTACAGTCAATACAGTATACCTGGTGGTGCTAAAGTCTATACAGTATAGTTGGTGGTGCTACAGTCTATACAGTATACCTGGTGGTGCTTCAGTCTATACAGTATAGCTGGTGGTGCTACAGTCTATACAGTATAGTTGGTGGTGCTACAGTCTATACAGTGTAGTTGGTGGTGCTACAGTCTATACAGTATAGTTGGTGGTGCTACAGTCTATACAGTATACATGGTGGTGCTACAGTCTATACAGTATACCTGGTGGTGCTACAGTCTATATTGTTTAGCTGGTGGTGCTATAGTCTATACAGTATACCTGGTGGTGCTACAGTCAATACAGTATACCTGGTGGTGCTACAGTCTATACAGTATAGTTGGTGGTGCTACAGTCTATACAGTATAGTTGGTGGTGCTACAGTCTATACAGTATACCTGGTGGTGCTACAGTCTATACAGTATAGCTGGTGGTGCTACAGTCTATACAGTATAGTTGGTGGTGCCACAATACAATCAATACAGTATAGTTGGTGGTGCTACAGTCTATACAGTATACCTGGTGGTGCTAAAGTCTATACAGTATAGTTGGTGGTTTTACAGTCTATACAGTATAGCTGGTGGTGCTACAGTCTATACAGTATAGCTGGTGGTGCTACAGTCTATACGGTATACCTGGTGGTGGTACAGTCTATATTGTTTAGCTGGTGGTGCTACAGTCTATACAAAATACCTGGTGGTTCTACAGTCTATATTGTTTAGCTGGTGGTGCTACAGTCTATACAAAATACCTGGTGGTTCTACAGTCTATATTGTTTAGCTGGTGGTGCTACAGTCTATACAGTATAGCTGGTGGTGCTACAGTCTACACAGTATAGCTGATGGTGCTACAGTCTGTACATTATAGGTTGTGGTGCTACAGTCTATACAGTATAGTTGGTGGTGCTACAGTCTATACAGTATAGCTGGTGGTGCTACAGTCTATACAGTATACCTGGTGGTGCTACAGTCTATACTGTATAGTTCGTGGTGCTACAGTCAATACAGTATACCTGGTGGTGCTAAAGTCTATACAGTATAGTTGGTGGTGCTACAGTCTATACAGTATACCTGGTGGTGCTTCAGTCTATACAGTATAGCTGGTGGTGCTACAGTCTATACAGTATAGTTGGTGGTGCTACAGTCTATACAGTGTAGTTGGTGGTGCTACAGTCTATACAGTATAGTTGGTGGTGCTACAGTCTATACAGTATACATGGTGGTGCTACAGTCTATACAGTATACCTGGTGGTGCTACAGTCTATATTGTTTAGCTGGTGGTGCTATAGTCTATACAGTATACCTGGTGGTGCTACAGTCAATACAGTATACCTGGTGGTGCTACAGTCTATACAGTATAGTTGGTGGTGCTACAGTCTATACAGTATAGTTGGTGGTGCTACAGTCTATACAGTATACCTGGTGGTGCTACAGTCTATACAGTATAGCTGGTGGTGCTACAGTCTATACAGTATAGTTGGTGGTGCCACAATACAATCAATACAGTATAGTTGGTGGTGCTACAGTCTATACAGTATACCTGGTGGTGCTAAAGTCTATACAGTATAGTTGGTGGTTTTACAGTCTATACAGTATAGTTGGTGGTGCTACAGTCTATACAGTATACCTGGTGGTGCTACAGTCTGAGTAATTGTTGATCATCTTCGTCTGCTGGTACTTTAACACCGCTGCAGGCGTGTCCACTCTTTTCCTGGTAACAAGGTGTACGTATTTTTAAACCTAACAATATTGCTTAAATAAAATAAAGTCTAGCATTTTAAGTGTACAAATGTAAAGTCTCTCTGTTTCTGTGCATGTTGTTGTTGGGGCGGGTTACAGATTTCCCCTTTCTCCTCTTCCTCCGCAGCCTACCTCTCCCTGATCAGCCTATCCAACATCCCTCCACTCCCCCATCCCTCGCTCTAGCATACTGCATCAATCCATATTACCTGCCATCGTAGTCCTACCTTGGGAGGGGTGCTGGAATGTCAACAGCAGGGAACGGAAGGGAAGGGGGAGTGTAGGTGTGTTTAAGGGAGGATGGAGGAGATGAAGAGAAAGGAGGAATGACGCAGCTGGAGGGACACAAACAGCACTGCAGATTAGCTCTCATCTGCAGTAGTAGTCCAGGTGTGTCTGTGATAGTGGATGGGGAGGATAAAGACTGACACAGTAACTACAGCTGAAGATGAAAGAGTCTTTGATAGAAAAGTGTACCGTCCTTGGAAATCTATCAACCTGGACAGAGCAGGTAGCCAAGGTTCAGGAATGGGTTCATGGCAACATTACCATGTCACAACTTCCCACTATATCAGCTGAGAACCAGAGTAGTTGGAAAAACATTTAGGACATAGAAGTAAATAGCCTCTGAAACCGAGTCCCCATCTGGACAGATTGGATATGGACAGGAGTGAAACGTGTGACATCTTTAGCAATGATATTGGTCAAAGAGACTGCAATACAGAGGGAGAGCAGCAGAGGGAGGGAGAAAGAGGAGGAGGAGGAGGAGCAGAAAAAGGTGAGTTGAAGAGTGTATTTTTAAAGGTAAGAGCAGGTGTCTCAAAGGGAGGCTCTGATTACTCTTACAGTGGTGGGGGTCTGTGTAAATGGGGGGGATGGAGGGATGGAGGAATGGAGGAAAGGAAAGAGGGAGAGGTGGAAGGAAACACACTGGTTAAAAAAAAACAGAGGAATGAGTGGGGACTGTGGGTGTGTGAAGGGTAGGAGGGAGGGAGACATGGAGGGTTTGAAAGCGTTTCAGGGCCTTCCAGCCATTCCGTAATGAATTAGCGGTCGGTTAATCCTGTTTTTAATATGTGTGGAATCTATCATTAATGGACATTTAGAGGACTTCATAGGTATTCAATGAGAAAGACATCATTCCACTATCACCGCCAAATGTTGTGCCTTGCTGGTGCCTGGTGGAGTGCACTAGGCCATAGTGTTAACGACTCAAATACCAGTGGGTCGCTAGCGGGATCATCCCGACACTACCAGCGAAAACCTGTAGCGCCAGATTTAAAATCCGAAAATTAAATTATTAAACAACTAGTTGTAGATTTATTTTCAGTTAGTGATATTAAATTCATCACGTTGTCACACTGGACGTGGATTTGTTGAACTCATGTAGACAAGCTCTAATGCATATGTGATGGTTTGGACCTATTGAGTCCCACTAGGAGAAACAGGAAGCCTGAAACCAACAGGACCTTGAACAGCTTCTACCCCAAAGCCATAAGACTGCTAAACAAGACCCCTGAATAGCTAATCAAATGGCAAACCGGACACCTGCATTGACCCTTTTTTCAAATTAACTCTCCATGGACGCACACTGGATTTTTGTACTTCCTGTATATAGCCATGTTATTTTCAACTTCATGTATATAGCCATGTTATTTCCTACTCCATATATATAGCCATGTTATTTTCTACTCCCTGTATATAGCCATGTTATTTTCTACTCTCCGTATATAGCCATGTTATTTCCTACACCCTATATATAGCCATGTTATTTTCTACTCTCCGTATATAGCCATGTTATTTTCTACTTCCTGTATATAGCCATGTTATTTTCTACTTCCTGTATATAGCCATGTTATTTCTACTCCCTGTATATAGCCATGTTATTTTCTACTCTCCGTATATAGCCATGTTATTTTCTACTTCCTGTATATAGCCATGTTATTTCCTACTCCCTGTATATAGCCATGTTATTTTCTACTCCATGTATACGGCCATGTTATTTTCTACTCCCTGTATATAGCCATGTTATTTTCTACTCCCTGTATATAGCCATGTTATTTTCTACTTCCTGTATATAGTCGTGTTATTTTCTACTTCCTCTATATAGCCATGTTATTTTCTACTTCCTGTATATAGCCATGTTATTTTCTACTCCCTGTATATAGCCATATTATTTTCTACTCCCTGTATATAGTCATGTTATTTTCAACTCTCCGTATATAGCCATGTTATTTTATACACCCTGTATATAGCCATGTTATTTTCTACTTCCTGTTTATAGCCATGTAATTTTCTACTCCTGTATATAGTCATGTTATTTTCTACTCCCTGTAAATAGCCATGTTTTTTTCTACTCCCAGTATATAGCCATGTTATTATCTACTCCCTGTATATCGCCATGTTATTTTCTACTCCCTGTATATAGCCATGTTTTTTCTACTCCCTGTATATAGCCATGTTATTTTCTACTCCCTGTATATAGCCATGTTATTTTCTACTCCATGTCTATAGCCATGTTATTTTCTACTCCCTGTATATAGTCATGTTATTTTCTACTACATGTCTATAGCCATGTTATTTTCTACTCCCTGTATATAGCCATGTTATTTTCTACTCCATGTCTATAGCCATGTTATTTTCTACTCCCTGTATATAGTCATGTTATTTTCTACTCCATGTCTATAGCCATGTTATTTTCTACTCCCTGTATATAGTCATGTTATTTTCTACTCTCCGTATATAGCCATGTTATTTTCTACTCTCCGTATATAGCCATGTTAATTTCTACTTCCTGTATATAGCCATGTTATTTTCTACTCCCTGTATATAGCCATGTTGTTTTCTACTTCCTGTATATAGCCATGTTATTTTCTACTCGCTGTAAATAGCCATGTTTTTTTCTACTCCCAGTATATAGCCATGTTATTATCTACTCCCTGTCTATAGCCATGTTATTTTCTACTCCCTGTATATAGTCATGTTATTTTCTACTCTCCGTATATAGCCATGTTATTTTCTACTCTCCGTATATTGCCATGTTATTTTCCACTTCCTGTATATAGCCATGTTATTTTCAACTTCCTGTATATAGCCATGTTATTTTCTACTCCCTGTAAATAGCCATGTTATTTTCTACTCCCAGTATATAGCCATGTTATTATCTACTCCCTGTATATAGCCAGGTTATTTTCTACTCCCTGTATATAGCCATGTTTTTTCTACTCCCTGTATATAGCCATGTTATTTTCTATTCCCTGTATATAGCCATGTTTTTTTCTACTCCCAGTATATAGCCATGTTATTATCTACTCCCTGTCTATAGCCATGTTATTTTCTACTCCCTGTATATAGTCATGTTATTTTCTACTCTCCGTATATAGCCATGTTTTTTTCTACTCTCCGTATATAGCCATGTTATTTTCCACTTCCTGTATATAGCCATGTTATTTTCAACTTCCTGTATATAGCCATGTTATTTTCTACTCCCTGTAAATAGCCATGTTCTTTTCTACTCCCAGTATATAGCCATTTTATTATCTACTCCCTGTATATAGCCAGGTTATTTTCTACTCCCTGTATATAGCCATGTTTTTCTACTCCCTGTATATAGCCATGTTATTTTCTACTCCCTGTATATAGCCATGTTATTTTCTACTCTCCGTATATAGCCATGTTATTTTCTACTCTCCGTATATAGCCATGTTCATTTCTACTTCCTGTATATAGCCATGTTATTTTCTACTTCCTGTATATAGCCATGTTATTTTCTACTCCCTGTATATAGCCATGTTATTTTCTACTCCCTGTATATAGTCATGTTTTTTTATACTCCCAGTATATTGTCACGATCTTCAAGGACGGACCAAGGCGCAGCGTGCCGGGTTGAGTTAAACATATTTATTGTTAAACTCACTCAAAACAAAAACAATGAACGAAGATCAATTAGGTGTAGCACCAACAGCATACACACAATAACAGCGTCAACTTCCCACAAAGCTGGAGGGAAAAATAGCTGCTTAAGTGTGGTTCCCAATCAGAGACAACGATAGACAGCTGTCCCTGATTGAGAGCCACACTCAGCCAAAACAAAGAAATACAAAACTATAACATTGTTATAGTTATGTTATTTTATACTCCGTGTATATAGCCATGTTATTTTCTACTCCCTGTATATAGCCATGTTATTTTGTACTCCCTGTATATAGTCTTGTTATTTTGTACTCCCTGTATATAGCCATGTTATTTTCTACTCCCTGTATACAGCCATGTTATTTTCTACTCCCTGTATATAGTCATGTCATTTTCTACTCTCCGTATATATCCATGTCATTTTCTACTCTCCGTATAAAGCCATGTTATTTTCTACTCCCTGTATATAGCCATGTTTTTTTCTACTTCCTGTATGTAGCCATGTTATTATCTACTCCCTGTGTATAGCCATGTTATTTTCTACTCCCTGTATATAGCCATGTTTTTTTCTACTTCCTGTATATAGCCATGTTATTTTCTACTCCCTGTATGTAGCCATGTTATTATCTACTCCCTGTATATAGCCATGTTTTTTTCTACTTCCTGTATATAGCCATGTTATTTTCTACTCCCTGTATGTAGCCATGTTATTATCTACTCCCTGTATATAGCCATGTTTTTTTTCATTGTATTATCTACTCCCTATTTATAGCCATGTTTCTTTCTACTCCCTGTATATAGCCATGTTATTTTCTACTCCCTGTGTATAGCCATGTTATTTTCTGCTCCCTGTATATATCCATGTTATTATCTACTCCCTGTATATAGCCATGTTTTTTTTCATTGTATTATCTACTCCCTATTTATAGCCATGTTTCTTTCTACTCCCTGTATATAGCCATGTTATTTTCTACTCCCTGTGTATAGCCATGTTATTTTCTGCTCCCTGTATATATCCATGTTATTTTCTACTCCTTGTATATTTCCATGTTATTTTCTACTTCCTGTATATAGCCATGTTATTTTCTACACTCTGTGTATAGCCATGTTATTTTCTACTCCCTGTATATAGCCATGTTTTTTTTCATTGTATTATCTACTCCCTATTTATAGCCATGTTTCTTTCTACTCCCTGTATATAGCCATGTTATTTTCTACTCCCTGTATATAGCCATGTTATTTTCTGCTCCCTGTATATATCCATGTTATTTTCTACTCCTTGTATATTTCCATGTTATTTTCTACTTCCTGTATATAGCCATGTTATTTTCTACACTCTGTATATGGACATGTTATATTCTACTTCCTGTATATAGCCATGTTATTTTCTACTCCCTTAGTATAGCCATGTTATTTTCTACTCCCTGTATATATCCATGTTATTTTCTACTCCCTTAGTATATATCCATCTTATTTTCTACTCCCTGTATATATCCATGTTATTTTCTGCTCCCTGTATATATATCCATGTTATTTTCTACTCTCCGTATATAGCCATGTTATTTTCTACTCTCCGTATATAGCCTTGTTATTTTCTACTCCCTGTATATAGCCATGTTAGTCTACTCCCTGTATATAGCCATGTTATTTTCTACTCCCTGTATATAGCCTTGTTATTTTCTACTCCCTGTATATAGCCTTGTTATTTTCTACTCCCTGTATATAGCCATGTTATTTTCTACTCCCTGTATATAGCCATGTTATTTTCAACTGATGAATGCACCCTCTGTACACATACGCTGCATGAACAAATGACCACCTTATAAAATCCCTGTCAATGAATGTCATTCAATCAGCTGGGGGTGGCAGGTAGCCTAGAGGTTAGAGCGTTGGTCCAGTAACCAAATTCCTGAGCTGACAAGGTAAAAATCTGTCGTTCTGCCCCTGAACATGGCAGTTAACTCACTGCTCTCCTGTAGGCCGTCATTGTAAATAAGAATTTGTTCTTAACTGACTTGCCTAGTTAAATAAAGTTTAAAATAAAAATCACTCACATATTTGCCAGCACACATGCAAAGACGCACACACCCCATCACTGTTGAGGTGTGTATTCATTGTTGCTGCTCCCATCTCAGAGGAGAGAAATAATTCATCCGGGATCCAAGAGTTTACGTACAGCATTTTTTTTCCCCTGGGTGCATGTTACACGTTACACACTACGGAGTAGAAACCAGGACCTGCCCGCCAGCCAGCCAGCCAGGCAGCAAGACACCTTATGAACAAGGTGCACTGAGAAACTTCAGTTTCAACCTCTTACTATTCAGAGGAGTGGAAAGAGAAGAGAAAGCAGCTTAGAGTGATGGGAAAGACCTACGAAGAATGGAAACTTGCATTTGGAGGTGATAGAGTGAAGTTCTTGTTACAGGAAAATGCAGAGCTATGTTTTTTTACCCTTCGTTTTGCCCTAATTATACAGTGCATTGATTTTACAATGCATCCATGGATTGATTAGCGATGGCTCGCTCCTCCCTCAAGGAAGTGCTCAGCATACTGGCACTTTCTGATCTCTGGCAATCACTCCCAGAGGTGAACACTGGTGGCTGCTCTATCCTCCAGACCAACTCTCACTATCCCTCTCTTCATCCCTCCTTATTTACATTCAGGTACCTCCGGTGGGAGGGTGGGGTGATGAGGGAGGACAGAAGAGAGGGAGGACGGAGAGGATGAAACAAAGAGAACCTCTCTTTATTGTTGTTTCTCTTTAATAAAGAAGAGACTAGAGAGGTATGTATACGATGAGAGGAGATCAATGTCTCTAGGCGGAGAAGGATGAAAATGATAAGGAAAGAGGAGTGTGTTTAAAAAATCTATCACACAGTAAATATGACGAGTCAGCTACGACGCCCCCGGGGGTTCTGGGGAAATATGTCTGTGCCTGCTCGTCCGTAAATCTGGCATCCACAAATGAATTACATATTTTATGACGAGAGTAAAACAGCATAGTGTGTATAAAGGCTTATGTACTCACAAAACTCCCCAAAGTGAACAATATAAATTGATTTAGATGTTGCTCAGGGAATGGGAATGGAAGAGCACATTCCACTGTTAGGTCTACTTCTGATCTTTAGGAGTGTCAGCAGCAGCACAGAGGAAAACACTGCTCCGTGCACCTCTTTGAAGAGTCCCCCAAAGGCTGACCTTAGACAGAGGAGAGGAGAGGAGAGGTAGGTTGGTTCAACAGTACCCATCATTCAACCTATCAACACTATCCTCACAATACAGATCACATCACTGCTCCCATCAATATGGAAACACAACATCCCAAAAGTGTAACATTCTGCGTCTCTCCAGAATACGCTTTTGACCACCCTGCATTTCCACCTTATCCTTACAGATGTTGAATCTTATTTTGAACCAGTTTGCTACAGCAGGAAAATAGTCCTGCAGCAACAGGAAATTATTATGTGGATTATAATTAATGGACATTTTTTGTAGGGGTTGATACCTTTTCATTAGGACAAATCAGGTCTGACATTCTGAAGTGGAGATTATAAACTTTATAAGCCTTTTTAAATCTTAAATACAACAAAAGAGTGATCAAATGGAGTTCCTACATCTGTATTTAGGGAGGAGCAGCGTTATTAAAAGTCACTAATGAAGGCCGTTGATCGCGGTAGCGTTTTGACCGGGCTCCATCTGTATGTAGGGAGGAGCAGCGTTATTAAAAGTCCCTAATCACGGTAGCGTTATGACCAGGCTCTCGTTAATAAGGCCACTCTTATTTTGTGGAGGTTTAATTAGTCTGTGGTGGAGATGTGCTGACGGGGCTGCCTGCCACTCGGGCGTCACCGCCGGACCCACACACACACCCCGCTCGACCCACACACACACACACCCCGCTCGACCCACACACACACACACCCCGCTCGACCCACACACACACACACCCCGCTCGACCCACACACACACACCGCTCATTTCACGGTCCGCTGGGACCAGGATCAAGACAACGCTTTCCGTTCATTCAATTAATAATTTAATTAGAAAGTCACACAGTGGGAACATATTTTTCCCCTACCATCCTCTGACTGTATCTCTGACGGCCCTGAAGAGTAGAGTCGGCATACTCTAAGAAGTTATATTTGAAATGCATGGTGGTGTCACGACTTCCGCCGAAGTCGGTCTCTCTCCTTGTTCAGGCGGCGTTCGGCGGTCGACGTCACCGGTTTTCTAGCCATCGCCGATCCACTTTCAGTTTCCATTTGTTTTGTCTTTGTTTTTTTTCACACCTGGTTTCTATTCCCCAATTCCATGTTCATTATTTAACCCTCTGTTTCCCCCATGTTTGTGTGTTTGTTTGATTGTTCAGGCAGTTACTGACGGCTGGTTATTTTGTTTTGCCTGGGTTTTTGTCGGTATTTTCCCGCACCTGAGTATTATTGTTAGTACTGGTGCTTAGTAATTAAAATACCTTGTCCACGCATCTCTGCTCTCCTGCGCCTGACTCCTTTTCACCAGTTACCCACAGCCTGACAGGCCACTTGACTTTTAGTTTATGGCAGCCAATAGCGATGAGACAAAATATACTGGTTATTATTGGGTTGTCAAATTGGCACCATATTAAACAAACAAACAATTGGTCAATTGTTTAGACCTAAAAGACATATGGTTTATTAGGGTTTTTGAACTGGGTAGTAAACTTTTATAATTTTTATATTTAGTATACATTCAATATAAACACCTTGCAAACATTTATAAATCAAAGGTCAAGTTAGACTTTCTTCCCACGCAGGACTTCATTCTCTGTAACAGACTCGGAGAAAGTTTAAAACCTTTCAGGTAAAACATCACTTTCCATGCAGGGATCGATGAGCGGATGTCCTTTCATCATATCATCTATGGAGACTGACCACTGTCTGTGAATATTATGGAATAACACTGAGAAGTGTGTGGTATATATGGGACTCTACTATTACTACTATTGTTAGGTTTGATCTCCTCTATATGACTCTCTGCCTCCTACTTCCCCATCTTTCTATCTTTCTTTTTCTGTATTTCTCTGTCTTTCTCTCTCTCTCTCTCTCTCTCTCTCTCTCTCTCTCTCTCTCTCTCTCTCTCTCTCTCTCTCTCTCTCTCTCGCTTTCTCTCTTTCTCTCTTTCTCTCTTTCTCTCTCTCTCTCTCTCTCTCTCTCTCTCTCTCTCTCTCTCTCTCTCTGTCTGTCTGTCTGTCTGTCTGTCTGTCTGTCTGTCTCTCTCTCTCTCTCTCTCTCTCTCTCTCTCTCGCTCACACACCTCTGGAATGGGGAGGGTAGCTAGGTATTCAACTGCACTGAACACACAGGAGACATCGTAAAAATGGGCTGTGCCGTTCATCACTGTCAGAGAGACAGGGTATCATAACTGTGCAGCTTGGGTGAGCCTCGTCTCTTACCGTCGTCATGGGTTGTTGACCCATCACTGAGGCGGGTTTGTATCTGCATGGCCACAGCTCCACACCACCACACCACCATGTCAGTCTGTCTTTAATTACCAGCTGTATGACCTAGTCTTAACTCACAGCCAGTCTCTGTATTCTATGGGCTTCTGTGCATACTGTTTATTGGCCTCCCTCCTAGTATATTGCCATGTGTTGTGGAAATGTATATACAGCAATGTACTTTCAGGTGACAACATGTATGTTTTTCCATCAACAGTGTCTTCACCCCTTCCAACCATGACCTGTATGTGGAAACAAGCTGTTTAACCTGGTTTTCTCTCCCTCTCCCTCTCCTTCTGTCTCTCTCACTCCTCTCTATCGCTCTCCCTCTCCCTCTCTCTCTCCTCCTCTCTCTCTCCCTCTCCCTCTCTCTCTCTCTCTCCTCCTCTCTCTCCTCTACCTCTCTCTCTCTCACTCCTCTATATTGCTCTCCCTCTCTCTCTCTCCTCCTCTCTCTCTCTCCTCTACCTCTCTCTCTCTCGCTCCTCTCTCTCCCTCCCTCTCTCTCTCCTCCTCTCTCGCTCCTCTCTCCCTCTCTCTCTCCTCCTCTCTCTCTCTCCCTCTCTCTCCCTCTCTCTCTCCTCCTCTCCCTCCCTCTCTCTCTGCTCCTCTCTCGCTCCTCTCTCCCTCTCTCTCTCCTCCTCTCTCTCCCTCTCTCTCTCCTCCTCTCTCTCCCTCTCTCTCTCCTCCTCTCCCTCCCTCTCTCTCTCCTCCTCTCTCGCTCCTCTCTCCCTCTCTCTCTCCTCCTCTCTCTCCCTCTCTCTCTCCTTCTCTCTCTCTCCTCTCGATCTCTCTTTTTCTTATGAAAGCGTTGTGGCGGAGCACTGAAGGTCAACCCAGTAAGTGACTGGCCATGCAGGCAGAATGTGTGGTTGACTCCATGGAGAGAGACAGTGCAGGACCTGGACCAGGACAAGGTTGGGATGTGCTGACCTCAGTGGTGCCTCAGAATAGAATGGGAAAGACCCCCAGATATCTCAACTCTGATAGAGAGCATGGGGATCTCTCTGACAGAGTGCAGACACACCTCTATTGCCTCTCTCTCCGTCTATCTAACAAGCTCAAATGTCCACAATGCAGAAGCTCCCCATCGGCAGAAACAGCTTTAGACAGCAATCCTGATCGACTCAGTGCCGCAGGGACCAGGTGTGTGTGTGTGTGTGTGTGTGTGTGTGTGTGTGTGTGTGTGTGTGTGTGTGTGTGTGTGTGTGTGTGTGTGTGTGTGTGTGTTGTGATAAGCTTTGCCAAAGTCAAAGTTATTCCTGTATTTTATGAGAATATGAATTGTCAACTAATCTTAAATCTATTTATCTTGTCTTTTATGCTTCAACAGAATGACAGACTGACCCTATCAGTAACCTTATCAAAATAGACTGTAATATTGCAAATATTAACATGTATCTTTGAAGGTATGATGGCTTTGGACACACACACACACACTCTGAGGAGTGAGCTGCAGTACCCAAGGTACTACTGAGGTCCACTTAGTGGCTGTGGTGATATGATGAGAAGGCCCTTTTGCTTTATTTAGTGAAGTGCTGGCTAACATGATTATGGTGAGTAAGCTAAGCGCCCTGTTTCCCTCTCGCAGCAATGCACCCTGGGAATTATTACAGAAGTCCCCTGTGACCAACACTTTCCTTAGGAGAGAGAGACACAGAGACAGAGTGTGAGAGAGACAGAGTGTGAGAGAGACAGAGTGTGAGAGAGACAGAGTGTGAGAGAGACAGAGAGTGAGAAAGACAGAGAGCGAGAGAGACAGAGAGTGAAAGCGTGAGAGAGTGAGAGTGTGAATCTTTGTGTGTCCAATAGATTTGCATATGAATATTTGTTCATATGTTCTTTTAGCTTTGAACAGAATGATTGATATTTACTTTACCTGTATCGGCCGTGAAAATAGACAGGCGTACAATAGAGCTGCTTGACAGATCACCTGTCCATTTCCTATGGAGGTCAACAGAGATGGGCTTTTGCTAGGCAGTCTTGATGCCTGTAGTTTTAATGGTTGATACTGTAGCCTATATGTAATGAAAAGTCTACGATGTCTTAGGCTGAAACGAATCTACATCGTTGGCTAGTTATTGCAACATAAAACCAGATCAGTTTTACTAGAATAGGGCTTGTCAAAAAGGCTCTCCGGTATTGTCAGTACGTCTATACATTATGTGACACATTGGTAGATGCTGCTTCCATAATTAAACTGGAATCAGTCAAGGTTTTGTCATTAAGGTAAAAAGCAATCATGACAAAGGATTCTTTAACTTTGGTGGACGGCTTAGCGAGTATCCCCCCTAAAATGGTGACACGTATTTGAAAGCAATATAATTGAGCAATATAATTAAACAATAATTTACAATACAGGCAAAATACTTTTGCTGCGTTTGTTCATTAGAGCTCAATTGAATTCACAAGGTATTTTATAATCTCGTCAAAAAAATCTCTATTCAATATTATCTAATTAATTTATACTGGCTAATCTTTAAAATAATAATTCCTCATAAAAGTTGCATTGTTGGCCTAGCCTATTACAGAAAATGTGTCTATCTCCATGTTGTAAAATAACTGAACAGACATACATCCAAGCTTGTACGAGGTCCCAATCACTTGAGAGACTAATGTTTGACAATATTTCATTTCAAGTAATTGCAAGGTTGGTATTCCAGTGAAGCAGCTGTAGACTGCAGTAGGCGCAGTGCAGGCGAAACTCATGGGAGAAGCGAGCACTTACCTTTTCCTTATTGTGTGATTCACTACCGCCCCCCCCTGGTGATCTTCTGAAGTACATGTAGTGCACGTACAGACAGTGATTTACTATGGCTTATTGTTTTGATTCCTTGACCTGTACTCATTATCGCTCTGAGACGTTTTCCCACGAGGTGGCAGTGGCACGCAGGTATGGATGATTACGTTTTCACAGAGAAAAACATCTGTCTTAGGAAGTTGCATTAAGAGTTACTGCATTAGGTAAAATGCAATTATTTACATTTAAACTGTATTTTGGTATTGCTTCAAACATGGATGTGAATAGCATGAGTAAGAGGGTGTATAATGGTTGGTGACTGCCCCAAAATGACCATAGTGGAGGTTTTTCCTTTTTCTATCAGCCTATGCATTCAGCTTTTTTGCCAATTTACTATAAATGACATGTTGTGTATTCAAATCATTCCATTTGCTATAAATGACATGTTGTGTATTCAAATTCATTCCATTTATTATAAATGACATGTTGTGTATTCAAATTCATTCCATTTAGTATAAACGACATGTTGTGTATTCAAATCATTCCGTGTACTCTAAACGACATGTTGTGTATTCAAATCATTCCATTTACTATAAACAACATGTTGTGTATTCAAATCATTCCATTTAGTATAAACGACATGTTGTGTATTCAAATCATTCCATTTACTATAAACAACATGTTGTGTATTCAAATCATTCCATTTACTATAAACAACATGTTGTGTATTCAAATCATTCCATTTACTATAAACAACATGTTGTGTATTCAAATCATTCCATTTACTATAAACAACATGTTGTGTATTCAAATCATTCCATTTACTATAAACAACATGTTGTGTATTCAAATCATTCCGTGATCAGTAAGAAAAAATGTTTGTGTGTGTGTGTGTGTGTGTGTGGGTGGGTGGGTGGGTGGGTGTGGGTGTGGGTGGGTGGGTGGGTGTGGGTGGGTGGGTGTGTATGAGTGCCTGTGATAAGAGAAGCCAAACGGTCGGCATAATTAGTCAGGTAACACTGGAGCAGGTGATATGTGTTGCATAAGATAAGCTAATGATTGGAGGGGGACTAAACAATCACCAACTCTTGCCCAGCAGAGGACAATCCTTGATATTCTATGTAACATGATCGCAGGGCAATTCGTATTATTCTATACGTAAGTCTGTGACCTCCAATTAGTATGATATGTTACTTTGCGTTAGGTTAAATTATGAATGGGATAGCAGTCATACAGTATAATACAGATTTAGGATATTCATTTGAGCCAGTTTACTACATCAGGAAAAAAATCCTGCAGCATTAGGAAATTAGAATGATTATGTGGATTAATATTAATGGACATTTGTGTAGGGGTTGAAACATTTTATATTAGGACAAATTAAATCTAAAATTTCAAAGTGGAAATTTTTAAAACTCAAATACAATAGAAGTTGTCATTTCTTGCTTTGCAGGAAAATGATCAGCAACAAAAGAGTGATCAAATTAAGATCTGTACGAATTAGAGGACATACTGTATAGCAGGGACGTGCACAGGGGGGTTGCTCAGGTTGCCCGGGCAACTGCCCATATGCCCTTCTCGACTCACGTTGCCCTTCCGAGGGAAAAAATAAATAAATAAATCGTACAATGGATGCAGAATTTCACGTAGGCCTAGATAAAAAAAAAAATCGCAAAGTCTCATTCACTTCCATTCGGGCACCGAAAGTGAAAGTCGGTAGCGGAAGGGCAAACTCTGTTTACTTGGCTGCAGCGCTGCACGCGACCGGCACCTGAGCTGAGCCTGCATGAGCGGCCCTAGATGGAGATTGTCGCGGTTGTCGGGTGAGACGACTCAACGTTGTCGGAAAAGGTGAGTTGGTGATGTATAACAAACGAACGATCATCATCATCATCAAGTTTTATGAAATGAATTAAAATCTTCATAAATCCAGGCTGAGTTTGCCACGTTTAGCCTAAATAATCAGACAGATAGCTTGCAGACAAGCAGCCTAGGCTACTCTTTTTGGTAGGCATTAGGCAAACTAAGCTACATGTCTGCTGATAGTTAGTTTCTCACATTTCGTTTTAGCAAGAAGAATGAATGATGGAAGTAATGCATCACATTATTTATTTTATTCAAAATGGTTAAATGCCTAAATCCTATCACTATTTTGGGTATTGTTTGAAGCCAAGATGCCCACTGAAAAGAGGCGGATTCAGGAGAGGGAGAGACAATTCAGGAGGCAGCAAAGGGCAGCACATCACTGCAGGGTTGGCTGCGAAAGAGCCAACCAGCAGGTGAGACAGAGACTTTGCACTGTGATAAAGATGACATGACATTGTGTAGGCAAATTGATTAATTAATCAGAGTCATATTTTAGCCTACTAATGGCAATGTTTCATAATTACATCACATTTAAGATGAGGAGGAGCAGTCACAAGCCTCCAGACTATGTGAGGAAAATGTGGACCAGGAGGAGGCACATAGGGCAGGTAGGCTTAAGTGATGATCACCAAATATGAGATGAGAGGACCATGCTAGAAAGTACAGCCAGGGTTAAATAATTGTAATCTAAAAACATAGGCTATTTTAGAGGTCATTTCAAAGATCTTGCCTGAGCAGAACATAAATACCATTAGTGGGTATTAAAATAATAATGATAATGGCAATAACAATAATATGTAATTGGACAGATGATGAGCCCAGTGCATCAGCTGCATTCAGAGAGCCAGAGCCAGAGCCAATCCCAGATGAGATCAGGACAGACTGGCAAAATAGGGAAATGATAGATGAGCAAGAGGATGAGATGAGGGAGACGAGAGCATCAGCAAGGGAAGATATTGAGATGACGAGTGGGGCAGAGTCAACAGATTTAGATTTTTTGCTGAGGTTGGCTAATCCCACAGATCCAGCTCATGTACAAAGCAGCAATCTTAAATACGATCAGACCTTCATCACATTTTCCAATTCAGTCGGGCCTTGCCGTCCTATGGTAAAGTTCCTAAAAATCCAGATGGGCGCTCTTTTCAAGCCCAATGGTATAACGATGACCCCTGGCTGGAATATTCTCCACTGAATGATGCCATGCATTGCTTTAGCTGCAGGAATTTTATGAATGAGGAAAGATTTCAGAGCAGGACAGGATGGAAGTCTGTAGGGATAAACTTGTGGAGGCAGGCCAAAGTGAAGATTAAGGAGCACCGCAGCAGTGAATTGCATATGCTAAGCATGATTAGGTGGAATGCCTTTACAAAAGATACACTGCAGAGGGCTTTGCAGTAGCTGATTCTCAGATGGAAGCAGCCAAAGAAAGAGAGAGGCAGAAAAACAGAGATATTATGTTCCGTTTAATAGACATCACATTATATCTGGCAAAACAAGCTTTGGCCTTTAGGGAAATGAAGAAGGCTTGTCAAGTTCAAATAGAGGAAATTTTCTGAACATGGTGGATTTGCTTGGCCAATATGACAGCGTACTCGGGCTTCATCTTGATGCAGTCAAGGAAAAACAAGCATCAAGCCAAAGGTGCCAGGTGTCTCTCCTGTCCAATAGGACACAAAACGACCTCATAAAAGCACTTAGTCTTTATGTGAAACGAATCATACAGAAGGAAGTGACAGAAGCATCACAATTTTCTATTTTGCTGGACGAGACCACTGATGTGTCACATATTGAGCAGGTGTCCTTTGTTGTGCGATATGTCCACAACATGACTATAAAGGAACGCTTTGTCCAACTATGTGATGTGGCATCAACAACAGGAGAGGCACTGGAGAATGTAGTGATGAAGCTACTTGAGCAAAACAACTTCAACATTCAAGATGTCTGTGGACAGGGATATGATGGAGCTGCCAATATGAGTGGACGCTACAATGGGCTGCAGTCCCGGATTCAGAGACAAAATGAGAGAGCGTTATATGTGCACTGCCATGCACATTGTTTAAATCTCGTTTTAGTTGAGAGTGCAAAATCCAACAAGCACTTTGTGGATTTCTTCACAGTCGTTGAGAGGCTGTACACATTCATTGCCAACTCTACAAAGCGCCATGCTGCATTTGTGGATACTCAAAAGCCATGAATCCAGACCAACGTGTCCTTGAACTACAGAGGCTTTCAGACACCCGGTGGAGCTGCAGGGAAGATGCTTTAAAGACAATTAGGAAGGTCCTCCCTGCTGCCCTACAGTACTTGAGAGATCTGAGAGAGTGTGACCCCGATCTGGCTGCAGGAGAAGCTAAAATGCTGTTGAGCAGCATAGATTTTGAATTTTTGCTGTGTCTTGAAATAGCAACGCCAGTGTTCATGGAGACATCAGTTGCCTCAAAAGTACTCCAGTAGGATGACCTGGACTTGGCTGCTGCTTACTCTGTGTTAGATGGTGTCTTGAAGCGAGTAGTGGAACTGAGGAGAGACAACCAATTCTCACAAATATACAACACTGCCACAACAATTGCAGAGGAAAATGACATAAGCATTCCCACAAATATTCCAGGTAGACAAAGAAAAGTCCCTGCAAAGCTGAAATACACTTCCAAATCAGCAAGAGAAGATGATGCAGTCCAGACCTTGGAGGAATATTACAGGGGAAGGACATACTATACCTTTCTGGACAGATTGAGACAGGAGCTTGAGAGAAGATTTTACGGGAAGGGAAGACTCGGGACATTGTGATGTCACTGCAGAGACTCACTGACCCAGAGCAGTGGAAGGATATTGGCCAAGGTGTTGATACAGCACATTCACTATGTGAGTTTTATGGACTTCAGGGGGAAGAGACCAACCTTCAAACAGAGCTGAGAGTCTTCCATGCATCTTACAAGTGTCCCAAGAGGACAGTCAAGTCTATGCTCAAGTATTCAAGGAAAACAATGCTAACGCTATATTCCCCACACTATTCAAACTAATCAAAATATATGCCACTCTACCCGTGTCCACTGCAGCGGTAGAACGTTCCTTTCTAAGCTGAAGCTGGTCAAATCAAGGCTCAGAAATCAGTGTGGTCAAGAGCGGCTGTCTGACCTCCTCCTGCTGGCCATAGAGAAGGACATAGGAATCGACAAGAAGTTCTGAAGATTTTTGTTGAAATGGCCCCTAATAGGCGGCTTCTCCTTTGAAGCTTTGCATGTTTAGTATGTACATTTGGAGAAACCTATCAGTGACTTGATAGGATATTGATAGGGATATTGATGTAGGGATTTTCATGACTCAAGTCATGTTTTTCTGTGTTATTATTAGTAGTAGTTAAGGTGATTGAGTGCTGTATTTCAGTGTTTTACTTCTTTGTGTATATATATTTTAATAAAGACCCTGTTATTCTCAGTCTTTCATATAGCCCGTGAGTTTTTTTTGTGTTTTTTGGGGGTGGGAGGGGTGCCCTTTTTCAGGTCAGAGCAACTGCCCCTCAAAATTCCTGTGCACGTCCCTGCTGTATAGTATCATACATCTAACCCGGTCATACAATAGCATACGAATTGGATGACGTAGCTTATCAAACATCTTGGTGGACGTATAGTATTGCATGTCTTTATCTGAGACCAGATGGCGTGATGCACTTTAACAACAACGGATAATTAAGGCGTCTGAATGCTTCCCAGACAAAACAGTTCGGAAGAGTTTATGCATGTATTAGGATGACATTTTGTGAATGTTTTTGTTCGTTTTGGACTTCGGTGAGTTTTTTTTCCGGATGTTCGGACACAAAACATTTTCTTGAGGCAAGCGGAAGTCGGTAGGGATCCTTCAGTAAAGTCTTTGTTGTCATTCAAGTAAGATCTCATCAGCAAAAATGTAAAAATTCATGACAGATTTCTTAAGTTATCTTAGATGAATTTTTACTTTTTTAAAGGAGTATGCGAGCACACTCGTTCGGTTCCCCGAATTCGGCTACCCGCCAGCTGAACTGAAGCATGCTGAGATTTTGAAGGGGAGGATTTTACGTTGGCGGTTAGGGGAACTAACGACAATGGTAAGGAGAGCTAAAAGGACCAAGGTTAGGTGAATTAACATAGACGGTTCAGTTAAATGGGTTAGATTTAGAATAAGGGTTAGGGGAAAGGTTAGCTAAAATGCTGCAGTTGTACTAGACCATTAGTAGGTATCAAGAGTCATGGATGTGCTCAGAAATACTTTTGGCTCTGAGGCCAGGCTGTGATATAGCACTGTGTTGCAGGCTCTGAGGCCAGGCTGTGATATAGCACTGTGTTGCAGGCTCTGAGGCCAGGGTGTGATATAGCACTGTGTTGCAGGCTCTGAGGCCAGGGTGTGATATAGCACTGTGTTGCAGGCTCTGAGGCCAGGGTGTGATATAACACTGTGTTGCAGGCTCTGAGGCCAGGCTGTGATATAGCACTGTGTTGCAGGCTCTGAGGCCAGGCTGTGATATAGCACTGTGTTGCAGGCTCTGAGGCCAGGGTGTGATATAGCACTGTGTTGCAGGATCTGAGGCCAGGCTGTGATATAGCACTGTGTTGCAGGCTCTGAGGCCAGGGTGTGATATAGCACTGTGTTGCAGGCTCTGAGGCCAGGCTGTGATATAGCACTGTGTTGCAGGCTCTGAGGCCAGGCTGTGATATAGCACTGCGTTGCAGACTCTGAGGCCAGGCTGTGATATAGCACTGTGTTGCAGGCTCTGAGGCCAGGGTGTGATATAGCACTGTGTTGCAGGCTCTGAGACCAGGCTGTAATATAGCACTGCGTTGCAGACTCTGAGTTGTAGGCTCTGAGGCCAGGCTGTGATATAGCACTGTTTTGCAGGCTCTGAGTTGCAGGCTCTGAGGCCAGGCTGTGATATAGCACTGCGTTGCAGGCTCTGAGACCAGGCTGTAATATAGCACTGCGTTGCAGGCTCTGAGTTGCAGGCTCTGAGGTCAGGCTGTGATATAGCACTGTGTTGCAGACTCTGAGACCAGGGTGTGATATAGCATTGTGTTGCAGGCTCTGAGGCCAGGCTGTGATATAGCACTGTGTTGCAGGCTCTGAGGCCAGGCTGTGATATAGCACTGTGTTGCAGGCTCTGAGACCAGGCTGTGATATAGCACTGCGTCGCAGGCCCTGAGACCGGGCTAAGATATAGCATTGTGTTGCAGGCTCTGAGGCCAGGCTGTGATATAGCACTGTGTTGCAGGCTCTGAGACCAGGCTGTGATATAGCACTGCGTCGCAGGCTCTGAGACCAGGCTGTGATATAGCACTGTATTGCAGGCTCTGGGGCCAGGTTGTGATATAGCACTGTGTTGCAGACTCTGAGACCACGCTGTGATATAGCACTGCGTTGCAGTCTCTGAGACCAGGCTGTGATATAGCACTGTATTGCAGGCTCTGAGTTGCAGGCTCTGAGACCAGGCTGTGATATACCACTGCGTTGCAGACTCTGAGGCCAGGCTGTGATATAGCACTGCATTGCAGGCTCTGCATGTGTCTGTGTTCGTCACTAGTTAACATAGCCACAAAGTCATAAACCCTGCCTATTTCTGCAATTGATCTTTTAAACCTAACCCTAACCTTAACTACAATGCTAACCTTATGTGTAACCCCAACCTTAAATTAAGACCGAAAAGCTATTTGTGTGTCTCATTGGTGTGGACAGGTCAACATGTTAAAGGGGCAATCTGCAGTTGTTACATCCATTTTTGGACATAGAAATGAATTATATATACCCATTGATTCTTGAAAAATATAGCTTATAAATGCCTCATGAGCTATCCCATCAGAACCCAAAATATAAACTTGTTTAACTGCAAAATTTATAAACCAAGTAAATGTAAACAAACACTGTATAGCCTTCAAAACATGTGTATTACTATAATGTTGATGTTGTCATGGATGGTCAGTCCTTGCATCCATAGCTCTGTCTATGAATTTGAGAGTGGTTTCATTTCTCCAGCCCCATCCCTCAGCTTTTTACCAAAATGTGGCAGGGAGAAACACTTTGTTATTGTTTTAACTGCTGATTGACCCTTTAAAGTTGTCACAAAGTGCCAGAGGACCCAGAGCAGAGACCCAAGGGTATAGTGCATGGTTTGTCCTGGCCCATTGTTGATGGGGGAAAGTCAATAGACAGAGGAGGAATCTAGCTCTGTGGAAATGGAGAGGGGCCGGCATGGAGAATGTCCTATGTGACACTTTCTCAGCAGCACCTCCATTCCATTCAAATGTATGTACTGCCATTGGTATGCCAAAGAGGTACCTGAGACACTTAAAATACGAGGGAACCTCAGATCTGATACAGAAACAAGCTCACTGTGTTTGTTTTCACTAACTAACAGGATGCAGGTAAACACTGAGAACCGTTACACCGAAGACCGATGACGTGATGATCCCTGGAGAGAAACCACTGTGTGCAGTATTCTGTTGTCATAGGGATTAGTGCAGTTATACTTTTTAATGAAAATCTCCTCAGGCTTGCAGTTTTCCGTTGAGCCACATTCTCCACAACCATTCTACATAACCCTGTTTAATAACTCAAGGGTTGGTCTGAGTAGCAAGAGTGTGTTTTATGGAGGCCAAAAGTGATATGTTTGACGCTGTTCAGGGGTGTGTGTGTGTTGTCTGTTGTGTGTGTGTGGAGTTCTATGAATAGGTGTACGTAAGTGAGTTTGTTCTCAAGGTCACCAGTGTATTAGTGTTGTGTCATCAGGGAGTGTGTAATGAACGCCATTAATGCTTATTGCCCTCAGTCCGACATCAGCAATGTGTGTGTGTGTGTGTGTGTGTGTGTGTGTGTGTGTGTGTGTGTGTGTGTGTGTGTGTGTGTGTGTGTGTGTGTGTGTGTGTGTGTGTGTGTGTGTGTGTGTGTGTGTGTGTGTGTGTGTGTGTGTGTGTGTGTGTGTGTGTGTGTGTGTGTGTGTGTGTGCGTGCGTGCGTGCGTGTGTGCGTGTGTGTGTGTGTGTGGCGTGTGTGTGTGTGTCAAGTCTGACTTTTGAAGTGGAAATTACAAACATTATAAGCATTTTTCAACTTTGAATACACTATAAGTTTGCAGGAACATTCTCAGAAACAAAAAGTGAACACATTTAGATCCTACGTCTGTATAGACTGAATGGTTGAGAGGAATGTAGTAGGAGGAAGGAATCTCGGTAAAGGGATCACCTGGTCATTCCAGTCACCCTACAGCAGGCACGGAGACAGACCAATGTGTTGAGTGGCATTTACTCAAGATAAGACGACCAGTCTGGTATTAACGCCAGGTATGGAAGCTGCCAGGTCTGGGAGCTACCAGGTCTGAGGACAGTGTTGTTCTCAGCACACCAGTCTAAATAGGTGTGGAATATTATTTGAATTGTTTCAACAAGGGGTTATATGAGAAATCATGCATGGAGAAAGAAAAAAATTGAGTGTCATTTTCTGAACATAAGTGGGCCAGTCTGGTTTTGACACCAGGTCTGTGAGCTGCCAGGCTTGAGGACAGCTTTGCACACTTGGCATTCTCTCAACCAGCTTCACCTGGAATGCTTTTCCAACAGTCTTGAAAGAGTTTCCACATATTCTGAGCACTTGTTGGCTGCTTTTCCTTCACTCTGCGGTCCAACTCATCCCAAACCATCTCAATTGGTTTGAGGTTGGGTGATTGTGGAGGCCAGGTCATCTGATGCAGCACTCCATCATTCTCCTTCTTGGTAAAATAGCCCTTACACAGCCTGGAGGTGTGTTGGGTAATTTTCCTGTTGAAAAACAAATGATAGTCCCACTAAGCGTAAACCAGATGGGATGGCGTATCGCTGCAGAATGCTGTGGTAGCCATGCCGGTTAAGTGTGCCTTGAATTCTAAATAAATCACTGACAGTGTCACCAGCAAAGCACCCTCACACCAGCACACCTCCTCCCCCATGCTTCACAGTGGGAACCACACATGCAGAGATCTTCTGTTCACCTACTCTGCATCTCACAAAGACACAGCGGTTGGAACCAACATCAAATATGGACTCATCAGACCAAAGAACAGATTTCCACCTGTCTAATGTCCATTGCTTGTGTTTCTTGGCCCAAGCAAATCTCCTCTTATTATTGATGTCCTTTAGTAGTGGTTTCTTTGCAGCAAATCGACCATGAAGGCCTGATTCACGCAGTCTCTTCTGAACAGTTGATGTTGAGATGTGTCTGTTACTTGAGCTCTGTGAAGCATTTATTTGGGCTGCAATTTCTGAGGCTGGTAACTCTAATGAATTTATCCTCTGCAGCAGAGGTAACTCTGGGTCTTCCTTTCCTGTGGCGGTCCTCATGAGAGCCAGTTTCATCATAGCACTTGATGGTTTTTGCGACTGCACTCAAAGAAACTTTCAAAGTTCTTGAAATTTCCGGATTGACTGACCTTCATGTCTTAAACTAATGTTGGACTGTGGTTTCTCTTTAATTATTTGAGCTGTTTTTGCCATAATATGGACTTGGTCTTTTACTAAATAGGGATATCTTCTGTACACCACCCCTACCTTGTCACAACACAACTGATTGACTCAAACGCATTAAGACGGAAAGAAATTCCACAAATAAATGTTTAACAAGGCACACCTGTTAATTGAAATGCATTCCAGGTGACTACCTCATGAAGCTGGTTGACAGAATGCCAAGAGTGTGCAAAGCTGTCATCAAGGCAAAGAAGAATCTAATATACAAAATATATTTTGATTTGTTTAACACTTTTTTGTTTACTACATGATTCCATATGTGTTCTTTCATAGTTTTGATGTCTTCACTATTATTCTACAATGTAGAAAATAGTTTAAAAAAATAAAGAAAACCCGTTGAATGACTAGGTGTGTCCAAACGTTTTACTAGTACTGTAAATGATGGACTTGTGACCTGCGATGCAAAGTACATCCAGTGCACCTACCTGAACAAATTCTGGCAATGTTTTTTTTTGTCCAGGTGAAGTTTCATGAAGCTAGTGAGCTACAGAATACTGTATACGCAGTCCCTCTCGTAACCTAACCCTACACTCTCAGAAAAAAAGGGTTATTTGGGGTTCTGTATAGAACCTTTTGTTTCTTTGGATGACATTGAACCTTGAGGGTTCTATTCCTGCCCCAGAATGTAATGGGGATTTTAGGAATTAACAGATAACAAAAGCTAACCCAGTCACATCAAACTCTTAAATGACAGCTAACATTCCCTTTTCATTTGTTTTTTTCCCATTTACATTTCTATCCATATTAAGTATGCTGCCGCGTGATTTAACCTGGTCAGAGAAATGGATCTCTATGGCAGGGGGAAGATCGAATTCTGCAACATTTATTTAGCAACAATTTTGCCAAGGTCTGAATGGCAAGCAGCAAGGGTCAAACCTGTGTTGTAAAATCATGTAAAAGCCTACAGTCTTGGATTTAAACATTTTAAAAAGAGGTTCCATATAGAATCTTTTGCTCAACATTTTTTTTTTACTGCGATTATGATCACAAAGAAAAACTACCAATCCATTACGGGTGTCACGACTTCCGCCGAAGTCGGTCCCTCTCCTTGTTTCGGGCGGTGTTCGGTGGTCGACGTCACCGGTCTTCTAGCCATCGCCGATCCATTTTTCATTTTTCCATTTGTTTCGTCTTTGTCTTACACACCTGGTTTCAATCCCACAATTACTTGTTCATTATTTAACACTCTGTTCCCCCATGTTTTTTTGTGAGTGATTGTTTGTATGTTAATATGGTCTGTTATTTGTGGGCGCGATATATTTGAGTTGTATTTTGTGATACAACTCAAAAAACGTTGCTCTTTTCAAACCCAATTTTCTTGTTGTCTGCTTGTTTCAGTCAATTACAAAACTACATTTAAGAAAAGTACAACATGTTTAAAGATGACTTAAGTGCGTTGCATTCTCCAGAGTGTTCTCACTGTTTAAAATAATGTAATATTCTATGGCTTCCCTATTGCCCCTTTTCATGGAGCGGCAGGTTAGAGCTTCGGGCCAGTAACCGAAAGGTTGCTGGATCGATTCCCTGAGCTGACAAGGTAAAAATCGGTCGTTCTGCCCCTGAACACGGCAGTCAACCCACTGTTCCCCGGTAGGCCGTCATTGTAAATAAGAATTTGTTCTTAACTGACTTGCCTAGTCAAATAAAGGTTCAGTTTAAAAAATGATGGTGCTAGCAGGAGTTAGTGAGTGCTAGCTGGATAGGACAAACTGGACTACAGCTACAAGGGGTGATTGAACTTACAAATGGACTATGCTAAACAAGTTAAATGTCTTACCTTTGATTACATGTTTTCCACACCCATAGCTACGTGTAGCCTACTTGGACACTTGGTACCCACATTTCCCACTCTCCCACGCCGAATAGCCTGATGTCACAGGGCTCTTCTTGCAGGCACTATTTCCCTACGTGGGACTGCTGCAATCCATAGGTCGGGATGTTTTTCGAAGTGTGTACCCCAAATCTTATCTTTTTCAAGAGCCTTATTAGCCAAATAGCTTCAGAATATTTACTGTTGTCTAAACCAGGGGTTATTTAAACTTTTTCAGCTCCAGACCCAAATGAGAAATAGTCCGTCCTGCCGTGAACCAAATCAGCCTCCAACTATCCAAATGAAGAAGAAATAGTGTGTGATTATAGATGTAATATCATAACTCGCGGCCCACCTCTCACATGCCCAGGGCCCACTTTGGCTCCCGACCCAAACCCTGGTCTAAACATCTGATACATGTTGATCCTATAGATCTGGGGCTTTGCCTGCCAATGTAACTGTCACCTACTCAGGCCCTCTGTCACCTACTCAGGCCCTCTGTCACCTACTCAGGCCCCTCTGTCACCTACTCAGGCCCTCTGTCATCTGCGTAAATTGGCTGTTTATGTGACTGTGGTGATGTTTGAAATGATAGAGAAGAGAGGTAGGCCCAATACTAACAAGTATTCACAACACAAAACAAGCAAGAGTGCTAAACCAAGACTAACGTGTGGAATTTTATGGGATTGGATAAATAAGAGCCTCCTTTATGCTGAAAAAGACATATCTCTTCTGACCTGGCTTGAATCTCACATATAACAGGAGCACCTAATGTAAATGTGTTCTGACATCATAGACATTTGATGAAATGTAACATTTAAGCCAATAAGACCGTGATGTTGTGTTAAAATTTAACGTTTAAGGCAATAAGACCATTATGTTGTCTCAATGTTTCTACATCCGCAACATCTTGATCCGATGCACACAATTATTCAGACAATGACATGTGTGTGGTATCTGCATAGTCTCTGTGTATGACGTGTACTGTATAGATAGTACAGCATGTGATACATGTACGGTCTGTGTATAATTGGGTAAAGAACTGTGTGTGTGTGGAGCCCTGCTGAGCCCCAGTACAGCAGTAGAGATAGGGAATGACAGTGTGAAATTAAAAACACACAGATAGGGACGTGGCAGACCGGCAGACAGGAGCCAGCCTCTCTGTATGCTGTAGATTAGGCTGACTCCTACACCACATTCCCCAGGAGGACCAGCCCAGACCCTGCTATCCTGGCTTCACTGTTCCCCCAAGACTAGGAGAGCCAGGCACAGAGGGAGACAGACGGACAGACGCACAGACAACCATACAACAGTCACATCACACAGAAACCATGTTTGGACAACCACAGCCACATTAATACCACACAGAATCGGACATGAGTAAATATTATTGCACAAAACTATCACCCGGAGAAATGGTCAGTGGGCGTACTGAATGAGGCTCACAGCCACACACACACACACACACACGCACGCACGCACGCACGCGCGCACGCACGCACGCACACACACACACACACACACACACACACACACACTCTCCAAAGGGACCTCCCTAGCCCTCAGATGCTGCAGATGTCTTGGTGTCTCTCCAATTGACTATACTGTACTAATCTGTCCATTCATAGACAATAAATACCTCTGGAAATTCCTGAGCTCTCTCTGGGGTTATATAAAAGATGAAGATAAACCCTGAAATTAAGTTCAAGGCGAAGGAATGTAACGCAACAAATGACAGTGGCTTCAAATGTGTAGATCGATGTTAAAAGGGGATTCATCAAAAGAACATTTCTCCATGGTGTATAACCGAAACGGGACATTACTAAAATGGACATAAATAACAAATATGTGCTTAAGGGTAACCAGCGACTGACGGGGGTAAACAGCGACTGACGGGGGATGGAGTAGATCGTGTGCCCTCGGCCCCCTCACGGACCGTTTGGAGCAGGGTGATGGACTGTATAATGAGGCTCGTGCGGAGCGGGCCTCACGAGGCACCTCATTCATAAGAGTCGTATCAGCTTCTCTAGTGTGAGAGGAGATTTACACAGCGCGCTAACCCGCCAGTTTGGTTGTCGTGAAATATTAGGATTATGACAGCCGCAGGCCGAAGAATAATTTATGGGAAAAGGGGCATGTAGGTTCAAGGTTCGCTATAGGGTCACCTGAACAATTGTCAACTTATCCGATTTATTTGATGACGTAATGTTCTACTGCAATAGTTCTTCTGACTGTAAATTATAAGAATGGTCTTTATTAAAGTACGCCTACATCTTATCTTGTCGGTAGGTATTTTCTTGTATATTGTTCAATTTCTACAACAATTTTCGAAATTGAGCAATCAATATTATCTGCTTGGCATCGTAATGGTTGCCTTTGTGATTTGGCCTGTAATGAGAATGGGCCTGCTTTTATCTAATAAACAAGTCCAATCACATTTGTTATAAATCGTTAAGGAGAATGTATTATTAAGAGACAAAATATTAATTTGGTTAGCTGAAAGTGCCACCAACGAAAATGTACACTTGCCCTGAAATGTGTAAACCTTTTTTATTGGCTTAACATATGCTTGTGTCAAGTAGTAGCCTAAAGGTAATTCCGTTAACAATGTGAAATGTATTAATATTTTTGGGGGTTACAAGTATAGCCTAACTCAGATTACGTTTTTTTAGCTGGAGAAGTAAAATGGTTTATATAAGTTTTGATTCACAAAAATATTTTTTTCTGTACGGAATACTAATTTGGCTATTTAGAATAGAAGCATTGTAAATAGGCCCATTACCTAAATGAAATATAAAAATAGACAAATATAGACAAATATCTATCATTAGCAGTCGTGATAATTGATAAAACAATCACGCACTATCACACTGTCTTTCATGCTAAACATGACCATTTACAGGTAATATCCTACACATTGCCACATGTTTTCGTTAATATGTCATGCAATGCATTGACGAGTCTGTCTCAAGAGTATCACAATTGCACACCCTTTGTTCAAACCATTGAGGACTGGCCACCCCTCATAGCCTGGTTCCTCTCTAGGTTCTGGCCTTTCTAGGGAGTTTCTCCTAGCCACCGTGCTTGTACACCTGCATTGCTTGCTGTTTGGGGTTTTAGGCTGGGTTTCTGTACAGCACTCTGTGACATCAGCTGATGTAAGAAGGGCTTTATAAATACATGTTATTGAAATTTGATTGATTGATACGTGTTATTTTTCAGATGAACTCTTTCTGTATAATTTCTGGTGAATAGAGCTCATTACAATACAAATTAAATCGAATATAAATGAGCAATGAACATTGTTTCGCCATACTCGAAATACAATGAATTTAAAAAAACAAATACTTCCTATACTATTCTACCTCGTTTTTTCCAGTCAAACTGATGACAGGCATTCAGTGAAGTCTCCAAATGTTGACAGATTGAGCTGTTTTAACACTAATTGGTGGCGAATTCATTACCTGAATCACATGCTCCGAGTATAGGTCTATTCTATGAGCCTCTTCGTCGGCTACACATATTACTGTAACGTCAACTTGCGCACTTTCTACGTCTCAATCGCTACCTGCGGAGGTGACGCACGACGCTCGTCCAGACAGTTGCCCCCCTCCCCATTAAGCAAGACGGTGTAAACAGAATTGTCTCATTGAGCCAACACTCCTACAGTATAAATGGTAATAGCATAGTCATGTTTTTGAAACAGCTGAAATGTATAAACATTTTCCTAATATTTGAGACTTGTATCAGTTTACCTTAAATTGCAGTAACAGTCTGGTGCATTCTGACATTGTTGCAGTAGCTGCTGGCTACACTATGGGAGCCCATCCCACCACCAGAAACATGTTAAATGTAGATAATAAAAATAGATGTTATTTATTTGCAACATTGTGTGGGGATTTTAAAGGTGGCACCACAGGTCCCAGAGTGGTGGAAGGGGATTGTTTTCCTCAGGCCAGGAGTTGTTTCCTGATATGTTAGTAGGCTAACCTAACCAACTCCGGGCCCTCGTTAAGGCGGGTATGGCTTCCATAAATAACAGCTCGTTGTGGTGAGTTCACTTATACCCACGTTTTCAGTAGCAATTTACTTTTACCACTTTTAATGATTTGCGTTATAGTGCTAAAATAAAGCCTGGTTGTAAAGTAGGCCTACTGTACTTTTATATTCGAATGAAAGGACTAATCCTTCATTTTGTATTACAAATGTTACAACAAGACGGGGAAAATAAACCCTTTAATTGTCTGCACATGCATGCTTGTGAATTGTTGCGTTACTCAATACTGTAATATGTTTTAGAAGAACAGTTTTGGTCATTGTTGAAATAGGTTGTGCTTACTGGCTAGTGGCCACTGAAATGTATGTTAATTAAATGTGAGCTGCGGATCAAGAATGTTGCGTTGCCAGCCACAACTACAAAAGGTGAGGCAAGTATGTCGTTTGAATTTAACAGTAAAATGACGTTTTGCCATCACGCTCCTTCATATCTCGTAGTGGCTATGATGATGACAAGGCCTATGATGACAGACATTCAGACGACCAAAACCATCCTTGATTTAAAAGGCGACTGTAGAAAAGGAACAGAGTGATTCAAGTCACAGGTCATTGGACCCTCCTCAGTGATAAAATAAAATGCATGTATTGAGAGTAGAAGACAGACATACAGCATTCCCTGGTTGTCTCCTATAGCTCTCTGCGCTCCGGAGGAGCACGAGGAGTGAGACAACAGTTTAGAACGTCATCGTCATACACCTCGTCTTCATCAGCCACTGCGATCAGCTGTCTCGAAGAGAAAACATTGAAAAGAAACACAAGATGGAAAACCCAGAAACAATCTGGTTGAGAAAATATCATCACTAATTTTCACAAGGACCAACAATATTTGTTTTGCACAGAAGTAAAACAGAACGTGATGTAAATTATCGGGATGTCATTTTTGATGTTCTACAAACCATATAATATATGTTATTGCTTAGCCGTCATTCACTGGGCCTATACATTAATTATAGTCTACGGATAAGTGTGAAGGTATCGAAATACTGCTATTATACTTGTAATACCACTGCAACTACAACAAGACTAATAATAAGCATAGTGTACGACGAATAATACTCCTCATAGTAATAACTGATTGATTGATTTTAGTTCCGTGTCATACACAAATTGGTGCCCAGCCCACGTGGGCTTATAAGACGCTATTTCTTAAAGTATCACGTGCACAAAACACAGATCAAATTATCATTTGACAGGGTAATAATTTAATCATAATCACGGCAAGTACAGCTACCATTTTGTTACATTATACAAGTAATACATAATAACATAAGCACAGCATAATACTGTAATTATCATAGTTAGCCCATTTTAAGGACAGTTTTTTTATTATCCTTAGAAATGAAAGTTACTGTGAGACCGCAATGCTGGTGGCAGTATTTGTTAGACTGCCTTGAGGTATTAGGACTACTGATAACCATCATAATCATAACGATGATAATTTCAGAATATAGATCACTTTTTCTTGTGGAGGTGGAGTCAATCGTTAACTGACAATAATTCCAAAAGTCTATAATTAAAGGGATTATTGTTCTATCATCATGCCAAGTTATTGGTCGTATCTCTTATCGCCTTGTTGTTTTTATAGAGATCTCATTCGCATATCTGGTCATAAAAAATCAAGCATAACTTTCCCTCTCAGAGGAGACATTATTTGTACAGCAAGCTCTGATTTAGTTAAGTTTATGTATGGCTCGTTTCAAACACACAGCATTGGTTGAATGATGATGAATCGAAACAGGAGTTGTGCTGCGTAAACTTGACCCGTGTCGATATATCTTTGTTGTATTAAAATATAGGCAAGCCTACAGTGTCTGTTTACTTTTCGGTGTTTTATTTATCATCTTTATTTTGTTGTCCATTAGTTAGTAGACTGCACCGTCACGGTTAATATATATGTAGGAAAACAATAGAAGTAACAAATAATTTATTGGGTTGAATCATTTTAAAACAACCTTAACATTTCAGAAGGAACTGACAATTTCGTGAATCTTTAATAATTAACTTATATTGATTGTAAAAAATAAAGCACAGCAAATTCCGCAAAGGTGGGTCTCTTCAGATACGATTAATTAAAGCTGGTCTTACGCTTGCCGGCTCTGCCCCTCTCCTCCTCCAACTTCGGAGTCCTACCTTGTGCGTCACGTGGTCTAGCCGGTACAAATAACTCCCAGTAAAGTTTTCCAGCAGAAAGCTAATCGGAGCTCTATTATATCAGCAATTATCAGCGACGTTAACTATCTTCAGTTACAAATACGTGATAGAGAGAGGCTTAGACCATCCGGGAAGTAAGAAATATTTTTTCCTCGTAAACTTTTCCGCTCAAAGGCATTTTGGACATCTTTGTGGGAGCTTCAGTCACTTTCGTTGAGTCTATCTGCTCCTCTGGAAAAAAAGACTTTATCACCCAACCGTTCTTATCTGGTAAGATAATACAAACGTTCTTGGATTAAATTGTATTCCTTCTGTGCACACTGCTATCAACGTTTTTATCTGTTTCGCATTACTATTGATAGAAATATATGCATCCCAGATATGGCTCGCCTATCTATTGTGGTGTTTGATTAGGTTCCTGTTATGATTTAATTACAAAGTGCAAGACGAGTGATCCTCGGGTTAGCTGGGGTCGCTGATAGTTTGTTATATCTACACGTGAAAGACATGGGAAACCATTAGTGTCATTTTAATCCATTACATGTCAATCAGAGTGATACAAATAATATATTACTCTTGTTGTTGAATGTTAAACAATTTGTCTTCTATTTTTCATTTTATTTCTAAAGCCTAACTATTGCGATTTACACCCGTTTTAGTTTAGGACTAATTCGTGATATTGTCCACAGATTTACCTAAATAATACCCGAAAGTTATTTTAACGGGAAAGGAGCGTATTTTACAAGAGATGATAGATATAGAACAGGCCATGTCCCACATCTAACTGTAGCTGGGTGATGTGTATTCTGTAATTGGTGCTATGTGTTCCATCTCTCCACTACAGGACACTTTTGTTGATTGTGGTATTTCCCTTTCATACAGGAACGTATTTATTTGCTTATTATCCCGCGAACTGGATAACGAAAAGTCGCCAACGACTCAAGGTGTCCTAGGAGCTGCGTGGAAGTTTCTTTACTTGTCCCAGGAGTCAGTACAGTACCCATATTCTTCCAAATAGGACGAGTATACGGTGTAAAAAATGTACCAAAGCCTTGCTATGCCATCCAACCAGTCCCCATACGCACACGATGCAGGGAACTATATGCACCCTTCGGCGAGTTCCCCAGTCTACGTGACTACGACGAGGGTGCCTGCTATACTGCAAACCCTGCCGTACTTGCAGACATGCGAGTCCGCCCATCAGTCTCATGGCCTCAGCGGGCATCACGGCTGGCCTCAGTCTGGCACAGACAGTTCGTCTTTCAATCCGGGCAGCCCCCATCCGTCTCCCGGTTTCTCCTACTCTCGCAGCCCGTCAGTAAGCAGCAATAACGGCAGGGACACTGCCTACCAGAACCAGCTAGTGCTTAGTAACGGTGGTCGGGTTGACCACTATGGCAGCACTTTGGTGCGGTCAGTTGGAGGATCATACTCGAGTCCGTACGCGTATATGAGCCCGGAGATGGCGACCTCTTGGACACCTGGGCACTTTGATAGCGGCATGATCAGTCTTCAGGGACGGCAAGGTTGCCTGTCTGGGAGAAGGTCCAGTTTGGGTATGTAACAGTTTTAGATTTTTGTCTGACATTTCCTTTTAAACAGAAGGGAATTTGTAATATCAAATCATGTAATCCTATTTAATAATGTCCCCCTTGTGTATGTCTGTGTAATTGGTGAAGGCCACGAAAAAATATATAGCACACGAAAAATAACATAAATAAATGTATATCGCAGGCCTAGTAGCCCTTTAATGGCGTATAGGCCTAGATAGTTTGGTGTCAGACAAAATATGTAGACCTATATTTTGATAAATATTAATACGATTTTAATAAGATTAAAAGTTGTGGATAATTCACAATTTCATTGAAACTTTTTTAGAACTGTTATTCTTCCGGTTTATAACTTTTGCTAATGAGGCTATTCGTTTGTGTGTCTGTGAAGGTTTACAGAGGCCTGTGCTCTAATCTCACAGTGTATAACCTTGTTCTTCCTAAAGGTATTTATGGATGCGATTGTATGTGGTCAAGTCTACCATCGATTGTACTCAGTCACTGTGATTCAATCAACCTTCAAAAAAAGAAAACTCTTTACCAGCTTTCACAATACACATTCTTTAAAAGAGAGGTCGCTAAAACCAGTTAATTGAGGTGCTAATTTAATCCCCACCAACAGTCCATTTTCTTTTCTAGTGTTTTTGATGATCAATACACACTCACTAGTGGAAACCGTTCAATTGTCACCTTGATCAGACAGAAAGGCCTATTTTGAAATTGGTCTAAGATACACACATTTAGTAAGCAGTCAACACGTCCTTTGATGGTCGAAAATCAGAATGTTCCGAAGTGGGATTTTCACCTGTCGCATGGATAGAAGGACGCAGTTCAGCCCATTTCAAGTTAATAACAATACACACTATATGTTTGTTGATTACTTTGTTTCACATCAAACAGGAACGAATTTTACTCCTGGTGAAAATATTCCGTTATTTTTTATTTATTTTGGATCGACAGTTATTCGTGTGTGTCTGTGTATGTGTATGTGTTTGTGTCTGTGTTTTGTGTGTGTGTGTGTGTGTGTGTGTGAACATTGGGTTTAGATATCTACCCCAAGTCTGGTTCACTAGACTATGTTGTCAATGTTTTATATATTGCACTTTGATATCTCATGGCACACTTACGCATGAGGAAAATAAGACATTTAGCATGATAAAAACAATCAGTATTGTTACTTTTTTAAAATTCTATTGTTATTATTGTTAGCAATATTGCTGTTGTTTTTATCTATTTAAACTATTTCAATATGTGAATAAGGAATTCGAGCGATTAATTGTAGGAGGCCGTCGAGTGTCAGTATCTTGAATGATATGGGGACCCCTTGATCCTTAACACTGATAGAGCCCCATTAACATTCCGCCGTCTGCGCCCTGTGCCCCGCCAGCAAGCCGCCCTAATAGATACGTCTATGACCACCTCTCCATATTGATACATTCGGTTTAGTTCTCTTTTCATCACTAGAGGGCTTTAAATTCCTCTCGAGCGAGCTAAGAGGGGGAGCATTTATCAGGCGCTGGCGCTTTATGTAAACGATATGGGTTTACAAACATCAAACATGATGGCATGTTATGTCCACCAACACAGGTTTACAAACATCAAACATGATGGCATGTTATGTCCACCAATACAGGTTTACAAACATCAAACATGCTGGCACATTCTGTTCACCAACACAGGTTTACAAACATCAAAGATGGCCTTCATGTCTGGATTCATGATTTATTTAATTAGATTTCAATGTATCCCAAAAAATACAAAACTGACCAAAGAACAACATTTGTATCCAATATACAAATGGGCACACACATAGCACTTGCAATCACAATAGGCCTAAATTGTATTCCGTAGTCTATCAACTCGCATTTTTCTAAAGTATCTTGTAAATAATATTATGTCCAAATTGACAGAATAATGCAATAAAACTCAAGGTGATAATGAAGGGTACTTTCATAGCTAGTTTCAGCCCTGTTCATGTTTTTCTCTAGCGTCATCATGTGACATAGCCTACATTGCCGTTACAACCAACCCAACACCACCTAGGCTACAGATGATATTAAAACTCTATAATTTGTCTGCATCATATTACAGACATGTCAGAGGAGTTCCCAGGAGAGGGGCGCGAGTGCGTAAACTGCGGCTCCATCTCCACTCCTCTGTGGCGGCGGGATGGTACCGGGCATTACCTCTGCAATGCCTGCGGACTGTATCACAAGATGAACGGAATCAACAGACCGCTCATTAAACCTCAGAAACGCTTGGTAAGCACCGTTACCTCAGTGTGTTCATAAAAGTGTATGAATATAACATAACTTATAAGTAGGTTTCCTCCTAGGTTCCTCCTGCCTTCTAGCGAGTTTTTCCAGGTCAGTGTGCTTCTGATGCTGCGTTGCTTGCTCTTTGGGGTTTTAGGCTGGGTATCTGTGAAGCACTTGGTGACAAAACTGATGATGTAAAAAGGACTTTATAAAATACATTTGATTGATTGATTGAATTTGTCTTAGCTGCATCTGATTGATTAGGCCTATTATTCACATATACAGTATATTTTACAGTAGTCAATGTGGACTTTAATATGGACGTTTAAGAATATTTTGGTCACCAAGTGTATTAATTTGGTTTAAAGAAAGCCGGCTTAGGCCGATAGTACTTTCTTCTAGGTCCAAACTGTTAACCCAGGTATGAGGGCCAGTCTGTTCCTTCAGAAGGTCAGTGTAGTAGACTAAGAGAAAGAGGCCTGTCTCTTTCCCAGGCAGGAACCAGCCTCTCAGAGCCAGCAGCTGCTGTGAATTACCATGGCCAGCCTAGCTTAGCTCTGCCTGACCTGTTTCTGTTTTTATTTGTCCTTCAGTGACCTTGCCCTTGGGTTGTCTGTTTTTTAGCCAGATCTCTACTAGGCGAGAGAACAATGTGACTAAAACTACTGTGTTTTTCTGCTGAATAAATCTCACTTGTGTCCAATAACAAGTTGATAGATAGAGGCCAGGCAGGTTCAGCCAGAAGTGCTTAGGGCTCAGCCCAGTGCAATGTGAAACATTTCTCATGTCCTTAGCAGTACACTGCATGTTTGATCTCATCATGGTTACTATGGAGGCATCGTGTGAATACAACGCACTTCACTTACAGCGAAGGGATAGTTTACCCACCCCCAAAAAAAAAAAATCGACCACATCTTATAAACACCTATAAAATAACATTATACGACCATGAGTCCATGGAGTTAGCAACGCAGGATGTTTTTTCCGGGGGGCCGGGGGCTGAACTATCCATTTAAGGTGCACGTTCCCAACACCAGTCATACAATCCGCCAGGGGTCGACTGGCCATCTAACACTTAACCTACACTTGTCATCTTCACCTGGTCTTGTCCATGGTCCAAATATCTATCAGTATAATGCTTTGAGTTATGTGATGGTATAGTCTGGTTATTGACATCTTGTCTTCTCCATCTGTAGCAAACCACATCTCGCCGGGCCGGCCTGTGCTGCACTAACTGCCACACCAGCACCACCACGCTGTGGCGTCGCAGTGCAGAGGGAGAGCCTGTCTGCAACGCCTGTGGCCTCTATATGAAACTACATGGGGTAGGCAACACACACACACACACACACAGGCACACACCATACAGACACACACAGACACACACAAACAGACACACACACACCATACAGACACACACACACGTACCATACTCTACTCACATTATGTAATGTACACAACATTTGCATTGGAGAAAAACCTGTCTAAAATGCTGCTGTAATAACTAACCCCTAGCAGCCTGACAGTGCAGTGTGGGTCATGTAACTAACCCCTAGCAGCCTGTCAGTGCAGTGTGGGTAACGTAACTAACCCCTAGCAGCCTGGCAGTGCAGTGTGGGTAACGTAACTAACCACTACCAGCCTGTCAGTGCAGTGTGGGTCACGTAACTAACCACTACCAGCCTGTCAGTGCAGTGTGGGTAACGTAACTAACCACTACCAGCCTGTCAGTGCAGTGTGGGTAACGTAACTAACCCCTAGCAGCCTGTCAGTGCAGTGTGGGTAACGTAACTAACCACTACCAGCCTGGCAGTGCAGTGTGGGTAACGTAACTAACCCCTAGCAGCCTGGCAGTGCAGTGTGGGTCACATAACCAACCTGTAGCAGCCTGTCAGTGCAGTGTGGGTCACATTGCCAAACCTGTAGCAGCCTGTCAGTGCAGTGTGGGTCACATTGCCAAACCTGTAGCAGCCTGTCAGTGCAGTGTGGGTAACGTAACTAACCCCTAGCAGCCTGTCAGTGCAGTGTGGGTAACGTAACTAACCACTACCAGCCTGGCAGTGCAGTGTGGGTAACGTAACTAACCCCTAGCAGCCTGGCAGTGCAGTGTGGGTCATGTAACTAACCACTACCAGCCTGGCAGTGCAGTGTGGGTAACGTAACTAACCCTTAGCAGCCTGGCAGTGCAGTGTGGGTCACATTGCCAAACCTGTAGCAGCCTGGCAGTGCAGTGTGGGTAACGTAACTAACCCCTAGCAGCCTGTCAGTGCAGTGTGGGTAACGTAACTAACCACTACCAGCCTGGCAGTGCAGTGTGGGTAACGTAACTAACCCCTAGCAGCCTGGCAGTGCAGTGTGGGTCACATAACCAACCTGTAGCAGCCTGTCAGTGCAGTGTGGGTCACATTGCCAAACCTGTAGCAGCCTGTCAGTGCAGTGTGGGTCACATTGCCAAACCTGTAGCAGTCTGTCAGTGCAGTGTGGGTAACGTAACTAACCCCTAGCAGCCTGTCAGTGCAGTGTGGGTAACGTAACTAACCACTACCAGCCTGGCAGTGCAGTGTGGGTAACGTAACTAACCCCTAGCAGCCTGGCAGTGCAGTGTGGGTCATGTAACTAACCACTACCAGCCTGGCAGTGCAGTGTGGGTAACGTAACTAACCCTTAGCAGCCTGGCAGTGCAGTGTGGGTCACATTGCCAAACCTGTAGCAGCCTGGCAGTGCAGTGTGGGTAACGTAACTAACCCCTAGCAGCCTGTCAGTGCAGTGTGGGTAACGTAACTAACCACTACCAGCCTGGCAGTGCAGTGTGGGTAACGTAACTAACCCTTAGCAGCCTGGCAGTGCAGTGTGGGTCACATTGCCAAACCTGTAGCAGCCTGGCAGTGCAGTGTGGGTCACATAACCAACCTGTAGCAGCCTGTCAGTGCAGTGTGGGTCACATTGCCAAACCTGTAGCAGCCTGGCAGTGCAGTGTGGGTCACATTGCCAAACCTGTAGCAGCCTGGCAGTGCAGTGTGGGTCACTTAACCAACCAGTAGCAGCCTGTCTGTGCAGTGTGGGTCACGTAACTAACCACTACCAGCCTGGCAGTGCAGTGTGGGTAACGTAACTAACCCCTAGCAGCCTGGCAGTGCAGTGTGGGTCATGTAACTAACCCTTAGCAGCCTGGCAGTGCAGTGTGGGTCATGTAACTAACCTCTAGCAGCCTGTCAGTGCAGTGTGGGTCCCGTAACCAAACCTGTAGCACCCTGGCAATGCAGTGTGGGTCACGTATCCAACCCTTAGCAGCCTGGCAGTGCAGTGTGGGTCATGTAACTAACCCTTAGCAGCCTGGCAGTGCAGTGTGGGTCACGTAACCAACCCTTAGCAGCCTGGCAGTGCAGTGTGGGTCATGTAACCAACCAGTTGCAGCCTGGCAGTGCATTGTGGGTCACGTAACCAAACCTGTAGCAGCCTGGCAGTAAAGTGTGGGCCACTTAACCAACCCGTAGCAGCCTGGCAGTGCAGTGTGGGTCACGTAACCAGCCTGTAGCAGCCTGGCAGTGCAGTGTAGGTCATGTAACCAACCTGTAGCACCCTGGCAGTGCAGTGTGGGTCACGTTACCAACCCTTAGCAGCCTGGCAGTGCAGTGTGGGTCATGTAACCAACCCTTAGTAGCCTGGCAGTGCAGTGTGGGTCACTTAACCAACCTGTAGCACCCTGGCAGTGCAGTGTGGGTCACGGTACCAACCCCTAGCAGCCTGGCAGTGCAGTGTGGGTAATGTAACCAACCTGTAGCACCCTGGCAGTGCAGTGTGGGTCACGTAACTAACCTCTATTAGCCTGGCAGTGCAGTGTGGATCACTTAACCAACCTGTAGCACCCTGGCAGTGCAGTGTGGGTCACGTAACTAACCTCTATTAGCCTGGCAGTGCAGTGTGGGCAGCATATTATTTGTTTTAAAGCTTACCAAGGTCATCATGGTTGTTGTTATCAAAAGAGACAGGTGGGAAGAAGGGGACATTGTGTGTGTTTTCGAGGTAAACTGGCCTTTGTTACAACTAGGATCTAAATTATTGTCCTCTCCTCCTTCTCCTCCCCCTCTCAGATCCCCAGACCAATGGCCATGAAGAAGGAAAGCATTCAGACAAGGAAACGGAAACCTAAGATGCCAAAATCCAAAACCTCAACAGGTAAGAATGAGGAACGGAAGAAGAGAGAATGTGTGAAGTTTAGTCAGGTTGATGAAAGTTTGCATCTGTGTGTAAGAGAGAGGGGAGCGTGAGATCCGCCCCATTAAAAAATCCTATTGAAATCTTATATCGGTCTGGTCCTATTTGTACCTGTCACTCACTCACTGTCACTCACTCACTCACTCACCCATCTGTCTGTTCTTCAGGAGGGTCGTCAGCATCAGGCACCAACTCCCCGTTCTCCCTGTCTGTCTCAGAACATGCCTCTACTATAAAGAGTGAACCCAACATGGCACCCTCCCCCTTCGCCGGACAGGCCGTAGCCTCTGTGTCCCAGGTAAGCCCTCCTTATTCCATGATCCTCACACTGCTACAGTACTATCTTCAATGAATATCGTATGATATGCTTTCAATGTTCACTGCCCAAAAATGATATGGCAGTAATGAGATTTCCATATTTGATGTTCACTTAATTTTAGCCCACATAAGATCCTAGTTCCTAGGCCTTATTATTATTGTGCTCTGTCATTTACATATCTCATTCTTTCTCTGAAGGCTTCATCACATCTGGACAGTGCAGGATCAGGACATGTGGACATCAAGTATGAGGACTACCCCTTCACTCCTGCGTCTATCGCCCCACAGAACTCCTGGTGTGCTCTGTCTCAGGCGTGAGCTAGCTAGACCGCAGTTCACTTGGACCTGGACCTAGCTTAGCTCAGCTCACTGTGGATAATATAGACTTGTGAAGAGAACTACCTGTTATTGACTAACTCTTTTTCCCGTGGATGGAGGAATGGAAAAACAGAAGGAATCGACAGCAATCAAGTGGAATGTATTTGTGGCTACTATCAATACTGTTTCTAGTTTTTGTTGTTGTTGTTTTTGTTGTTGTCATTATTGATATTTTGCTGATATCACCATCACAGTTTTACATTGTGTTTCAAGAAATAACCAGAAAGAGTTCAATAAGTTATTACAGTGTTACTTCAGGATTTTTCAATGAAGCCCTTTATCTACTGACCCAGAGTCAGATGAAGCCCTTTATCTACTGACCCAGAGTCAGATGAAGCCCTTTATCTACTGACCCAGAGTCAGATGAGGCCCTTTATCTACTGACCCAGAGTCAGATGAGGCCCTTTATCTACTGACCCAGAGTCAGATGAGGCCCTTTATCTACTGACCCAGAGTCAGATGAGGCCCTTTATCTACTGACCCAGAGTCAGATGAAGCCCTTTATCTACTGACCCAGAGTCAGATGAAGCCCTTTATGTACTGACCCAGAGTCAGATGAACCCATGGATACCATTTTTATGGTTCTGTGTCCATTATGAAGAAAGTTAGAGGTAGTTTCACGAGCCAATGCAAATTAGCGTTAGCACAATGACTGGAAGTCTATGGGTATCTGCTAGCACGTAGAGACATAAAAATGGTATCCAGAGCTTCATTGCCAAAATCCAGAAGTATCCCTTTGAACACAAAACCGGATGGACAAAAAATGCAACTGTTTTATTACCTCTGAACGTGTTTCATTACTGCCGTGTAGATGGTTAACTTTCATAGAAACATTATTTATGTTGAGATAAGATTCATCATGAAACACCAAAGCCAACATGTCATATCCCAGAAGTCCCTTCCCTTCTCAGAATGTGTTGTATTTTCAAGGAATGACCTCAAAAATAGGAAGTATACATTTACATGTGTTTTGTATGTAATGAATTACATATGTTGTTTATTTAACAAACGATGCAAATATATTAATTTCTATTTTATCAGAAAGGTTAAAAGTGGCTAAATACTTTTTATTTTTTATTTTAAACGTCGCAACTGCATCCTGAATCAATTTTCTTTATTTCCAAAACCCCTGTTCTACTAGTTCAACTTTTTTACAATGTATCATCTGATCATTTAACGTGCAATTACTTCATTTTCAAAAATGTAAGACAAAATAAAAAATGTATGTTAATTATTCTGAATATGTTATTCAAATTTTATTTGCTATATATTTTGTTGTTGAAATATGAGGGAGTTCTATTTGTATTTCATAACGTACAATTGTAATGTTCAGGGACTTGAGTCTGATTATACGTTTTAGCTGTGTAACCAGGTAGTCTCTGGTTTTGCATTGCTCTTTGAAATCTGTTTAGTTTAATAAACCGATAAATTAATTGTTCTGTGTTTTTTATGAAAAGTGATTTTAAAGAAATTGGGAAACAAATCCACTTTTATTTTATTATTATTATTTTGTGCATGATCTGCCAATTTAATATACAGTTAGTTGAATCCTTAATTATCTATTTTCACTTGTCTCTTATGTGGACTGCAAGGTTATTCCCAGAACCACTGACATCCTGTGTGATATTTATAGTGAAAACAATTGTTTGATGCCAAACCATTTGTCGTATAGATGCAAGCTACATTATAGTAGAATGTAAAAAAAATGTTTTGTCTGTTTAATGGACCAAATATTATTCAATATTCGGTTTCAAATTAATGATATCAAGTGGATTTTGCTGTGTGTTGTTAAAAATGTCAGTAGGAGGTGGATTAGGAGGCTAGGAGGATCTCTCTGTGTGTCTGTGTTTGGAGGATCTCTCTGTGTGTCTGTGTTTGGAGGATCTCTCTGTGTGTCTGTGTTTGTGTGGAGGGTGTGTGCTCCTGTTGCTCAAGCCATCGTTTGTCCGACCAAAGGTTGAGTTCCAACTGTGCTTTATGGTCCCTGGGGCCTGGGTCTGGCTGGCACGCGTTAGTCCTGCCTCTGAGGAAAACTGGCGCGTCAGCAACAAATTATCAGCTTTACTGCCTCATGGCGACACACAGGCAGAGGTGCCGCCACTACCCTACTTTTATGATTATTTTCTAAGGTGTTTCTATACTGTTATCTGTTGTGGTGCTAGTTGCTGTGTGACTCAGGGATGTGTTATATTGTGATGAATGAATGGGTTAGGTCATTAGACTCTTACACTGCTGCATAACTCACTCCTACAGAACATAGACTGGCTATGGTTAGAAGTTATACTGGCTACAGTTAGAAGATAGACTGGCCATGGTTAGAAGTTAGACTGGCTACAGTTAGAAGTTAGACTGGCCATGGTTATAAGCTAGACTATCTATGGTTGGAAGTTAGACTATCTATGGTTAGAAGTTAGACTGGCTATGGTTATAAGCTAGACTATCTATGGTTGGAAGTTAGACTATCTATGGTTAGAAGTTAGTCTAATTTCTAACCATAGCCAGTCTAACTTATAACCATAGATAGTCTAGCTTCTAACCATAGCCAGTCTAACTTCTAACCATAGCCAGTCTAACTTCTAACCATAGCCAGTCTAACTTCTAACCATAGCCAGTCTAACTTCTAACCATAGATAATCTAACTTCTAACCATAGATAGACTATCTATGGTTAGAAGTTAGTCTAACTTCTAACCATAGATAGTCTAACTTCTAACCATAGATAGTTTATCTATGTTTAGAAGCTAGACTATCTATGGTTAGAAATTAGACTGGCTATGGTTAGAAGTTAGACTGGCTTTGGTTAGAAGTTAGACTGGCTATGGTTAGAAGCTAGACTATCTATGGTTATAAGTTAGACTGGCTATGGTTAGAAGTTAGACTATCTATGGTTGGAAGTTAGACTATCTATGGTTAGAAGTTAGACTATCTATGGTTAGAAGTTAGACTATCTTTGGTTAGAAGCTAGACTGGTTATGGTTAGAAGTTAGACTATCTATGGTTAGAAATTAGACTGGCTATGGTTAGAAGTTAGACTGGCTATGGTTAGAAGTTAGACTGGCTATGGTTAGAAATTAGACTGGTTATGGTTATAAGTTAGACTATCTATTGTTAGAAGCTAGACTATCTACGGTTAGAAGTTAGATCAAATCAAATCAAATTTATTTATAAAGCCCCCCCTTACATCAGCTGATGTCACAGAGTGCTGTACAGAAACCCAGCCTAAAACCCCAAACAGCAAGCAATGCAGGTGTAAAAGCACGATGGCTAGGAAAAACTCCCTAGAAAGGCCAAAACCTAGGAAGAAACCTACAGAGGAACCAGGCTGTGAGGGGTGGCCAGTCCTCTTCTGGCTGTGCCGGGTGCAGATTATAACAGAACATGGACAAGATTTTAAAATGTTCATAAAACAGGCAGAACAGTTGAAACTGGAGAAGCAGCACGGGCAGGTGGACTCGGGACATCAAGGAGTCATCAGGCCAGGTAGGCCTTGAGGAATGGTCCTAATGCTCAGGTCCTCCGAGAGAGAGAGAGAGAGAGAGAGAGAGAAGAAGAAAAAAGAAAGAGAGAGATAATTAGAGAGAGCATACTTAAATTCACACAGGACACCAGATAAGAGAAGAAATACTCCAGATATAACAGACGGACCCTTACCCCCCGACACATAAACTACTGCAGCATAAATACTGGGGGCTGAGACAGGAGATTATCTATGGTTAGATTTTAGACTATCTACTGTTAGAAGTTAGACTATCTATTGTTAGAAGCTAGACTATCTATGGTTAGAAGTTAGACTGGTTATGGTTATAAGTTAGACTATCTATTGTTAGAAGCTAGACTATCTATGGTTAGAAGCTAGACTATCTGTGGTTAGAAGCTAGACTGGCTATGGTTATACATTTCAGAGCATTTTGGAGTGATGAAACTCTGGACAAAGAAGGACAGACATTTAAACAGATAACGTCCTCCTCCTCCTCCTCCCTGTGTTCTCTCTTGAAGCTCACATAGATGTTCTTTGTGCTGTCATAGATATTGGCAAATATAATTTGGAGTCGGACTTTTGGAGAGTCCTGTAGTTATCTCTCACAGCCACCTGCTCCTGTAGGTTTCATCTGAGAGAAAAAGCTTATTTAGATACAGGAGTTTGAAACACTCTGTGTGGGCCAGGCTGAGTTACAGTTTTTCTCATTTGCTAAGACACACTAAATGAAACTGAGATCCGCTTGATCTTCATCATCACATTTTTAGCACAGCAGAAGTCTTCTCTTGCAAATGTTTTAACACTTTTTCATTTGTTTCACACATTTTTCACACCCTTTGTCAAAACAGTTACATCTGATCTCATTGAAAGACCCCGAACTCTATTGGATTCACTGTGTTGAACAAAAGGAAAACATCTATTCACAGCTGATAGAAAGTACCTGCATAATTATAAATCTCTATGCACCTGTGTGAAACTCATTTGCACAACTCTTCAATCAGCAATCAGTCCTCATCCATCTATAAAAGATGCCACCTCTGTGTTGCTATTTGCAAGCATGGATCAAAGAGGCCATAGGCATGGAAGGAGACCAAGAGGCCATGGCAGAGGGGCCCGAGGAAGAGGAGTTTGTATGCGTGGTGGAGGAGCTGCAGCAGCAAGAGGACGAAATCGAGCTCAAGTTTCAAATGAAATTCGGGCAACAATTATTGACCATGTCATCAATCATGGCTTGTCCTTCAGAGAGGCTGGACAAAGGGTCCAGCCCATTCTGAGTCGGAGCACTGTGGCATCTATTGTCAGGCTTTTTCGGAATGAGAACAGGTAATTCACAGTGTTACTGTAATGTATACCACTGTGTATTTCAGCTTTACTGTATTGCCCTGTTAGCAGAACAAACTGTGTCTACAGTAATGCAGATGTTTTATCAATCCCATTTATGTGACTGTCATACAGTAATGTCAATTTTGACATGCTTTTTGCTTTACTTTATAGAATCCACACATTACCACACACTGGTGGCAGAGGAAAGATATTTAGTATTGAACAGGAGTCTGCCATTGTAGATATGGTAGTGGCAAACAATGCAATCAGACTGCGTGACATCCAGGCAGCAGTAATTGCAGATCAGGGAGCATTTAGAAATATAAACAGTGTGAGTTTGGCAACTATAGATCGAGTCCTTAAACGAAACCATGTCAGAATGAAGCAGCTGTACAGAGTTCCATTTCAAAGAAACTCTGACATTGTAAAGGAGGCACGATTCCAGAATGTGCAGGTACAGATTTTTATTGTAATACCTTGTTTACCATAGTTACATGCGACTGGAATAATTTGCTTTATGAATTTGCTCTTTTTCTTAGAGAATAATGGTGCTTGAAGCTGAAGGGGCACATCACAAATTCATTTTTGTGGATGAAGCCGGCTTCAACCTCTGTAAAGTGAGGAGACGCGGGAGGAACATCATTGGGCAGAGGGCCACTGTCACAGTGCCAGGTCAGAGGGTGCCAATATCACCATGTGTGCTGCCATCTCCAATGATGGGGTCCTTTGCCACATACCAACTATTGGCCCATACAATACAGAACGCCTCATCACATTTCTTGATGCATTGAAAGAAATACTGATTCCACCCGAAGAGAGAGGGCTGTTGAGGCCTGGCATGACTCTGTATGTCATAATTTGGGACAATGTGGCTTTCCACCACTCTCGCCTTGTGAATGAATGGTTTGCAGCACAGCCTCGTATTATGATGCAATTCCTCCCTGCATACTCGCCTTTTCTGAACCCAATCGAGGAGTTCTTCTCTGCTTGGAGGTGGAAGGTGTATGATCACCGGCCATATGAGCAGATGCCCCTCCTGGAGGCAGTGAATGCTGGTTGCCTGGCAATAGGTGCAGAGGACTGCCAGGGATGGATACGCCATGCAAGGAGATATTTCCCTCGGTGCATTGCAAGGGAAAACATTCAATGCGATGTTGATGAAAACCTGTGGCATAATCGTCAAGAACGAATGGACTAAATGTGAAAGATAAAATATATATATATATTTTTTTTCCAGTATTTCCACCCATAAGTTTCCTTTGGTAGCTTTTTTTTCCGGTATCCATTTGAGTTTGTAAAGTATCATATTTCATATTGATGGCTGTATTTTGTTGTCCATTGTGTAATGATTGATTGAAAGAATAAATTAATTTGACCACAAGTTGTGGTGTTTGATGGAAATATTTGCTTATGTTGCATGTTTTTAATGTTTTGTGAGTGTTAGAGCATTTTGCTAACAAAATGAGTCCTTTTGGCCATTGAGCTTCAGTTTTATCCTGTGTGTTAACTGTTTTGAAAATGTGATGTCAGAGTGGGCAAATGTGTTTAAGCAATCGAGAAAAACTGTAACAACTCATAGCAGTAGTAGGCTAAGCAAGGCACTGATGGAAATTAAGCTAGCCTGTGGCTAGTACTTTTTAAACTTGGTTAATAAAAAATATGCCCAACTAGCCACCGGCTAGAGAAATTGTGGATTTTTCAAATATCACATGGCACAGATTTTGGACCCGGGCTAGTGAAAATGGTGGTCTACTAGCCAGGCTGGCCAGTCTCCCTGTGCTCTGTGGTCAGCCAGAATTTTGCTGTAGGTTGGAGCTTTCACCGTCATGTTATTTACTATTGTGAGACATAGTTTACCACTAATGCTCGTTTATTAGCTGTAGTAAAGACCAGGGTCACTGAAGAGTCACCACTCTGTCTATCATGGTCTCAACTAGTACTCCTTAGTTTCTGTCGTTGCTCTAATTAAACGTCTCAGATACATCCTTCAGGGAAATGTGTGTGTGTGTGTGTGCGTGCGTGCATGTCTGTGTGTGTGTGTGCGTGCATGTGTGTGACTCCAGCCCCAGGAGAGCAGCACTCCCTGCAGGCCCACAGTGCTTTGTCTTCCGTGATGGATTCAGTACAGCTCAGACTGGGGACTTACAGACAGACGGACAGGGGGAAGGCCAGCGATAGTGTGACAGACTGAGGCTGAGGTCCATAGTGATCGATGGATTTTCCTCTTGGCCAGGCAGCAGTAACACAACTCTTTCCCAGGGTCGCACACCCCGTCCACTCCATTCAATTATTCCCTCCATGCCGGAAAACAGGATATTGTCTTTAAACTCAACAGTGATCCTGATGGTCAGTGTGTATGTGTGTGTGAGTGTAAGTGTGTGAGTGTAGGTGTGTGTCTATGTGTGTGTGTGTGTGTGTGTGGTGTGTGTGTGTGTGTGTGTGTGTGTGTGTATGTGTGTGAGCATGTGTGTGTGTGAGTGTGTGTGTGTGTGTGTGTGAGTATGTGTGTGTGTGTGTGAGTGTGTGTGAGTGTAGGGGAGTGGCAGAAATAAGGAGGGTAGCGTAGGCATTTATTTAGGTAATATTCTGCCTTAAATCAAAACTTCCGCAAGTTGTCTCCACAGCGATTCCCCAAAGGCCCCATTCATCGCTTTGTGTGACAGCGGGCTTAGGCAGAGGAACGCGGTGTGTGCAAGTGTGCTTTAGTGTGTGTGTGTGTTTACGTGGGTTTTGATTTCTTAGGGTCGGCCAATGGGTGATGTTTTTCCACTATGGCGTGTGAATGTCTTTTGCATGTTATAATTACTGCAATGTCCTGTCTCCCGTCTGTCCCATACAGGATTCCAGGGATGGCTTCACACTTTCCTTAGTCAGGGCAGGACAGATAAAACCTGAACTTTTCTACCTTTCAACCAAGTATGACAATTGAGTACTTTTTCCACCACTGGTGGCAATGAGCAGAGGCCCAGAGAGGTGGGTGGGTGGAAACATTATCAGTACCAGGAGGGCCAGGCGAGAGGTCACTACAGGAGACAGCAGTACTGAGTGTCCTACATAACATTACACTGTAAAAAAATAATAATTTGTAAGTATCTGTTGCGTTATTGAGTCATTAGGTTAAATAACCCCTTGTTAACATTGGCACATGGCTGGGAAACACCAGGGATGCCAAGCCAAGACAAAGAAACGACTACTAAGGAGAGATAGGGAGAGAGGTTAACATAAAGCTCAGCACCTGAGCAGAGACACGGTCATGTATGGGAATCTGCGTTCAACGCCATATGTTTGGACAGTGAAGCTTCTTTTTTTTTTTTATATAATTAGTTATTTAACTAGACAAGTCAGTTAAAAAACAAGTTCTTATTTACAATGACAGCCTACTGGGGAACAGTGGGTAAACTGCCTTGTTCAGGAGCAGAACAACAGATTTTTGCAACGTCAGCTCAGGATTTGATCCAGCAACCTTTTGGTTACTTGCCCAATGTTTTAACCACTAGGCTACCTGCCGCCCCAAACAACCTAACTGGACGTATACTGAACTAAAATATAAATGCAACATGCAACAATTTCAACGATTTTACTGAGTTACAGTTCATATGAGGAAGGAATTAGTCCCTATTCTATGGATTTCACATGACTGGGCAGGGGTACAGCCATGGGTGGGCCTGGGAGGCATAGGGGGCCAGGCCAACCCACTGGGGTACCAAGCCTCCACTGGGGAGCCAGGACCAGCTAATCAGAATGAGTTTATTACAGACAGAAATACTCCTCAGTTTCATCAGCTGTCCGGGTGGCTGGTCTAAGACAATCCCACAGGTAAAGAAGCCGGATGTGGAGGTCCAGGCTGGTGTGGTTACACGTGGTCTGCGTTTGAGGCCGATTGAAAGTACTGCCAAATTCTCTAAAATGACGTTGGAGGTTGAGAAATAAACATGACATTCTCTGGCAACAGCTCTGGTGGACATTCCTGCAATCAGCATGCGAATTGCACGCTCCCTCAAAACTTGAGACATCTGTGGCATTGTGTTGTGTGACAATATTGCACATTTTAGAGTGGCCTTACTGTCCCCAGCACAAGGTGCACCTGTGTACTGATCATGCTGTTTAATCAGCTCCTTGATCACACCTGTCAGGAGGGTGGATTATCTTGGCAAAAGGATAAATGCACACTAACAGGGATGTAAACATATTTGTGCACAACATTTGAGAGAAATAAGCTTTGTATGGAACATTTCAGCTCAGGAAACATGGGACCAACACTTTACATGTTGCCTTTATATTTTTGTTCAGTGTAGTTAGCATGGCAGACAAGGCTATTCTTACAGGGTAACAAGAGGAAACCAGGGAGAGCACCCACCATGTTGGCTGATGTAGGCATTTTCCTGTGTTTGTGCAGTTGTCAATCCTAAAGGTACTTTCTGTGGCAGTTAATTTTAATACAATGAGCACATTAATGTCCTTCATGTTCATGTTTTCAGTTGGAAGTTAAAAGAATGTGAAACAACACCTTTGCAAGGACCCAAACTAAACTAAACTAATATAAACTAAACTGAACTAAGCTAAACTAAACTCAGTAAAACTAAGCTAAACTAAACTAAACTTAGCTAAGCTAACCTAAACTAAGCATTCACCAAGCATAGTTAAAATTAAATGAAAACAGCCTGCCCCTCAAAAACACAGATCAACTTCTGGTGGAATAGTTGAAAGGTTCCATATTCCCTTGACATGGCCTTATTCTCTGTCAGGGCTCTCGTAAGGACCCCAACACTGTGACTGCTGCCCTGTCCTGCTGCCCCCTTGCCGCTAACGAAAACGCAGACACACATGTTTGTGTTAGCAGCTCTAGGGGGCTCTCCTCTTCCTGTGACTCCCATTATATTGTGATTTACTATTATATTCCCTGATGTGCTCCCTCCACGTCTCGGACCACACGGCTGCGTGGGCATACATGTGTCAGCTCTATGGTTATTAAAGTTAGGACTTTATAATCTTCAGTGATTGATAGTAGGATATTATCTTAGTTTAAAACAGTATAGATGCATTGTGTGTTATTGAGAGAGTGATGTTAGTACGTTTCATTCAGACAGTTCAATTTTTTTCTCCACAGTACATCTCATTTCTTAACATCTCTGTGATCCTGCTCTTTGCTGTCATAGGTCAGCCAATGTTTCCTTAGTTGTGTACATTGCTTATTAGTAAGTGTTTGTTCAGTCACTAGTGAGACATAAAACTATCCAATTGGAGTAGCTCTGGGGGCGATGCACGCTCCAGCAACAACAATACAACTGCTTGTGCCTTCAAGGACCCGAACTCGCCTTGCTAAAGGTCAAGGAACGTGCGGTGCAAGGGTGGTAATACAACAAAGGCCCCATAAACCAAAGTGCATCTCCCCAAGGGGGCAATAACTGCATGCGAGGTAAGCACACACATGCAGACAGGTGCTTAGTCCTTGGACAGGTTCACTCCACAGACACGGAGTCTGATGCTTCAGTTGGCATTTATAGTTTTGATGTCAGTTATATGGTTACAATGTGGTCTATGCACACTATTAATACATCATTCCGTATTATATTTCTAAAGCCAAATAGTTGTGGAATGTTGACAGGTCACTGTCACTCAGGTCACTGTAGATAACCCCTGGGATGGGTCATAGGGGTGTCTGATGTGACACCTTCTCTGTCCTCCCACAGAGGTGAGATTTTCTCTGTGCTGTGATTTTGACCGTGCTACCTCTCCCACCTCCTTCAACAGCCCACAAAACATACAGCTATCTGTAGAGTCAACACTAGTCACCTTGCACAGCAATACTGTATCAGCAGAGAATACAGAGAGAGAGAGAGAGAGAGAGAGAGAGAGAGAGAGAGAGCAATGGAGCGAGAAAGAGAGATCTCAAGGGAGAGAGAGAGAGATAGAGAGCAAGGGAGTGACAAAGAGAGAGAGAAGCAAGGGAGCGAGAGAGAGAGCAAGAGAGCAAGCGAGCGCAAGACAGAGAAAGGGAGATAAACAGAGAGAGAGAGAGAGAGAGAGAGAGAGAGCAGGCAAAGAGCATGTCCACACATGTTTCCTGTGAGCAAATGAATAATGTACTATGTTTATATTATTAGCAAACGACCAATTTAGTCCATTCAGCTATTTTCTACATTTCTACAACACAAAATACTCCAAACAACAGGACGTGCAGAGAAACCTCTAAAATAAGACCGAAAACCACGCTGTGATGGATGACACGGAGACATCTGGAACGATGACTTCCGTGACCACCGGTTTGATTGTTTCCTTGAGAGAAGAAGCACAGGAAAGAGAGAAAAAGAGGCCTCCCCCATCCCTCCCCAGCACTAGCTAGCTATCCCTGTGTCCTAACCATGTCCCACACACACACTCTGACGCACTGGATGTATGATCCCTGAGAGATTTGGCTCACACCTTGCCCCAAAGCACAGATAAAACAGCTTAACATAGAATTAAAAACATAGAATTAAAAAGGTTTTATTGGATATTATTTATCCTGATCAGATTTTATACATGGATGATACATTTACCTGACATGCTACCTTGTCCCGGACATGCTGTTTTCGACTCTCTCTCTCTACCGCACCTGTGGTCTCTAACTCTGAATGACCGGCTATGAAAAGCCAACTGACATTTACTCCTGAGGTGCTGACCTGCACCCTCTACAACCACTGTGATTATTATTTGACTCTGCTGGTCATCTATGAACATCTTGGCCATGTTTTGTTATAATCTCCACCCGGCACAGCCAGAAGAGGACTGGCCACCCCTCACAGTCTGGTTCCTCACTAGGTTTCTTCCTAGGTTCCTTCCTTTCTAGGGAGTTTTTCCAGGCCATCGTGCTTCTACATCTGCATTGCTTGCTGTTCGGGGTTTTAGGCGGAGTTTCTGTACAGCACATCTGCTGATATTCATAGCAGATTTTGAAAGGCCTTTGATAGAATTTATATATAAATGCCTCAACTATTTGAATTTTTGTGAATCTGATATACAATGGTTTAAAGGTATATATATATATATATATATAGCAACCACAGGTGTGAAATAGTAAATAATGGTTACTTCTCAGAAAGTATTGAACTGTCAAAAGGAGTTTAACAAGGTTCTCCACATAGCTATTTGTTATGGCCAGCCTTAAAAAAACAAATATTCAGATCAGACAATAATATCAAGAGGTTAGAAATGCAGGGCTTAAAAATAAAGTGTCAACGTATGCCAGTTTCCTCTTAAGTCCACAATCTGGATCACTGCACAGTCTTGTTGCGGCTCTAGATCATTTCTTCAGCCTCTCTGGACTAAAACCTAATTATGACAAGTGTCCCGTATTGACTTTTCCATTAACCTGACGTTTACCAATAAAATGGTAGACATACTTGGTGTTCATATCCCTAAAGATATAGTGCATTCGGAAAGTATTCAGACCCTTTTTCCACATTTTGTTACGTCACAGCCTTATTCTAAAATTGATTAAATTGTTTTTTTCCTCATCAATCTACACACAATGCTCCATAATGACAAAGCAAAAACAGGTTTTAGAACGTTTTGCAAATTTATAAAAAAAAATCGAATAAATAAAAAATCATATTTACATAAGAATTCAGACCCTTTACTCAGTACTTTGTTGAAGCACCTTTGGCAGCGATTACAGACTTGACTCTTCTTGGGGATGACGCTACAAGCTTGGCACACCTGTATTTGGGGAGTTTCTACCACTCTTCTCTGCATATCCTCTCATTCTATCAGGATAGATGGGAAGTGTCGCTGCACAGCTATTTTCCGGTCTCTCCAAAGATGTTAGATCGGGTTCAAGTCCGGGCTCTGGCTGGGCCACTCAAGGACATTCAGAGACTAGTCCCGAAATCACTCCAGTGTTGTCTTAGCTGTGTCGTTGTCCTGTTGGAAGGTGAACTTTCGCCCCCAGTCTGAGGTCCTGAGCACTCTGGAGCACGGTTTTATCAAGGACCCCTCTGTACTTTGCTCTGTTCATCTTTCCCTTGATCCTGACTAGTCTCCCTGCTGCTGAAAAACATTCCCACAGCATGATGCTGCTACCACCATGCTTTATCGTAGGGACGGTGCCAGGTTTCCCCCAGACGGGACCCTTGGCATTCAGGCCAAAGAGTTCTATTCCAGAGAATCGTGTTTCTCATGATCAGAAATTATCTGAAAGTAGATGCCATTTGGCAAACTCCAAGCGGGCTGTCATGTGCCTTTTACTGAGGAGTGGCTTCCGTCTGGCCACTCTACCATAAAGGCCTGATTGGTGGAGTGCTGCAGGAATGGTTGTCCTTCTGGAAGGTTCTCCCATCTCCACAGAGGAACTATGGACCTCTGTCAGAATGACCATCGGGTTCTTGGTCACCTCCCTGACCAAAGCCCTTCTCCCCCGATTGCTCAGCTTGGCCGGGCAGCCAGCTCTAGGAAGAGTCTTGGTGGTTCCAAATGTCTTCCATTTAAGAATAATGAGGCCACTGTGTTCTTGGGGACCTCCAACACTGTAGACATTTTTTTGGTACCCTTCCCCAGATCTGTGCCTCGACACAATCCTGTCTTGGCGCTCTGCGGACAATTACTTCGACCTCATGGCTTGGTTCTTGCTCTGACATGCACTGTCAACTGTGGGACCTTATATAGACAGGTGTGTGCCTTTCTAAATCACATCCAATCAATTTAATTTACCACAGGTGGACTCCAATCAAGTTGTAGAAACGTCTCAAGGATGATCAATGGAAACAGGATGCACCTGAGCTCAATTTCGAGTTCATAGCAAAGGGTCTGAATACTTATGTAAATGAGGTATTTCTGTTTTTTATCTTTAAGACATTTGAAAACATTTCTAAAAACCTGTTTTCACTTTGTCATTATGGGGTATTGTGATGTCATTATGGGGTATTGTGATGCCATTATAGGGTATTGTGATGTCATTATGAGGTATTGTGTGTAGATAGATGAGGGAACATCATATAATCCATTTTGGGATAAGGCTGTAATATCACAAAATGCGGATAAAGGGAAGGGATCTGAATACTTTCTGAATGCACTGTAATTTTACTCACCACAACAAATGTAAATACAAAGTCAGAGGAAATAGACAAGATCTTACAACCACGATCTATGTATGTAAAAATCACATTGATATCACAGTTTACATCATATCACAGTTTACTTACGGCGTACTTTAGACAAATCGTTTTTTTCAAAAGAGCAGAAAAAGATTTCACCTTATTTGGAAAGGTAGGACAGTCAAAATAAAACATGCTTATTTATATAATGAATAACTCTCACTAAATGCTTTAGTCATACAAAAGTTATACTTAAACCCTAGCGGGTTCTCCTGTAGATCTCCAGTTGAATAGTAACAACGGCTCAACGTTTGTTAAAAAATACATCATTTTTGTCTTCATCAGATTACTGTAACGTGCGCTGAGAGTCAAGGAAGCAAGTTCAGGGAGTGAATATTTAATAATTAACCTGAAAACAATGCACAGACATGAAACAGAAACAATAACGCCCGAGGAAGGACCCAAAGGGAGTGACATATATAGGAAAGGTAATCAGGGAAGGGATGGAGTCCAGGTGAGTCTGATGACGCGCTGGTGTGCGTAACGATGGTGACAGGTGTGGGCCATAACGAGCAGCCTGGTGACCTAGAGCACCTGAGATGGAGTATACGTGATAATTAAAACCTCTCATATTCTGTCCATTGAAAATGAAACCTTGTTTAAAGTATTGCCTTTTTTAAAACAAGCCTTACAAAGCTGGTTACAATTCATCCTCCAAAAAAGACAGAACAAAAATTACAAAAAGTTGTATAGTTAAACTCAAATATACGAATTGATAAAAGAAAAATACATTCTTTATGGATTCTTTACCATTTGTTTGTTAAATTGTATTATCTTTATTCATGATATTCAGAAAATGGAGTTATGTCACACATGCAGCTATCAGAAATATATGGGAATGTCTGCTCTACCCAAAGTTACAACCAACTGATTGAAGCATTACTTCAGAAATGGAGGAGGCGAGTAGAAGGGGAAAAAGGTAGGGAACTTGTTTGTCTGCCCTAGAGTACAGCATCTGGTACCTCATCTGGTACGTCACAAGCTGCATCTCCTTGAGCTGTTCCTCTGTCCAGTGTCTGTGTTCTTTTGCACATCTAAATCTTTTCTTTTTATTGGCCAGTTTGAGATATGTATTTTTCTTTGCATCTCTGCCTTTTCCAAATAGGGATATCTTCTGTATACCTCCCCTACCTTGTCACAACACAACTGATTGGCTCAAAGTTAACTTTTAACAAGACACACCTTTTAGTTGAAACGCATTCCAGGTGACAACCTCATGAAGCTGGTTGAGAGAATGCCAAGAGTGTGTAAAGCTGTCATAAAGGAAAAGGGTGGCTAATTTGAATAATCTCAAATATATTATGTTATTTGTTTAACACTTTTTGATTCCATATGTGTTATTTAATAGTTGTTATGTCTTCCCTATTATTCTGCAATGTAGAAAATAGTAAAAATAAAGAAAAACCCTTGAAAGAGTAGGTGTGTCCAAAATTTTGAATGGTACTGTATTATATACAGTTGAAGTCGGAAGATTACATACACCTTAGCCAAATACATTTAAACTCAGTTTCACAATTCCTGACATTTAATCCTAGTAAAAATTCCCTGTCTTAAGTCAGTTAGGATCACCACTTTATTTTAAGAATGTGAAATGTCAGAATAATTAATAGTAGAGAGAATGATTTATTTCAGCTTTTATTTATTTCATCACATTCCCAGTGGGTCAGAAGTTTACATTCACTCAATTAGTATTTGGTAGCATTGTTTAACTTGGGTCACATGTTTTGGGTAGCCTTCCACAAGCTTCCCACAATAAGTTGGGTGAATTTTGGCCCATTCCTCCTGACAGAGCTGGTGTAACTGAGTCAGGTCTTTTGGCCATTTTGCCACAACTTTGGAAGTATGCTTGGGGTCATTGTCCATTTGGAAGACCCATTTGCGACCAAGCTTTAACTTCCTGACTGATGTCTTGAGATGTTGCTTCAATATATCCACATAATTTTCCATCCTCATGATGCCATCTATTTTGTGAAATGCACCAGTCCATCCTGCAGCAAAGCACCCCCACAACATGATGCTGCCACCCCCGTGCTTCATAGTTGGGATGGTGTTCCTAAGCTTGCAAGCCTCCCCTTTTTCCTCCAAACATAACGATGGTCATTATGGCCAAACAGTTCTATTTTTGTTTCAGCAGACCAGAGGACATGTCGATATAGGACTCGTTTTACTGTGGATATAGATACTTTTGTACCTGTTTCCTACAGCATCTTCACAAGGTCCTTTGTTGTTGTTCTGGGATTGATTTGCACTTTTCACACCAAAGTACGTTCATCTCCAGGAGACAGAACGTGTCTCCTTCCTGAGCGGTATGACGGCTGCATGGTCCCATGGTGTTTATACTTGCGTACTATTGTTTGTACAGATGAACGTGGTACCTTCAGGCATTTGGAAATTGCTCCCAAGGATGAACCAGACTTGTGGAGGTCTACAATTCTTTTTCTGAGGTCTTGGCTGATTTCTTTTGATTTTCCCATGATGTTAAGCAAAGAGGCACCGAGTTTGAAGGTAGGCCTTGAAATACATCCACAGGTACACCTCCAATTGACTCAAATTATGCCAATTAGCCTATCAGAAGCTTCTAAAGCCATGACATCATTTTCTGGAATTTTCCAAGCTGTTTAAAGGCACAGTCAACTTAGTGTATGTAAACCTCCGACCCACTGTAATTGTGATACAGTGAATGATAAGTGAAATAATCTGTCTGTAAACAATAGTTGGAAAATTACTTGTGTCATGCACAAAGTAGATGTCCTAACCCTCTTGTCAAACTATAGTTTGTTATCAAGAAATTTGTGGGGTGGTTGAAAAACGAGTTTTGATGACACCAACCTAAGTGTATGTAAACTTCCGACTTCACCTGTGTACAGTATATACTGTAGAAGCTGTTAAGGAGAGGCCTCTAAACAGCTTCTACCACCAAGCCATAAGACTGATGAACAATTAATCAAATGGCCACCTGGGCTATTTACATTAACCCCCCCATGCGTAGTCACTTTACCCCTACCTACATGTACAAATTACCTCGACTACCTTGTACCCCCGCACACTGACTGGGTACCGGTACCCCCTGTATATAGCCTCGTTATTGTTATTTTATTGTGTTGCTTTTTATTGTATTTTTTACTCTAGTTTATTTAGTAAACATTTTCTTAACGGGCTTGTAAGTAAGCATTTCATGGTAAGGTCAACACCTGTTGTATTCGGCGCATGTGACAAAAAAAGTTTGATTTGGTGGTATATATATAAACTCAGCAAAAAAAGAAACGTCCTTTCACTGTCAACTGCATTTATTTTCAGCAAAATTAACATGTGTAAATATTTGTATGAACATAACAAGATTCAACAACTGAGAAATAAACTGAACAAGTTCCACAGACATGTGACTAACAGAAATTGAATAATGTGTCCCTGAACAAAGGGGAGGAGTCAAAATCAAAAGTAACAGGAAGTATCTGGTGAGGCCACCAGCTGCTTTAAGTACTGCAGTGCATCTCCTCCTCATGGACTGCACCAGATTTGCCCCTTCTTGCTGTGAGATGTTACCCCACTCTTCCACCAAGGCACCTGCAAGTTCCCTGACATTTATGAGGGGATTGGCCCTAGCCCTCACCCTCCGATCCAACAGGTCCCAGACATGCTCAATGGGATTGAGATCCCAAATTACGCACAGAACGAGCAGTGGCATTGTCATGCTGGAGGGTCATGTCAGGATGAGCCTGCAGGAAGGGTAACACATGAGGGAGGAGGATGTCTTCCCTGTAATGCACAGCGTTGAGATTGCCTGCAATGACAACAAGCTCAGTCCGATGATGCTGTGACACACCGCCCCAGACCATGACGGACCCTCCACCTCCAAGTCGATCCTGCTCCAGAGTACAGGCCTCGGTGTAACGCTCATTCCTTCGACGATAAACGCGAATCCGACCCTCACCCCTGCTGAGACAAAACCGTGACTCGTCAGTGAAGAGCACTTTTTGCCAGTCTTGTCTGGTCCAGCGACGGTGGGTTTGTGCCCATAGGCGACGTTGTTGCCAGTGATGTCTGGTGAGGACCTTCCTTACAACAGGCCTACAAGCCCTCAGTCCAGCCTCTCTCAGCCTTTTGCGGACAGTCTGAGCACTGATGGAGGGATTGTGCGTTCCTGGTGTAACTCGGGCAGTTGTTGTTGCCATCCGGTACCTGTCCCGCAGGTGTGACGTTCGGATGTACAGATCCTGTGCAGGTGTTGTTACACGTGGTCTGCCACTGCGAGGACGATCAGCTGTCCGTCCTGTCTCCCTGTAGCGATGTCTTAGGCATCTCACAGTACGGACATTGCAATTTATTGCCCTGGCCACAACTGTGGTCCTCACGCAGATGAGCAGGGACCCTGGGCATCTTTCTTTTGGTGTTTTTCAGAGTCAGTAGAAAGGCCTCTTTAGTGCCCTATGTTTTCATAACTGTGACCTTAATTGCCTACCGTCTGTAAGCTGTTAGTGTCTTAACGACCGTTCCACAGGTGCATGTTCATTAATTGTTTATGGTTCATTGAACAAGCATGGGAAACAATGTTTAAACCATTTACAATGAAGATCTGTGAAGTTATTTGGATTTTTACGAATTATCTTTAAAAGACAGTCCTGAAAAAGGGGCGTTTCTTTTTTTGCTGAATTTATATATATTTCAACCGTTTACCACCAGCACTCATAGTTCAGTAGATGAGTGCTCACAGTGTGGATATTATACAAAGAGTAGATTATATTTATTTAGAGCACGGCATGGCTCGTGGGAACTGCTCCTAGAGTGCCTGAGAGAGAGATTCACGTTAACACTTAGGATTCTCGCACTGCATTCTGAGGTGATTGAGAATTCTGGAAAAATGTATTGAATTCTCTTTAATGTTTACTTCTGGATCTCTCTGCATCTGACTTGCATACATCCAATCTACATCACGGTTTACAGCTGTTGAAAGGATCACCTTAGCTCCACCATGGAGGCCAAGGCGAAAGTGATTGGTTGGATGTATTGAGCATTAATCAGCCACAGTTGTAATTGTTAGGAGGCACCCACCTCACCTTCCATTACATGATTTAATGTCCCGCGTTGCCAAGGCAGCACACTGTGTATCAGTGTGTGTGTGTGCGTGTGTGTGTGCCTCTCCATCTGTCATTAGGGTTTGGTGGAGAGGAGACTCCACGGAGCCCAGAAACCTGGGGTCAAGTCCAGGCTTTCTCAACCCCCGCATGCCGCCTCCCTCTCCATTAAACTCAGTGGAAGGACAGACAGACTGGGAGAGAGGGGGGATAGCATGGGAGGAGGTGGGAGGGGAGATGGTAGAGAGAGAGAGAGAGAGAGAGAGAGAGAGGGAGTAGAGAAAGGAATGGGTGGTTGGGAGAGGACAGTCGGGGCAGTGAGAGGATAGTCGGGGCAGTGAGAGGATAGTCGGGGCAGTGAGAGGACAGTCGGGGCAGTGAGAGGATAGTCGGGGCAGTGAGAGGATAGTCGGGGCAGTGAGAGGATAGTCGGGGCAGTGAGAGGACAGTCGGGGCAGTGAGAGGACAGTCGGGGCAGTGAGAGGACAGTCGGGGCAGTGAGAGGACAGTCGGGGCAGTGAGAGGACAGTCGGGGCAGTGAGAGGATAGTCGGGGCAGTGAGAGGACAGTCGGGGCAGTGAGAGGACAGTCGGGGCAGTGAGAGGACAGTCGGGGCCGTGAGAGGACAGACGGGGCAGTGAGAGGACAGTCGGGCAGTGAGAGGACAGTCGGGCAGTGAGAGGACAGTCGGGGCAGTGAGAGGACAGTCGGGGCAGTGAGAGGATAGTCGGGGCAGTGAGAGGACAGTCGGGGCAGTGAGAGGACAGTCGGGGCAGTGAGAGGACAGTCGGGGCAGTGAGAGGACAGTCGGGGCAGTGAGAGGACAGTCGGGGCAGTGAGAGGATAGTCGGGGCAGTGAGAGGACAGTCGGGGCAGTGAGAGGACAGTCGGGGCAGTGAGAGGACAGTCGGGCAGTGAGAGGACAGTCGGCAGTGAGAGGAGAGGAGGAGTGGTAAACACAGAGGGGAGCAAGAGGAGAAAGATCTGAAACTGAATGTTTGTGCTGTTTGCGTCTTTTAGCCTTTTAAGTGCTAAACTCTGTCCTCCAAGAGAATGAGAGACTAACTAAGCTCAGCGGAAAGTGTTTAATCAGATGGTTAGGACATGTCAGTGTCATTGACCACACTGTGACTGGGTCCACAGACAGCTCATTGACCACACTGTGACTGGGATCACAGACAGGTCATTGACCACACGGTGACTGGGACCACAGACAGGTCATTTACCACACTGTGACTGGGACCACAGACAGGTCATTTACCACACTGTGACTAGGACCACAGACAGGTAATTTACCACACTGTGACTGGGATCACAGGCAGGTCATTGAACACATGTGACTGGGATCACAGACAGATCAATGACCACACTGTGACTGGGATCACAGACAGGTCATTGACCACACTGTGACTGGGATCACAGACAGGTCATTGACCACACTGTGACTGGGATCACAGACAGATTATTGACCACACTGTGACTGGGATCACAGCCAGATCATTGACCTCACTGGGACTTGGTTGAACATGTGTTTGTTCTCTGACCATAGTGAGTAAATAGATCAAATAATGTCCCTATCTGACGTCAGTGTGCTAAAGGTGTTATGTCCCCACCTCTCACTGCCCAGGGTCTGGTTTCCCCACCTCTCACTGCCCAGGGTCTGGTTTCCCCACCTCTCACTGCCCAGGGTCTGGTTTCCCCACCTCTCACCTCTCAGGGTCTGGTTTCCCCACCTCTCACCTCTCAGGGTCTGGTTTCCCCACCTCTCACTGCCCAGGGTCTGGTTTCCCCACCTCTCACCTCTCAGGGTCTGGTTTCCCCACCTCTCACCTCTCAGGGTCTGGTTTCCCCACCTCTCACTGCCCAGGGTCTGGTTTCCCCACCTCTCACCTCTCAGGGTCTGGTTTCCCCACCTCTCACCGCTCAGGGTCTGGTTTCCCCACCTCTCACCTCTCAGGGTCTGGTTTCCCCACCTCTCACCTCTCAGGGTCTGGTTTCCCCACCTCTCACTGCCCAGGGTCTGGTTTCCCCACCTCTCACCTCTCAGGGTCTGGTTTCCCCACCTCTCACTGCCCAGGGTCTGGTTTCCCCACCTCTCACCTCTCAGGGTCTGGTTTCCCCACCTCTCACCGCTCAGGGTCTGGTTTCCCCACCTCTCACCTCTCAGGGTCTGGTTTCCCCACCTCTCACCTCTCAGGGTCTGGTTTCCCCACCTCTCACTGCCCAGGGTCTGGTTTCCCCACCTCTCACCTCTCAGGGTCTGGTTTCCCCACCTCTCACTGCCCAGGGTCTGGTTTCCCCACCTCTCACCTCTCAGGGTCTGGTTTCCCCACCTCTGTCAATACTGATAGGTTCGAAAGAAAGGGTGTACTTTCTCCATTCAAATCTTCTTTCTCCATTCACATCTTTCCTTAACATTATAATTATTTCACAATACTGATGACGGATCAGCTCCAGTATTTTACTACAATTGAAACAGGCCTATAGTCTACTGTTTATGTTTTAATGCAGTCATCTGGGTTTTTATTTGAAGCATATTTTTATACGTTGCTTTTTTGCATCAATTGCAAAGACATTGGCAACTTTGTATTGTAGTCAACTTTGTTCTGAAGTTCATCATTGGTCACAGAGAGACGGATAAACCATGTGATTCTATGTTTAGTGGAGATCTTCTGTGTAGAAAGTGACGCGGGAAGGCAAAAAACATCTAACAACGCTGTTTTATGAGTGGTCTAAGGCAGTCGATAAATCACAAGCGTTTTCAAGTGCAACGTTAATAAAAACGGTTTTGGGAAACATCTCAGAGATTTAACGATGCTCCTACGAAGGTTCTAACGATGAACTTTGCCTATGCTTTTGGGAAACAGCTCAGAGACTTAACGATGCTCCTACGAAGGTTCTAACGATGAACTTTGCCTATGCTTTTGGGAAACCGGGCCCAGGTCTGTGCATGGGGTGAATTTACCTTCCATCATAGAAACACAGAGAGGAGGAACATGTTTTCTGACAGACACTTCTGCTTACATAGAAGACCAATGCTATCGCACAAACCACTGCCTCATCATGTCATTGGAATAACCCACTGGCAGGCTCAGGAGGTTAGATCTGCACGTTGGGTATGTCTATAGTATATTACAGTCTGAATTACAGGGGAGGATGCCAGATGGGATTATAGGGGGGTCTTGTGGATGGATTGGGAGTGTGTGGGAGAGGTGTAGTTTTATCTGTTGAGCTCGAGACTCAGAGAAACAGCATCTCTGGTGGGTGGCTGAGGGAGGGAGGGGCGGAGATGGAGAGTGGTGGTGGGTGTGCGGGTGTGGGTGGGCGTGGGGGTGAAGGTGTGGAGTGATGGGTACCAGGTATTGGCTCCAGGAGTGGGCGGCTCCCTGGCTGCTTCATGGCGGTGTTCTTTTTACCTTAGACCCCCATCCAGGACAGGGGGAAACAGGGCGGAGAGTAACCCCTAAGACCCCTACCTACCTCCCACCTCTCCTCAACCACTCGACTCTACCCCCATCCAATACCTTCAAACCCCCATACTCTACCCAAATACCTCCTTCAAACCCCTCTACTCTATTCCCCATCCAATACCTCCTTCTCCATGTCCACTATCTTGCCCTCTCCATTCCATTGTTCATTAGCTATCACCACACATACACCACTATGACCATCGGCTACCAATGACTCAATCTCAGTCTCATCTCAGATCACTGACTCATCAGGAATGCTGTCTTCCACTGCTCACACACACCAACACACACACACACACCAGGGTCATTACCAAGCTAATCGAAAAACTATGTGAATAATTTACTTCAACTGATACGGAATGCAGAAATTCCATCAGGTTTTCATTTCAACGGGAGCATTTTGTTCAAATATTAATTCATGTCTGAATCATGAACAATGTTGTGCGCATTGGATGGCCTAACGGCCAGTCACGTATGTTTGATCTTCTGCAATGGATGGCCCAACGGCCAGTCACGTATGTTTGATCTTCTGCAATGGATGGCCCAACGGCCAGCCACGTACGTTTGATCTTCTGCATTGGATGGCCCAATGGCCAGCCACGTATGTTTGATCTTCTGCAATGGATGGCCCAACGGCCAGCCACGTTCGTTTGATCCTCTGCAATGGATGGCCCAACGGCCAGCCACGTACGTTTGATCTTCTGCAATGGATGGCCTAACTGCCAACCACGTACGTTTGATCTTCTGCAATGGATGGCCCAACGGCCAGCCACGTACGTTTGATCCTCTGCAATGGATGGCCCAACGGCCAGCCACGTACGTTTGATCCTCTGCAATGGATGGCCCAACGGCCAGCCACGTACGTTTGATCTTCTGCAATGGATGGCCTAACTGCCAACCACGTACATTTGATCTTCTGCAATGGATGGCCCAACGGCCAGCCACGTACGTTTGATCCTCTGCAATGAATGGCCCAACGGCCAGCCACGTAGGTTTGATCCTCTGCAATGGATGGCCCAACGGCCAGCCACGTACGTTTGATCTTCTGCAATTAATGGCCCAACGGCCAGCCACGTACGTTTGATCTTCTGCAATGGATGGCCCAACGGCCAGCCATGTACGTTTGATCTTCTGATGAAGCTCGCCAGTGGTGATGTCATCCCCAGTACCTCCTCCCTGTACCCTAAGCACACCACTAAATAATGATCATTATGTCCATCATAAAGACTACACGTGGAACTCTCTTTCATTCTCTGCCGTTATCTCTCCCTTCTTTCTTCTCTCTCTTCTGTCTCCTGTCAGGAAATCCCTCTCTTCAGATCTAAGTGTTCCTGTCCTTTCCTTGCCCTCTCTCTCTCTCTTTCTCGCTCTGTCTCTCATACACTTTCTTATTTCTCTCTCTCCCCCTCTTTCTGTACTGCTCTCTCGCTTGATTCATCTCTCTCTCTCTCTCTCTCTCTCTCTCTCTCTCTCTCTCTCTCTCTCTCTCTCTCTCTCTCTCTCTCTCTCTCTCTCTTGCTTCATCTCTCTCTCTCTTGCTTCATCTCTCTCTCTCTCTTGCTTCATCGCTCACTCTCTCTTGCTTCATCTCTCTCTCTCTCTTGCTTCATCTCTCTCTCTCTTGCTTCATCTCTCTCTCTGTCTCTTGCTTCATTTCTCTCTCTCTCTTGCTTCATCTCTCTCTCTCTCTTGTCTGTGCCTCTGAACATGTCCTTTGGATAAACCGGAGCCTCTCTTCTGTTTCCTGCACTTGGATGCACCCTATCTATTTAACAGTAAAAATGAGAGCCCAGACAGAGCCCAGACAGAGCCCAGACAGAGCCCAGAGAGAGCCCAGAGAGAGACCAAAAAGAGACCAGAGAGAGACGAAAAAGAAAAAGAACTCTTCTCCATTGTGTTAAATCCAGCAGGGATTGCAGAAGGGTTACACCAGGGAAAGAATTGTGTGTTAGAGAGAGAGAGCCTCACAGATTTATAGATTCAACTCCAACATCCAGATCCTCCTCTGAGTTTTTTTTAAATATTTGTAATCATGATTTGTTTGATGATATGGAGGAGTGAGCGGAGGAGAGCTGGAAGGATTGGATGTCACTTTTTCTCCTTTTATTTTTCCTCCTCCTCAGTCATCTTCCATTTGGGATCAAGAGTTCACAGAAGTGCTTTACTCAGCTCCTCTGGCTGCAGTACTTTAGCCCTCCAACCCCCCCAGCCCCCCTCAGCCATCCCCCAACCACCTCAACCCCCTCAGCCATCCCCCAACCCCCCCTAGCCCCCCTAAGCTATCCCCAGTCCTCCTCAGCCATCCCTCAACTCCCCAGCCCCCTCAGGCATTCCCCCAACCCCTCTCCCCTCAGCCACCCCCAGTCCTCCTCAGCCATCCCCCAACCCCCAGTACCCCTCAGCCATCCCCCAGACCCCTCAGCCATCCCCCAGACACACTCAGCCATCCTCCATCCCCTCAGCCATCCCCCAACCCCCCAGTCCCCCTCAGCTGTCCCTCAACCCCCAGTCCCCTCAGCCATCCCTCAAACCCCCAGTCCCCTCAGCCATCCCCCAGTCCCCTCGGCCATCCCCCAACCCCCCAGTCCCCTTCAGCCATCCCCAGTCCCCCACAAACATCCCCAATTCCCACAGCCCCCTCAGGCATTCTCTCCAACCCAAGTCCCCCTCAGCCACCCCCAGCCCCAGTCCCCCTCAGCCACCCCCAGTCCCCTCAGCCACCCCCAGCCCCAGTCCTCCTCAGCCACCCCCAGCCCCAGTCTTCCTCATGTCCTCTCTCTCTCTCCTACTGTCTCTCTCTCTTACTGTCTCTCTCTCCTACTCTCACTCTCTCCTACTGTATCTCTCTCTCCTGCTGTCTCTCTCTCTCCTACTGTCTCTCTCGCTCCTACTGTCTCTTTCTCTCCTACTTTATCTCTCTCTCGCTCCTAATGTCTCTCTCTCTCTTACTGTCTCTCTCTCCTAATGTCTCTCTCTCTCCTACTCTCTCTCTTACTCTCTCACTTTCCTGCTGTCGCTCTCTCTTACTCTCTCTCTCTCTCTCTCTCTCTCTCTCTCTCTCTCCTACTGTGTCTCTCCCTCTCTTACTGTCTCTCTCTCTCGCTCTCTTTCTGACTATACACTGACTGTAAGTATGCACATGTGTGTGTTCCTGTGTGTCAGCCAGCTATTGCAGGCAGGTTTGTGAAAGAGGTGGGAGGGTTGCGGGAGTAGGTTTGCTGTTCCAGCTGCTATCTCCAGCAGCAAAGACTAAAAGTCTGGCCAGGAAAGCACAGTCATTCCTATTTGCTTTAACATCCACTGAAAGTTTTTCCATTCTGAAAAAAAGCTCACTGACAACACTGAGGAGTGGCTGTGTACCTATGTATGTCTCTGTATATGTGTGTTTGCATGAGCGAGTGTGTGTGTGTGTGTGTTTGTGTGCCTGTGAGACTGGTTCTATTTCCACATAGATGTATTTTAAAATTGAACCTTTATTTAACCAGGCAAGTCAGTAAAGAACAAATTCTTATTTACAATGACGGCCTACCGGGGAATAGTGGGTTAACTGCCTTGTAAAGGGGCAGAACGACAGATTTTTATCTTTATCTTTATCTTTTGGTTACTGGCCCCAACGCTCTAACCACTAGGCTACTAATACTCTAAAATAATTTATAATAACGTATCTGTGATAAGGGCCATGTGACTCATGACATCATTCCAGGCAACTCAAATGGACCAACAGTCATGTTAAGAACACGTTCTCTTCTTCTATTGTTTATGGAAAACAGTATTTATAAAACCATACATGAGCCAGGTTTTCATGTCATTATTCCCTTGAACTATTCTGTACTTCTTCTCCCACTTTCTCTCGTCCTTTCTCAATGCTTAATAACTGGTCCCACAACCCCTGAGGTGTTATGTTAACGTGTCTTGGTCATTTATACAGGCTGTGGGCATTTCGGTATACAAACGGACGTTTCGTTATTAAAACGAATTAGCCGCTTGGGTAAACAGTTAATTTAATATTGCGGCAGAAATGTAAGGCCGTCAAACAATTTACAAGCTCCCTATCTTTCACAGGGTCGACGTAGCAATCAAGTCTCCTGGATGACGATGCTACCAGGTAAGGAAGATGGGCCTGTTACTGAGTTAACATGCCTGAGATGTGAATCATTCAGAAAGGTTTAGGTGATGACTGACGGATTAATATTTCCTCCTCTTTAAAATTAAAGGGCAATTATCAAAAAGTCATGGAAGTTTATTATAAATGAAAGTCTACAGACCACATAGACTCATAATTTATTTTCAAGAATATGAGGTCATCAAATTTTGTTTACAATAACAGGATCGTCACATGCCTCTTTTCTACAATAGAGAGAAACAGAAGCAGACAGCTGCTTTAAACAATGACACCCACACAGGCCCTGGATATTACCATCTCACCCTACACTGAAAGAAAAAGAAAGCTGCTATCAAGAACCTAAAAGGGTTCATTTGCTGTCCCCATAGGAAAACCCTTTGAAGAATCCTTTTGAGTTCCATCTAAAAGCCTTTACACAGAGGGTTCTACCTGGAACCAAAAAAGGGTTTTCCTGTGGGGACAGCCAAAGAACCCTTTTGGAACCCTTTTTTCTAAGATTGTAGTCCTGTAAACGCATAGGGTCTCTGGCAGCATACTGGATCATCTCTGGCTTTGGGCGTTGGGAATAAAAGCAATCTGAAAGGTCTCTCTCTCTCTCCCTCCCTCTATCCATGCTAGTTTCCTCCCCAGTAGTCCTGGTCAGTGTCCCAGTGTCATGTCTTGATGTTAGTTATGTCATGGACTCTGAAGTAAACTTATCTCCCACCTCTCCCCTTCTCTCTCTCTCCCCCCACGGAGGGCTGGCTCCCCAAGTCTGAGCCAGCCTGGCTCCTCCACAGCATCCAGACTGTGGCAGTGACTGACAGAGAGGGCGGGAGAGAGAGAGAGAGAGAGAGAGAGGTCAGAGAGAGACAGAGGAAGAGAGTGAGGAAGGTCGGAGAGAGAGAGAGAGAGAGAGAGAGAGAGAGAGAGAGAGAGCGTGCGTGCATTGTGTGTGTTTCCAGCAAGATCTCACGGTTTGACCAATTTGACTTCAGATTCCGACGTTGGTTCACCTTTCTCCAAACGTCAAAATTTCGAAGTCGTTCAAAATGTCAAATTTCGAAGTCGTTCTGGACTCCCTGGGTGGCAAGTTTAGGATAAGTTTAGGCATTAATTCCGAATGGTTAAGTTAAGGGTTAATGTGAAAAACAACAAAATACAAGTGCCTATCACTAGGATTGTACATGCCACCCACGTCCCCAACGCCCTAGCAAAATCCAACCCTAATTGATGATAATAGCACTCACTGTTGCCCCTAGTGGCTGGTTTTCAAGCTTCTCCAGACGTCCTGGGTTCCTGGGACGGACGTAGGTTTGAGAAGTAGATCTTGAGTGACCTGGCTGGTGTAACTGTGTGTGTGTGTGTGTTTATGTTTCTACGTGTACGTGTCTGTATGTACTTGTGTGCGTGTACATGAGTGCGTGCCTGCGTGTGTGTGTTTGTGTGTATGTGTGCATGTGTGTAGGTGAGAGTGCTGGACTGTCCATGTTTCCCATCCTTGTGGCTCTTATCCCTGGTCTTTGACCAATGCTCTCTCTGCTTCCCTTCTCATGTGACTTTTGTTTATTTGGTTTTTGAAATGGATTTAGAGGACCTGAGAGTCTCAGTAGTAGGGAGGGGATAACTGGTCCTAAAAAAGAAAGGAGAGGAGAGGCAGAATAGAAGTATGCTAAAGAGAGAGACAGAATACCTGTTTATGGTTTCTTATCAGGGGTAGTATAATAGAACATGCTTTGTGGAGAGGTTTGGTGATGTGAAAGGTATGGTAGAAGGAGGGAGAGACCACCCAGGCTCCTCAATGTGGTAAGATGTATGGTTATAGCGGGTCCACTGGTCCTCTGACTCAGCACTCTTCTGAGAGGTGTGGTACAAAGCCAGCTATCTTTAAAAAACAAACAGTGGAGTGGAGTGTATTCATGGATGCCAAGGGAAACCAGACCATACCTCCCAAAAAAAAAAAAAAAGAAGGAAAAAGAAAGAAAAAAAGAAACCAAAACACATTAAATAATGTATCTTTTGTCTCTCTGTGTTTGATCATTTTCCTTCAATTCACAAGAGGCTGATTGTATCTCACCGGAGAAAGCATCCGAGCGAGCGAAACAGCGACCCTCTGTCTCTGTTAGCCATCTATCTAATGCCGTTTGATCATGAAGAGTATGACATTGATGCCACCCATATCACTGAATACGAGTGAAGCCAGCGACCACTTGGCCTCCCTTGATAAAAAAAAGTATAAAATATTAGCCAATCAGCTACACTGAGTGAGCTCGACTGTGAATGGCCCTGGCACACCAGAAACATTTTTCAAGGGAAGAAAGTTTGGATTTTTATTTAACCTTTATTTAACTAGGCAAGTCAGTTAGGAACAGATTCTTCTTTACAACGACAGCCTATTAACAGTGCAGAACAGATGTTTACCTTGTCAGCTCAGGGATTTGATCCAGCAACCTTTCGGTTACTGGACCAACGCTCTAACCACTAGGTTACCTGCCGGATTTGCCATCTCTCCTATAAAATCGCATCAAGAGAAATACATAATTGACAGAAATAACTTGAATTGTTACATATCATTTTGTTGTTGGGTAGCTAGCTAGCTAAAATTGGCCCTTTCCTAAATTAGCCTTGGATGGAGATAGGGATTTGGACTTGTGGTTTTACTTAATTCTCAGAACTGACCAATGAATATAACGGCGATTCTGATCCAACCATTAATTCCTACATTGTTGTGCCCCTGGCCTGAGAGGATGGACGTTCAACATGTAGCTAGATGTAGAAGGCTAATGTTAACTAGCTAACGTTGGCCTTGAAAGGAAGTTAGGCTAGCGAGCAAGCATTTTAGGCAGGTAGCCTAGGACAACAAAAGTGATAGACCGTTTCGTCAACATGAAAGAGGATGGATGATGATGAGGATGGCATTTCTCTACAAGTAGGGTTAATCGTCATGTTATTTCTACTTGCAGGAACACACACACACACAAATCAGAACCATGGACAACCACATCATATTTAGCTGATGGTGATTGGGCTAAATTGTTTTTGGTACTATATTAGACTAAGCAGAGGTGATTTGATGATGTTGAAGTTGAAATGGTGCTGAAATAGTGGAGGCAGCTCCTGTTTCTTTGTGGCTTGCGCTAACTCTCCGAGGTTCAAAATCAATAGTTGTTTAGTAGTCCGAAAATGTTGAAAACATTAACTTGCTTGACCATGTTGTAGGTCATGGAACTGTTTGTTACATGCAATATGCTTTGTGGACTTCACCAGACAGAGGTTGCTCTTCGGTTTTGTGATGAAACAAAGGTGTGGTTTAATTTATTCTGCCACTGTGTCTTCTTATTGTCAGGGAGGGTCACGGATTCAGTTGCAGGTAAAAGAGTGTTTATTTTGCTCTCAAAAAGGTACAAGATAAAATATAACAGGAACCCAAAAAAAGGAGAATGTCCAAAAAATATCCACTGGGTCAGGAGAGCACTTCTCAAAAAGAAACCAAAAACAACATCACCAGATGTAGTGTCCGAGTCATACTGAAGGTCTGGGGTAGTACATCCAAGTCCCAACAGGAAAGAACGCCTGGGCAAACCAGGCCAGGTCACGAGAAAGGCTTCACACACAACAACGGTCTGACAAAAGACTGAACACAAAAGGATCTAAAATAGGGGAGATAATGAGGAATAAATTGACAACAGGTGTGAAGTGAACAAGGATAGTTAATGATAACGAGTGGGAGGAGAGACGCCACAATAGCAGCAGAGCTGTCAAAACAAAGCACATGTGCTCAAAGACAACAACACACAGAGAAAAGACAAAAACACAGCAGATCAGACCGAAGTCATGACAGTACTTCTCAGAAGCGCCACCTGGCGCAACCGAATGGGCTCACCTCGCCGCCGAAAGTCCTCGATCAGAGTCTGGTCCAGAATATCCCGGGCCGAATCCAACTCCTCTCCTCAGGGCCGTAACCCTCCCAGTCCACCAAATACTGGAAACCCCGACCACGGCGTCTAACGTCCAAAAGCTTTCTCACAGTGTACACTGGAGTACCATCCACTAGACGAGGGGGGGAGGTGTCGGGGAAGAAACAACCGGGTTAAGGGAGGACCTAAACACAGGCTTGATCCTGGACACATGAAAGACAGGGTGAACCCGACCAAGAGTGTTAGGAAGTTTGAGCCGCACTGCCGCCGGGCTCAGGACCTTGGTGATGCGATATGGCCCAATGAACCTGGGTGCCAGCTTACGAGAAGGCACCGGAGAGGTAGGTCCTTGGTGGATAGCCACACCTTCTGACCGCACACATACAGGGAGCCGGAGTCCGATGACGGTCAGCCGCCGCTTTGGTCTGTCTGGAAGCCCGGGCCAAGGCCACCTCAGCCCTCCTCCAGGTGCGACGACACCGACGTACAAAGGCCAAGGCAGACGGGACCGCGGCTTCGGGTTCCTGTGTAGGGAAAAGGGGTGGTTGATAACCAACAGAACATTGAAAAGGAGACATACCAGAGACGCTACCGGCAGGGAGTTGTGGGAATACTCCACCCACAACAACTGCTGACTCCAGGAGTTCGGACTATGTGACGTCAGGCAGCGGAGAGCTTCGCTCGAGGTCCTGGTTGGCTCGCTCGCCTGCCCGTTGGTCTGAGGGTGAAAACCTGAAGACAGACTCGTTGAGGCCCGATCTGTCTACAGAACTCTCCAAAACCGGGAGACAAATTAGGGGCCTCTGTCGGAGACCACGCCCACCGGAAGGCCATGGATCCGAAGACGTGGTCCACCACCACCTGTGCTGTCTCCCTGGCGGAGGGAAGCTTGGGTAAGGGGATATAATGGGCCGCCTTGGAGAAGCGGTCCACCACTGTCAGAATCACGGTGTTACCTCCCGATGGGGGAAGACCAGTGACAAAATCAAGGGCCAGGTGTGACCAAGGTCGAGAGGGAATGGGTAATGGCTGCAACAGACCAACAGGAGGACGGTTAGACGTCTTATTTTGAGCGCATACCGAGCAAGCCAACACAAACTGCCTGACATCTAGGGCCATGGATGGCCACCAAAATCGCTGACGGGTGACAGACAGCGACCTCCGAACCCCCGGATGACAGGCTACTTTGGACTCATGACCCCACCTCAGGACCTCAGGACGCAGCGCAGCCGGCACAAACAACCGACCCTTCGGACACCCCCTCGGGGCCTCCCCCCCCTGAATGGCCTCCCTCACCCGCCGCTCAACGTCCCAGGAAAGGGACCCCACCACCATCTCCCTGGAGAGAATGGTTTCGGGAGCCGCCTCCCCCCCAGGACCCTCGAACAGACGAGAGAGGGCGTCAGGCTTAACATTTTTGGAGCCAGGCCGATACCAGAGAGAGAAGTTAAACCGCCCAAAGAAGAGTGCCCAGCGGGCCTGGCGAGCATTTAACCTCTTGGCCGAACGGACATATTCTAAATTCTTGTGATCCGTCCAGACCAAGAAGGGCTGCGCTGCTCCCTCCAACCAGTGACGCCATTCACCCAGAGCCAGCCTGACTGCCAACAGCTCCCTGTTACCTATGTCATAATTTCGCTCAGCAGGGCTCAAACGGTGAGAGAAGAAGGCACATGGGTGCACCTTCCCATCTCTGGGGAACCGCTGGGATAGGACCGCGCCTACCCCGACATCGGAAGCATCCACCTCAACAATGAACTGGCGTTCAGAATCTGGAAGACAAAGGACAGGAGCAGAGATGAAACGGGACTTAAGAGCATCAAAGGCCTCCTGAGCCTGAGAATTCCATCTGAACGGTACCTTAGGAGAGGTGAGTGCTGTTAAGGGTACAGCAACCAGGCTAAAGTTCGGATGAATCGCCTATAGAAATTGGCGAACCCCAGGAACCGCTGTAACGCCTTCCAAGATTCGGGGATTGGCCACTCGGCCACGGCCCTTACCTTAGCAGGATCGGCTTTGATCCCCTCCGTCGAAATGATATGTCCCAAGAACGAAACAGACTTGGCATGGAACACGCACTTCTCCGCCTTGACGTAAAGCTGATTCTCCAGCAGCCGTTGTAACACCTAACGGACATGTTGAGTGTGTACCTGCAAGGAGGGAGAGAAGATGAGAATATCATCTAGGTACACGAAGACAAATCTGTTTACCATGTCTCTCAACACATCGTTCACCAGAGCCTGGAAGACAGCTGGGGCATTGGTGAGCCCAAATGGTAAGACCCGGTATTCAAAGTGTCCCGTTGGGGTGTTGAATGCTGTCTTCCACTCATCCCCCTCACGTATCCGGATCAAATGGTAGGCATTACGGAGGTCTAGCTTGGTAAAGACCCTGGCTCCCTGTAACAACTCAAAAGCTGATGACATCAAAGACAGAGGATACCTGTTCTTTATGGTGATGTCATTTAGACCCCGGTAGTCAATGCAGGGTTGCAGGGATCCATCCTTCTTCTTAACGAAGAAGAACCCAGCCCCTGCGGGCAAGGAAGAGGAACGGATGAGGCCGGCATTTAAGGACTCCTGAATATACTTGTCCATGGCCTCTCTTTCAGGACCAGAAAGGGAAAACAGACGACCCTTGGGTGGAGAAGTGCCTGGGAGGAGATCGATGGCGCAATCATACGGTCGATGAGGAGGCAAGGATGTGGCCCGGGACTTACTGAAGACCTGACAGAGATCGCTGTACTCCGCCGGGACCCCCGGCGAGATCGGCCTCCTCAACCTGAAAAACAGAAGACACAGAGCCAGGAGACAAGGCAGAACCCAAACATGACGCAAGACAAGACTGACTCCAAGAAAACACAAAATTATCAGACCAATCCACGTGAGGGTTGTGCCGCACCAGCCACGGATGCCCCAGAACAACGGGGGCACTCGGGGGATTCTATGAGGTACAGCTCAATCACCTCACGGTGATTGCCGGAGACAAGAAGACTTACAGAAGGAGTGGAATGGGTGATGGAAGTGATGAGGAGACCATTAAGGGAGCGGACAGAGATAGGAGAAGGAAGAGGAATGGCAGGAATGCCCCACAGCATAGCCACAGAGACATCCAAGAAGTTGCCCTCAGCACCTGAGTCAATCAGGGCTGAACAGGAGTGAACAGTGTCTTGATGTTGAACAGAAACATCTAAAAGGGTACGTGAAATGGGGGAGTCGAGACCAGGAGTAGCGCCCACCAGGATTCCCCGGATTACTGATGGGCTCCGGCTTTAAGGACACCGGATGGCCCGATGTCCTGGCTTCCCGCAGTAAAGGCAGAGGCCCTGAGTCAAACGATCCTGCTTCTCCTTAGGGGTGAGACGAACACGCCCCACTTGCATGGGCTCAGGGTCTGCTGAAGAAGACGAAGAGGTGGAAGCCGAACTGGAGGCACCTTCATCCAGCACCCAGGAGGGTCGAGCTGTCCACCTCTGGCGTCGACGTTGAAGACGCCCCTCCACACGAAGCGCCAGTTCCACAAGGGTGTCAAAGTCGTGAGGCAGCTCGTGAGTGACAATCTCATCCTGGATGTTGTCAGCCAACCCCTCCCGAAACCTAGCACGTAATGCCGCCTCGTTCCAGTCACAGGTGGCCGCCAGAGTTCTGAACTGGATGGCATATTCCGTAACCGAACGGCCGGCCTGACTTAACCGCACCAGCTGAGAGGCCGCCTCATCACCCTGAGCAGAGGGGTCAAACAGCTTAATCATCTCTGCTCTGAAGTCCTCGAATGTGGAACAGAATGAGGCACGAGCATCCCACACGGCCGTTGCCCAGTCGCGGGCCTTTCCTTTCAGGAGTGTGATGACAAAGGCCACCCGGGACTCCTCCGTAACATAACATCGAGGCTGGAGAGCGAAAACAAGGGAGCACTGAGACAGGAACGCACGGCAGGAATTGGGATCCCCATCGTAGGGTGGCGGACTATTGGCATGGGGTTCAGGCCCGGCATGAGGTAGAGAACGGCCGTACGCCGCAGCTGACCTGCTGGTCAAGGCTTCCTGCTGGAGTCCCTGGATCTGGAGACTGAGCTCTGCTACTCGGGCGGTCAGGCACTCAACCTCCCGTGAAGTGGCAGTTAACTGGCTGGAGTGCTGTCCCAGAAGAATGCCCTGTTGACTCACTGCGTTTCTGACTTGGTCCGCACCTGCTGAATCCATCTTATGGTCAGACCGTTCTGTCAGGGAGGGTCACGGATTCAGTTGCAGGTAAAAGAGTGTTTATTTTGCTCTCAAAAAGGTACAAGATAAAATATAACAGGAACCCAAAAAAAGGAGAATGTCCAAAAAATATCCACTGGGTCAGGAGAGCACTTCTCAAAAAGAAACCAAAAACAGCATCACCAGATGTAGTGTCCGAGTCATACTGAAGGTCTGGGGTAGTACATCCAAGTCCCAACAGGAAAGAACGCCTGGGCAAACCAGGCCAGGTCACGAGAAAGGCTTCACACACAACAACGGTCTGACAAAAGACTGAACACAAAAGGATCTAAAATAGGGGAGATAATGAGGAATAAATTGACAACAGGTGTGAAGTGAACAAGGATAGTTAATGATAACGAGTGGGAGGAGAGACGCCACAATAGCAGCAGAGCTGTCAAAACAAAGCACATGTGCTCAAAAGACAACAACACACAGAGAAAAGACAAAAACACAGCAGATCAGACCGAAGTCATGACACTTATTGTCTCGGCCTTTAGGCCTACAGTGCATTCATAAAGTTTTCAGACACCTTGACTTTTTCCACATTTTGTTACATTGCACCCTTATTCTAAAATTGAACAAATTGTTTTTTTCCCTCATTAATCTACACACAAAACCCCATAATGACAAAGCAAAAAAAAACTTTGGCAGCAATTACAGCCTTGAGTCTTCTTGGGTATGATGCTACAAGCTTGGCACACGTGTATTTGGGGAGTTTCTCCCATTCTTCTCTGCAGATCCTCTCAAGCTCTGTCAGGTAGGATGGGGAGCGTTGCTGCATAGCTATTTAAACGTCTCTCCAGAGATGTTCGATCGGGTTCAAGTCCGGGCTCTGGCTGGGCCACTCAAGGACATTCAGAGACTTGTCCCGAAACCGTTCCCACATTGTCTTGGCTGTCTGCTTAGGGTCATTGTCCTGTTGGAACGTGAACCTTCACCCCAATCTGAGGTCCTGAGCACTCTGGAGCAGGTTTTCATCAAGGATCTCTCTGTACTTTGCTCTGTTATTCTTTCCCTCAATCCTGACTAATCTCCCAGTCCCTGCCACTGAAAAACATCCCCACAGCATGATTCTGCCACCTCCGTGCTTCACCGTAGAATTGGTGCCAGGCTCCCTTCAGACGTGACGCTTGGCATCAGTCCAAATAGTTCAATCTTGGTTTCATCAGTCCAGAGAATCTTGTTTCCAATGGTCAGAGAGTCCTTTAGGGGCCTTTTGGTAAATTCCAAGCAGGCTGTCATGTGCCTTTTACTGAGGACTGGCTTCCGTCTGGCCACTCTACCATAAAGGCCTGGTTGGTGGAGTCCTGCAGAGATGGTTGTCCTTCTGGAAGGTTCTCCCATCTCCACAGAGGAACTCTGGACCTCTGTCAGAGTGACCATCGGGTTCTTGGTCACCTCCCTGACCAAGGCCCATCTCCCCAGATTGCTCAGTTTGGCCGGGCGGACAGCTCTAGGAAGAGTCTTTTTCTTCAATTTAAGAATAATTAGGCCACTGTGTTCTTGGGGACCTTCAATGCTGCATACAATTTTTGGTAACCTTCCCCAGATCTGTGCCTCGACACAATCCTGTCTTGGAGCTCTGCGGACAATTCCTTCTACCTCATGGCTTGGTTCTTGCTCTGACATGCATTGTCAACAGTGGGACATTTATACTGTATATATGTATTTCCGTCCTACCATACCATTGTCTGTACATTATGCCTTTAATCTATTTTATCACCCCCTGAAACCTGTTATTTTTACTCTCTGTTCAGAACGTCCTAGACGACCAGTCATTATAGCCTTTAGCCGTACCCTTAGCATACTCCCCCTCTGTTCCTCTGGTGATATAGAGGTTAATCCAAGCCCTGCAGTGCCTAGCTCCATTACTATTCCCTAGGCCCTCTCATTTGTTGACTTCTGCAACCGTAAAAGCCTTGGTTTCATGCATGTCAACATTAGAAGCCTCCTCCCTAAGTTTGTTTAATTCACTGCCCTAGCACACGCTGCCAACCCGGATGTCCTAGCCGTGTCTGAATCCTGGCTTAGGAAGACCACCAATAACACTGAAATGTCCATCCCTAACTATAATCATCTTCAGACAAGATAGAACGGCCAAAGGGGGCGGTGTTGCTATCTATTGCAGAGATAGCCTGCAGAGTTCTGTCTTGCTTTCCAGGTCTGTACCCAAACAATTTGAACTTTTACTTTTAAAAATCTGCCTTTCTAGAAACAAGTCTCTCACTGTTGCCGCTTGCTATAGACCACCCTCTGCCCCCAGCTGTGCTCTGGACACCATATGTGAACTGATTGCCCCCCATCTATCTTCAGAGTTCGTGCTGCTAGGTGACCTAAACTGGGACATGCTTAACACCCGGCCATCCTACAATCTAAGCTTGATGCCCTCAACCTCACACAAATCATAATTGAACCTACTAGGTACAATCCCAAAGCCGTGAACACGGGAACCCTCATAGATGTAATCCTAACTAACTTGCCCTCCAAATACACCCCTGCTGTTTTCAACCAAGATCTCAGCGATCACTGCCTCATTGCCTGCATCTGTAATGGGTTTGCGGTCAAACAATCTCCCCTCATTACTGTTAAACGTTCCCTAAAACACTTCAGCGAGCAGGCTTTTCTAATTGACCTGGCCAGGGTATCCTGGAAGGATATTGACCTCATCCCGTCAGTAGAGGATGCCTGGTTATTCTTTAAAAGTGCCCTCCTCACCATCTTAAATAAACATGCCCCATTCAAGAAATGTAGAACCAGGAATAGATATAGCCCTTGGTTCTCTCCAGACCTGACTGCCCTTGACCAGCGCAAAAACATCCTGTGGCGTTCTGCATTAGCATCGAACAGCCCCCGTGATATGTAACTTTTCAGGGAAGTTAGGAACCAATATACGCTGGCAGTTAGGAAAGCCAAGGCTAGCTTTTTCAAGCAGAAATTTGCCTCCTGCAACACAAACTCCAAAAAGTTCTGGGACACTGTTAAGTCCATGGAGAATAAGAGCACCTCCTCCCAGCTGCCCACTGCATTGAGGATAGGAAATACTGTCACCACCGATAAACCCACAATAATTGAGAATTTCAATAAGCATTTTTCTACGGCTGGCCATGCTTTCCACCTGGCTACCCCTACCCCGGTCAACAGCCCTGCACCCCCCTCAGCAACTCGCCAAAGCCTCCCCCACTTCTCCTCCCAAATCCAGTCAGCTGATGTTCTAAAAGAGCTGCGAAATCTGGACCCCTACAAATCAGCCGGGCTAGACAATCTGGACCCTTTCTTTTTAAAATTATCTGCCGAAATTGTTGCAACCCCTATTACTAGCCTGTTTAACCTCTCTTTCGTGACGTCTGAGATTCCCAAAGACTGGAAAGCAGCTGCGGTCATCCCCTCTTCAAAGGGGAGACACTCTTGACCCAAACTGCTACAGACCTATATCCATCCTACCCTGCCTTTCTAAGGTCTTTGAAAGCCAAGTTAACAAACAAATTACCGACCATTTCAAATCCCACCGTACCTTCTCCGCTATGCAATCTGGTTTCAGGGCTGGTCATGGGGTGCACCTCAGCCACGCTCAAGGTCCTAAATGACATCATAACCGCTATCGATGAGACATTATTGTGCAGCCATTTTCATTGATCTGGCCAAGGCTTTCGACTCTGTCAATCACCTCATCCTTATCGGCAGACTCGACAGCCTTGGTTTCTCAAATGACTGCCTCGCATGGTTCACCAATTACTTCTCTGATAGAGTTCAGTGTGTCAAATCAGAGGGCCTGTTGTCCGGGCCTCTGGCAGTCTCCATGGGGGTGCCACAGGGTTCAATTCTTGGGCCGACTCTCTTCTCTGTATACATCAATGATGTCGCTCTTGCTGCAGGTGAGTCTCTGATTCACCTCTATGCAGTCGACACCATTCTGTATACTTCCGGCCCCTCTTTGGACACTGTGTTAACTACCCTCCAGACGAGCTTCAATGCCATACAACTCTCCTTCCGTGGCCTACAACTGCTCTTAAACGCAAGTAAAACTAAATGCATGCTCTTCAATCGATCGCTGCCCGCACCTGTCCCCCCGTACAGCATCACTACTCTGGACGGTTCTGTCTTAGATTATGTGGAAAACTACAAATACCTAGGTGTCTGGTTAGACTGTAAACTCTCCTTCCAGACTCACATCAAACATCTCCAATCTAAAGTTAAATCTAGAATTGGCTTCCTATTTCGCAACAAAGCTTCCTTCACTCATGCTGCCAAACATACCCTCGTAAAACTGACCATCCTACCGATCCTCGACTTCGGTGATGTAATTTACAAAATATCCTCCAATACTCTACTCAACAAACTGGATGCAGTCTATCACAGTGCCATCCGTTTTGTTAACAAAGCCCCATATACCACCAACCACTGCGACCTGTACGCCTCGTGAGGCTGGCCTTCGCTTTACACTCGCCGCCATATCCACTGGCTCCTGGTCATCTACAAGTCCCTGCTAGGTAAAGTCCCGCCTTATCTCAGCTCGCTGGTCACCTTAGCAGCACCAACCCGTAGCACGCGCTCCAGCAGGTATATCTCACTGGTCACCCCCAAAGCCAATTCCTCCTTTGGCCGACTCTCCTTCCAGTTCTCTGCTGCCAATGACTGGAACGAACTTCAAAAATCTCTGAAACTGGAGACACTTATCTCCCTCAACAGCTTTAAGCACCAGCTGTCAGAGCAGCTCACAGACCACTGTACCTGTTTATAGCCCATCTGTAAATAGCCCAACCAACTACCTCATCCCCTACCGTATTTATTTATTTATCTTGTTCCTTTGCTCCCCAGTTTTCTACATTGCACATTCATCTACTGCACATTTTTACCATTCCAGTGTTAAATTGCTATATTGTAATTACTCTGCCACCATGGCCTATTTATTGTCTTACCTTCCTTATCCTACCTCATTTGCACTCTTTGTATATAGATTTTTTTTTCTACTGTATTATTGACTGTATGTTTGTTTTACTCTATGTGTAACTCTGTGTTGTTGTATGTGTCGAACTGCTTTGCTTTATCTTGGCCAGGTCGCAGTTGTAAATGCGAACTTGTTCTCAACTTGCCTACCTGGTTAAATAAAGGTTAAATAAAAAAATAAAAAAATAGACAGGTGTGTGCCTTTCCAAATCATGTCCAATCAATTGAATTTACCACAGGTGGACTCCAATCAAGTTGTAGGAACATCTCAAGGATGATCAATGGAAACAGAACGCACCTGAGCTCAATTTCAAGTTCATAGCAAAGGGTCTGAATACTTATGTAAATGAGGTATTTCTGTTTTTTATCTTTAAGACATTTGCAAACATTTCTAAAAACCTGTTTTCACTTTGTCATTATGGGGTATTGTGATGTCATTATGGGGTATTGTGATGCCATTATAGGGTATTGTGATGTCATTATGAGGTATTGTGTGTAGATAGATGAGGGAACATCATATAATCCATTTTGGGATAAGGCTGTAATATCACAAAATGCGGATAAAGGGAAGGGGTCTGAATACTTTCTGAATGCACTGTAATTTTACTCACCACAACAAATGTAAATACAAAGTCAGAGGAAATAGACAAGATCTTACAACCACAATCTATGTATGTAAAAATCACATTGATATCACAGTTTACATCATATCACAGTTTACTTACGGCGTACTTTAGACAAATCGTTTTTTTCAAAAGAGAAGACCCAAAAAATATTTTACTTTATTTGGAAAGGTAAAGGAATCCACAAGGTTGTGTGATGTTGTTATAGAGTTATAGGTTTAGGAAGGTTAACAAATGTTTTGATTTAACAAGGCAAGTCAGTTAAGAACAAATTCTTATTTACAATGACAGCCTACCCTGGCCAAACCCCAACAGCGCTGGGCCAATTGTGGGCCGCCCTATGGGACTCCCAATCACGGCCGGTTGTGATACAACCTGGAATTGAACCACGGTCAGTAGTGATGCCTCTAGCACTGAGATGAAATGTCTTAGACCGCTGCACCACTTGAGAGCCCTATATAGGGCAGGTTCAATCTCAAAGTGTGTTTCAGATGGTTTCAGATGGGTGGTTTGGTATGAAATGATATACTGAGTGAGTTGTGTTCTATATACGAAGATTTTGAAAATGAGGGATGGTCTTGGTGACATCTGCTTTCAAATGGCATCACGTATGCCAAGGTTTTAAACTTCAAGTTGTTAGTGTGACAGTATTTCCTTTGTTTCCAATCATTTAATCTTCTTGGATGTAGTTGAACAAAGTTCAGTCAGAGCATAATTCCTCCTGTTAAATAAAGACACCCTCCTTTAAAAAGCCCCTATACGGCCGTAACTCTCTTCCCAGAATCTCCCTCTATGACCCTTACCCTATTCCCAGAATCTCTCTCATCCCCATTCCTCTTCTCAGAATCTCCCTCATCCCCATTCCTCTTCCCAGAATCTCCCTCATCCTCATTCCTCTTCCCAGAATCTCCCTCATACCCATTCCTCTTCCCAGTGTCTTCTGAGTGTGACCCGCACTCTCCATTTTATAATTTTTCAGCGCTGTCCGTTATCTGTCCATAAAGACGCTAAGAAAACACTGAGATCCAACCCTCCTAATAGGCCCTCATGGAGTAATACCCCAATTGCATTTTTTTCCTAATGAGGCTTCTGCTTTCTATCAGGAGCCCATAAACACTACAGAGATATTTGGAGCATCTTCCCTCAATGTCACTCTCCGAGCCCTTTCATTGGCTAGGCTGGCTAGGAGCTAGGGTTATCTCTCATTGAATCCTCTAAGGGTGAATGGCCTTGCTGACAGCTACTGGGGCCATAACCGGGTGGTGAGAGACAGTCAACCACATTTCTCTGTACTAATGAACTTTCTTGATGTCTCACTTGATGTCCAACAGATCTATCTGAGGGTATACTTGACTGAGGTATAGTCTGCCGAGTCATGGCATTATTTGATAACTTCTTGATTGGAGGTAAGGTTAGTTATCTTTTCAGTATGAAGGTGTGTAGCAGTGATGACAAGAGTTTGATACCAGTGCATTATTTAACTGTATATCACAGGAGGCTGGTGGCACCTTAATTTGGGAGGATCGGCTGATGGTAATGGCTGGAGCGAAATCCGTGGAATATCAAATAGATCAAACACATGGTTTCCATGTGATGCCATTCCATTTGCTCCGTTCCGGCCATTATTATGAACCGTCCTCTCCTCAGCAGCCTCCTGGGGTGTACCTATCTCTACTCTAGGCCAGGTTGTATGAAGGAGAGACAGAGTAAGAGAGTGTATGTAATCCTGTATGTAAAAAGGGTGTATGTAATCCTGTATGTAAAAGGGGTGTATGTAATCCTGTATGTAAGAGGGTGTATGTAATCCTGTATGTAAGAGGGTCTATGTAATCCTGTATGTAATACTGTATTTAGGAGGGTGTATGTCAACCTGTATGTAAGAGGGTGTATGTAATACTGTATTTAGGAGGGTGTATGTCAACCTGTATGTAAGAGGGTGTATGTAATACTGTATTTAGGAGGGTGTATGTCAACCTGTATGTAAGAGGGTGTATGTAATACTGTATTTAGGAGGGTGTATGCCAACCTGTATGTAAGAGGGTGTATGTAATACTGTATGTAAGAGGGTGTATGTAATACTGTATTTAGGAGGGTCTATGTAATCCTGTATGTAAGAGGGTGTATGTAATACTGTATTTAGGAGGGTGTATGTCAACCTGTATGTAAGAGGGTGTATGCCATCTGGTATGTAAGATGGTGTATGTAATCCTGTATGTAAGAGGGTGTATGTAATCATATGTTTAAGAGAGTGAATCTATGCCCTCCTCTCCTCTCCTCTCCTCTCCTCTCCTCTCCTGTACCCAAGACCAATACTATCTGTCTACACTATTACAACATTAGAATGAGAGTGAGGAACAGAGAGTGTTTGAGGAATAAAGGGTTGAACAGAAGGCAGAGAGAAAATATACATCTAATTTATTTAGTATTGTGGTCTCCGATTATGGTCTCCGATTTTACAGTCCCCTAAATATAGTCTCCAGTTGTATAGTCACCTAAATATAGTCTCCGATTGTAAAGTCACCTAAATATATTCTCCAGTTGTATAGTCACCTAAATATAGTCTCCAGTTGTATAGTCACCTAAATATAGCCTCTGATTGTAAAGTCACCTAAATATAGTCTCCAGTTGTATAGTCACCTAAATATAGCCTCTGATTGTAAAGTCACCTAAATATAGTCTCCAGTTGTATAGTCACCTAAATATAGTCTCAGATTGTAAAGTCACCTAAATATAGTCTCTGATTGTAAAGTCACCTAAATATAGTCTCCAGTTGTAAAGTCACCTAAATATAGTCTCCGATTGTAAAGTCACCTAAATATAGTCTCCAGTTGTATAGTCACCTAAATATAGTCTCCGATTGTAAAGTCACCTAAATATAGTCTCCAGTTGTATAGTCACCTAAATATAGTCTCCGATTGCATGTGTGTGTGTGTGTGTGTGTGTGTGTGTGTGTGTGTTATTTATGGAGAAACACGTGTGGGGGAGAGGGCAAGTGTGGGGGAGAGGAGGTAATTTTTAAGGAAGTACCATTTGACCGTAAACGCATACTCATACCCGAGTCAGTCAGCCTGACTCACTGTACGACCGGCCAGCATGGTATCATTAGTCTCTCCAGTGCAGTTGGAAGGCCACTGGTAGGCTGCTGACAATAACATACTTCACAGCTGCTTATCTGATTGTTATTATCATGTTGAGGGTACTTCATTTTGCCTGTCAGTCACAGAAATGTGACAATGGTGACCAGAGTGAACATTCTATCTAGCATTTCAACTGAAAGACTGTCTCACAGTATCCTCATGATACAGGATATACAGATGTCAGTTTTCCCATGCACAGACACTACTCTCATACACAGAGACACTGCACCTTTTATCAGATGAGGCACAGCCTCAGTCTGAGGGGAAGCCAGTGTGTCCTGGGGGTTGACAGGAAACAGCATGGCACTGACAGGAAGTCCCCTGAATACACTTACCGTCAGCATCTGACAAACAACTCAACAAATCAACAAGCATAGAAACATGCCCCAAGATGCACCTGTTGACTACTGCAGCTTAGGGTTCACATGATGTGATCTTGGAGGGAGAACTCAAACGGCCATCTACGTTCGGTAAAGGCACTGGCGTTGTTACTAACTGCTACTAGCATGTCCTTGACAATATCATTGAATCTGCCCACAGTTTGTGTGTGTGTTTGTGAGTGTGAATGCATGTGTGTCAGTACTGTAGGCCGTGTCTCTCCTGGCTAATAGAGACCGCTCCAGTGTGTTAATGCTTATGAAGTGGTACCGGGGGGTGAGAGTGTGACTGGCCCACTTCAGCATAGGTAAACACTATGATCAGCCCTCAGGGAGATATCTCGAGCTCCTGCACGAGCACAGCTATACAGGTGGAAATGCCAGACAGGGACATCTCTCAAAGGATTGCTAATGCTGTGACAGTAGTTTCCGAATCACCGGGGCTTTCCTGGTCATTGGATGTTTAAGGTGTACACATCAAATTATTTCTCTCTCTCTCTCTCTCTCTCTCTCCTCTTTCTCCCTCTGTCTCCCTCTCTCTCTCCCCCCCTCTCTCTCTCTCTTCTCTCCCCCTCTCTCTCCCCTCTCTCTCTCTCCCTCTCGCTCCCTCTCTTTCTCTCTCTCTCTCTCTCTCTCTCTCTCTCTCTCTCTCTCTCTCTCTCTCTCTCTCTCTCTCTCTCGCTCTCTCTGCCTCTCTCTCCCTCTTTCTCTCTTCTCTCTCTCTCTCTCTCTCTCTCTCTCTGCCTCTCTCTCCCTCTTTCTCTCTTCTCTCTCTCTCTCTCTCTCTCTCTCTCTCTCTCTCTCTCTCTCTCTCTGTGTGCTGTTTTAGGGGGGATACATCTTTGTTTGATGTCGCAGGGTGTTTGACGTCCCAGGTTGTTTGATGTCCCAGGTAGTTTGATGTCCCAGGTAGTTTGATGTCTCAGGTTGTTTGATGTCCCAGGTAGTTTGATGTCCCAGGTAGTTTGATGTCCCAGGTAGTTTGATGTCCCAGGTAGTTTGATGTCCCAGGTAGTTTGATGTCTCAGGTAGTTTGATGTCTCAGGTTGTTTGATGTCCCAGGTAGTTTGATGTCCCAGGTAGTTTGATGTCTCAGGTAGTTTGATGTCTCAGGTTGTTTGATGTCTCAGGTAGTTTGATGTCTCAGGTTGTTTGATGTCCCAGGTAGTTTGACGTCTCAGGTTGTTTGATGTCCCAGGTAGTTTGACGTCTCAGGTTGTTTGTCGTCCCAGGTTTATTCATTGTGCTGGGTGGCCTTGGAAGGGACAGGGTGTTTTCTGTCTCAGCTGAGGAGAGGAGCCGTGTTCACACTGCCATGATCTGGATCACTACAGTGAAGTCACCTACACACACTGGTCGGTGGGTCTCTTCTTGGTCACCAGTACCGTACACATTAGTGATGCGCGGGTTGACTCGTAACTACAGTCCCCGTGATTATATCAGCAGGGTGGGTGGATTTAGGGTAATGAAATATTGTGTGGATGAAGGGCGGGTGCTTTGCTGGGGGGTTGAATAAAGAGAAATAATGCCTTAAATAGTCTTTCAATGTATCTTTCTTGTGCAATTTCTATCTCTAAACTACATTGAGGTTTTCTTTCATTATTTTCGACTATCTGGTATTAGTGAGTAAGCCTAAGCTTTAGGGCCTAACTGTACCTGCACCAAGCAGCCCAAATAGCATACACCCTAGTTGTTAAATGTTCATGCCAATCCATGAGACAAAAAGCACAATGTCAGAGTTAAATTCAATAAGAGAAAAGCTGTAAAATGGAGAGTTGAAAATAAAGAGTAGGGAAGCCAGAAAAGTAGCCTAATGTCTGTGAAAGATTTGGTGGCCTTATTCAAAAAATCAGGAAACCAGTAGTCCAGTAGGATTCCAATAGGAAACCAGTAGTCCACTAGGATTCCAATAGGAAACCAGTAGTCCACTAGGATTCCAATAGGAAACCAGTAGTCCACTAGGATTTCAATAGGAAACCTGTTGTCCAATAGGATTCCAATAGGAAACCTGTAGTCCAATAGGATTCCAATAGGAAACCAGTAGTCCACTAGGATTCCAATAGGAAACCAGTAGTCCACTAGGATTCCAATAGGGGAGAGAGAGGGGGAGAAAATAGAGAGAGGGGGGAGAGAGAGAGGGAGACAGAGGGAGAAAGAGGGAGAGAGAGAGATAATTTGATGTGTACACCTTAAACATCCAATGACCCCAATAGGTTTCCTTGCTAAGGAAAATGTGTGTTATTAAATGCAGATAACGATAGTGAGTTCATGGGCTGTTGGTCCTGGCATTAGTCCCTTTCTTTGCTGATGTCTTGTGAAAGGTTTGTAGTAATGAACGCCTAGCAGAGGTTTGATCGAGTGTTAACTACCACCCCCTAGTGGTGGTTGGAAGGCGTTGCCAACATGTGAGAGAGAAGAGGTGAAAGGTAGAAGTACAGTAAACGGCAGTGGTTTCAGGGACTACTCTCTGCTGGTAAACATGGGTACAGGTCCAGCCGACAGACAGACAGAGTACAGTATCAGAGCACCGTCTTCTCTCTCCTTTGTGTTTTACGTCGTCATGTCCGCATCCAACCCCCTTATCAGTAGACCAACACACCCAGAGGAGGTTTATACATACCCTTTAGGAGGTGCTTTCATCCAAAGCGAATAACACCTACGCGTCTTTACATTGTTTGCATATATATTTACCACTTCCCAGAAAAGGTCAGAATAGCCACTGGGTTACAGGGGACCCACAGTCTGGAGGAAACCTGGTGTATGGTGTCCATACAGGTTCTGTCCCCACATCCCACCTCTTTAATCAATATTGACTGATCACATTTAACGTTGTCCTAAATAGGACTACAATTATCTTAAAGTGACTAACAGTGGCAGTGTAAGCCTCACCTTAGAGTGACTAACAGTGTCAGTGTAATAGAGGGACAAACAGTGTCTGTGTATTAGAATGACTAACAGTGTCAGTGTATTAGAGTGACTAACAGTGTCTGTGTATTAGAGTGACTAACAGTGTCAGTGTAAGCCTCACCTTAGTGTGACTAACAGTGTCAGTGTAATAGAGTGACAAACAGTGTCTGTGTATTAGAATGACTAACAGTGTCAGTGTATTAGAGTGACTAACAGTGTCTGTGTATTAGAGTGACTAACAGTGTCAGTGTAAGCCTCACCTTAGTGTGACTAACAGTGTCAGTGTAATAGAGTGACAAACAGTGTCTGTGTATTAGAATGACTAACAGTGTCAGTGTATTAGAGTGACTAACAGTGTCTGTGTATTAGAGTGACTAACAGTGTCAGTGTAAGCCTCACCTTAGTGTGACTAACAGTGTCATTGTAATAGATTGACTAACAGTGTCAGTGAATTAGAGTGACTAACAGTGTCAGTGAATTAGAGTGACTAATAGTGTCAGTGTATTAGAGTGACTAACAGTGTCAGTGTATTAGAGAGACTAACAGTGTCAGGGTATTAGAGTAACTAACAGTGTCAGCGTATTAGAATGACTAACAGTGTCAGTGTATTAGAGTGACTAACAGTGTCAGTATATTAGAGTGACTAACAGTGTCAGTCTATTAGAGTGACTAACAGTGTCAGGGTATTAGAGTGACTAACAGTGTTAGTGTATTAGAATGACTAACAGTGTCAGTGTATTAGAGTGACTAACTGTGTCAGTCTATTAGAGTGACTAACTGCATCAGTGTATTAGAATGACTAACTGCGTCAGTGTATTAGAGTGACTAACCGTGTCAGTCTATTAGAGTGACTAACTGCGTCAGTGTATTAGAGTGACTAACAGTGTCAGTCTATTAGAGTGACTAACTGCGTCAGTGTATTAGAGTGACTAACCGTGTCAGTCTATTAGAGTGACTAACTGTGTCAGTGTATTAGAATGACTAACCGTGGCAGTGTATTAGAATGACTTACCGTGTCAGTGTATTAGAATGACTAACCGTGTCAGTGTATTAGAATGACTAACAGTGTCAGTGTATTAGAATGACTTACCGTGTCAGTGTATTAGAATGACTTACCGTGTCAGTGTATTAGAATGACTTACCGTGTCAGTGTATTAGAATGACTTACCGTGTCAGTGTATTAGAATGACTAACCGTGTCAGTGTATTAGAATGACTTACCGTGTCAGTGTATTAGAATGACTAACCGTGTCAGTGTATTAGAATGACTAACCGTGTCAGTGTATTAGAATGACTAACCGTGTAAGTGTATTAGAATGACCGTGTCAGTGTATTAGAATGACCGTGTCAGTGTAAGCCTCAGTGAACATTTATGTTTAATATTTCCAAAGTGCAGCTGACAGTCCGGGCTAACCAGGACTGATTTTAACACGCCCATGAAAGTCCTTGCAGTGAAATAGATCCTGCTGATAGATTCATAGGTAGCAATGAATCTCCAGAGTGTCCAGTTCTGCACTGAGAGGCATGTTTTCCACCCCCTTGTGCCTGACGTAGATGATGTTGCGTAAACATTTGCTCAGCAGTATTTGAAAGTCCCTCTGTGGTGTCTTGTAAATCTGCCTTCTCCTCTGATGTCTTATCTATGCCGGGAGACTCTGGATGGGGTGTGTGTGCTTGTCTGTATGCGTGTGTGTGCGTGTGTGTCTGCGTGTGTGTGCGTGCGTGTGTGTGTGTGTGTGTGTATGAGTGTGTGTGTGTATGCATGTGTGTGCGTGCATGTGTGTGTGTGTGTGTGCGTGCGTGTGTGCTATGTTTGTGCGCATACACTGCTATAGCCATAGCTACAGCTCGGAGGTGAATGAGGAGATGACAGAGGAGTCGTGGAGTAGTATCCCTCCCACCAGTGATTTAAGCTGCAGAGGTGAGCTGTTCTCAGAGGGTGACTGTCCGACTGGGCACACTTAGCACTGTGATTTGTTCCCTGGTCTGAGGAGAACAAACCAGGGTTTACCAGCCAACCTGCAGATAGAAGACTGTTGGACATGTGTCTGAATCACCAGCCAACCTGCAGATTGAAAATGACCATGTCCATAGGATTGACTGGAGTAACTCCTTCACATGGACTATACTGCTCTGTGTACTGTACGTCTAAACCGACTGATCTGAGATCTGGTCCTGGCTGTCATTTGTGTGATTTGTGACCGTGTTAATGTTTTAATGGCACATTCGTAGGTCAACGTAATGATCATATATAACGTGTGAAGGAGAGGACATTCTGTTTAGTTTAACATCAGAACAGATTTTGAAGACTGGATGGGTTTCAAATTCCTAGAGGTCACAAATGTAATTCTTCTCAAAATTCAGAAAAAGTTTATTGTAGGAACTGATTCAGACAGACTGACAGAGGCAGAAAGTGCAATGCATTGCAGGTTAAGGTCTCTACTCTTTGTTGTTTTAGCATAGGAAGCCCTTGAGACAGACTCTATAAAACACACTCATTCTGATATGATTGTGAAGTTGTACCTCTGTTTAGTCGTGTCACTCATATCCCTCATTGACTGCACGTCCCGTTAACCATGAGTATAAGGACAAGGGTTCTGTCAAGGTAAAGGTATTAGTGCAATAGGCACCTTATTTGGAGAGCCATTTCACATTCCTATTCTGTGTATTATCACGGGGAAGAATGTTATCAGGCCCTCATACAGGGCTGTGAAAAAGTATTTGCTCTCCTTTTCTGATTTTTTCTATTTTTATTTTATTTTAATAATTTTGCATATTGTTTTAAACTGACCTATCAGATCTTCAACCAAAACCTAATATTAAATAAAGGGAGACGTGAGTTCACAAATAATACAGAAATATATATATACTTTATTTATTTATTTAAATTAACAAAGTTATGCAACACCCAATTGACCTGTGTGAAAAATGTATTTCCTCCTGACACTCAGCTACTGGTTTTGCAATCTTTAGCTGCGATGACTGCAACCAAATGCTTCCTATAGTTGTTGATCAGTCTCTCACGTCTCTGTGGAGGAATTTTGGCCCACTTTTGCATGCAGAACTTCTTTAACTCAGCAACATTTGTGAGTTTTCAAGCATGAACTGCTCGTTTCAAATCCTGACACAACATCTCAATTGGGATTAGGTCTGGACTTTGACTAGGCCATTCCAACACTTCAAATTTGTTGCTTTTACATTTTTTTACGTTCAGTATCAAGAACATGCAAAAGTTCCGAAAATTATAATCTTATCAAGTGTTTCCTATAACTCTGAAAGAAACATCTCACAGCGTGCGAGAGAGGGGGAGGGGAGGAGAGAAAAGAGAGAGAAAAAGAGACAGCCAGCAGTAGATTGCATGCTTGATCTATGACCGGTGGATCAGTCTACACAGGACAGGAGGTAACTGGGTCGTTATTCCAGTCCTGGTCAGAAAGAGTAGGCCCATTAAGCCCAAACACACACATCGTCCTCTCTACTCTCTTTCTCTCTCTCTCTCCCTCTCTTCTCTCTCCCCATCTCTCTTTTATCCTCTCTCTCTCTCTCTCTCTCTCTCTCTCTCTCTCTCTCTCTCTCTCTCTCTCTCCTCTCTATCTCTCCCTTTATTGGCATGGGAAACATATGTTAACATTGCCAAAGCAAGTGAAATAGATAATAAACAAAAGTTAAATAAACAATACAAATTAACAGTAAAGCTTATGCTCCCAAAAGTTACAAAAGAATAAAGACATTTCAAACGTCATATTACATGCAAATAGTTAAAGTACAAAATGGAAAATAAGTAAACATAAACATGGGATGTATTTACAATGGTGTTTGTTCTTCACTGGTTGCCCTTTTCTTGTGGCCACAGGGCACAAACATTGTTGCTGTGATGGCACACTGTGGTATTTCACCCAATAGATATGGGAGTTTATCAAAATTGGGTTTGTTTTCAAATTCTTTGTGGATCTGTGTAATCTGAGGGAAATATGTGTCTCTAATATGGTCATACATTTGGCAGGACATTAGGAAGTGCATCTCATTTTCCACCTCATTTTGTGGGCCGTGTGCACATAGCCTGTCTTCTCTTGGTCTGCCTACGACGGCCTTTCTCAATATGCTCACTGAGTCTGCACATAGTCAAAGCTTTCCTTAAGTTTGGGTCAGTCACAGTGGTCAGGTATTCAGCTTTTTTTGTTAATTCTTTCCAATGTGTCAAGTCTCTCTCTCTCTAACTATCTCTCTCTTTCACTTCTATCTCTCTCTCTCTCTCTCTCTCTCTCTCTCTCTCTCTCTCTCTCTCTCTCTCTCTCTCTCTCTCTCTCTCTCTCTCTCTCTCTCTCTCTCTCTCTCTCTCTCTCTCTCTCTCTCTCTCTCTCTCTCTCTCTCTCTCTCTCTCTCTCTCTATCTATCTCTCCTCTCTCTCTCCCTCTCTCTCTCCCTTTATCTCTCTCTTTCACTTCCATCTCTCTCTCTCTCTTTATCTCTCTCTTTATCTCTCTCTCTATCTAACTATCTCTCTCTTTCACTTCCATCTCTCTCTCTCTCTCTCTCTCTCTCTCTCTCTCTCTCTCTCTCTCTCTCTCTCTCTCTCTGTCTCCCTCTCTCTCCCCCTCTCTCTCTCCCTATCTCTCTCTCTCTCTCTCACTTCCATCTCTCTCTCTTTTATCTCTCTCTCTATCTAACTATCTCTCTCTTTCACTTCCATCTCTCTCTTTCACTTCCATCTCTCTCTCTCTCTCTCTCTCTCTCTCTCTCTCTCTCTCTCTCTCTCTCTCTCTCTCTCTCTCTCTCTCTCTCTCTCTCTCTCTCTCTCTTTCACTCTCTCTCTCCTCTCTCTCTCTCTCTCTCTTTATCTCTCTCTATCTATCTCTCCTCTCTCTCTCCCTCTCTCTCTCCCTTTATCTCCCTCTCTCTCTTTCACTTCCATCTCTCTCTCTCTCTCTCTCTCTCTTTATCTCTCTCTCTATCTAACTATCTCTCTCTTTCACTTCCATCTCTCTCTCTCTCTCTCTCTCTCTCTCTCTCTCTCTCTCTCTCTCTCTCTGTCTCCCTCTCTCTCCCCCTCTCTCTCTCCCTATCTCTCTCTCTCTCTCTTTCACTTCCATCTCTCTCTCTCTCTTTTATCTCTCTCTCTATCTAACTATCTCTCTCTTTCACTTCCATCTCTCTCTTTCACTTCCATCTCTCTCTGTCTCTCTCTCTCTCTCTCTGTCTCTCTCTCTCTCTCTGTCTCCCCCTCTCTCTCTCGTTCTCCCTCTCTCTTTGTCTGTTTTGTGTAAAGAGGTCAGACTGGGACCTCTAGTGGAGAGTTGAAGTGTTGAAGTGTCTCACTCTCTGGACTCTGACAGCTTTGTGTCCATTATCAGATATTAGCTCATCTCTGATCAGGTTCCTTTTCTTGATTATCAATAAGCAATTAACAGAATAGCTACATCACATAGATAAAACGTTATCAAGGATAAAAAAACAGAAGGCTTATTTCCATTATGCTACTGTAATAGTATAATGAGGTTTGTATTCGTCATATGTGAAGGTCATAGATCTATCTTAGGGGTTGGTCAATGTCAAACAGACACATTAAGGAGAAGTACTGGCACCATTCAGTCTTCCCACTTGGCATCAATCAGTTCAATATTTAGAAACAACATAAATTCAACCAGTTTGTGCCCGGTGGGTTTTGATCATTCCTATCACTCTCTTGTTGAGTTTCTGTGTGTCTGCAGTATCAATCAGGGTGGAGACAGACTGACAAAAGGACGGACCGAACAGACGGAAGGGTTTAGTAGTTCAACCCGTTCTGTCCAGTGTTCAAGAAGTTCAGGAATCAGGAAACTCTCTCTTGTTTTGTGGCCCAGCAGCATTGTTGTGCTCAGAGACGGGGGTGTCATTGTGTTCGCTATCGTATTCCCAGGTAATAAACGTACATAGCTGTTGCTGTCCTGCAGTACGCCCTACATCCCAACCCAACCCCCACACATCACTGTTTAAACCCAATGAACACAGCCACAGTCAAGTTAGTTGAGTTGACATAAAATGGTGAATTTCTCATTATATTGCTTTCACAGCGAGCAAAGTGTCATGTTTTTTCCAATCAGAAAATGTACAGTACCAGTCAAAAGTTTGGACACACCTACTCATTCAAGGGTTTTTCTTTATTTTTACTATTTTCTACATTGTAGAAAACTATGAAATACCACATATGGAATCACATAGTAACCAAAAAAGTGTTAAACAAATCCAGATATATGTTATATTTGAGATTCTTCAAAACAGCCAACCTTTGCCTTGAAGACAACTTTGCACACTCTTGGCATTCTCTCAACCAGCTTCATGAGGAAGTCACCTGGAATGCATTCCAATTAACAGGTGTGCCTTGTTAAAAGTTCATTTCTGGAATATCTTTCCTTCTTAATGCATTTGAGCCAATCAGTTGTTTTGTGACAAGGTAGGGGTGGTATACAGAAGATAACCCTATTTGGTAAAAGACCAAGTCCATCTTATGGCAAGAACAGCTCAAATAAGCAAAGAGAAACGACAGTCCTTCATTACTTAAAACATGAAGGTAACTCAATTCTGAAGATGTCAAGAACTTTGAATGTTTCTTCAAGCGCAGTCATTAAAACCATCAAGCGCTATGATGAAACTGGCTCTCATGAGGACCGCCACAGGAAAGGAAGACCCAGAGTTGCATGGAGGAGGAGGTGTGATGGTGTGGGGGTGCTTTGCTGGTGACACTGTCAGTGATTTATTTACAATTCATGGCACACTTAACCAGCATGGTTTCCACAACATTCTGCAGCGATACGCCATCAAATAAAATACAATTTTATTGGTCACATACACATGGTTAGCAGATGTTAATGCGAGTGTAGCAAAATGCTTCTAGTTCCGACAATGCAGTAATATCTAACAAGTAATCTAACAATTTCACAACAACTACCTTATACACACAAGTGTAAAGGAATGAATAAGAATATGTACATATAAATATATGGATGAGCGATGGCCGAACGGCATAGGCAAGATGTAGTAGATGGTATAGAGTACAGTATATACATATGAGATGAGTAATGTAGGGTATGTAAACATTATATAAAGTGCCATTGTTTAACCTCTACAGGCACCGGGGCAGTATTTGGAAGTTTGGAGAGTCTGGCATTCCCAAAGTAAAATGCCTGCCACTCAGGCCCAGAAACTAGGATATGCACATAATTAGTACTATTGGTGATGGCTGTTTAACAGTCTGATGGCCTTGAGATAGTCTCTCGGTCCAAGCTTTGATGCACCTGTACTGACTTCGCCTTTTGGATGATAGCGGGGTGAACAGGCAGTGGCTCAGGTGGATGTTGTCCTTGTTTATCTTTTTGGCCTTCCTGTGACATCGGTTGGTGTAGGTGTCCTGGAGAGCAGGTAGTTTGCCCCCGGTGATGTGTTGTGCAGTCCTCACTACCCTCTGGAGAACCTTACGGTTGTGGGCGGAGCAGTTGCCATACCAGGCGGTAATACAGCCCGAGAGGATGCTCTCGATTGTGCATCTGTAAAAGTTTGTGAGTGTTTTCAGTGACAAGCCAAATTTCTTGTCTCCTGAGGTTGAAGAGGCGCTGTTGCGCCTTCTTCACCACGCTGTCTGTGTGGGTGGACCAAACTTTCCACCTTCTCCACTACTGTCCCGTCGATGTGGATAGGGAGCTGCTCCCTCTGCTGTTTCCTGAAGTCCACGATCATCTCCTTTGTTTTGTTGACGTTGAGTGTGAGGTTATTTTCCTGACACCACACTCTGAGGGCCCTCACCTCCTCCCTGTAGGCCGTCTTGTTGTTGTTGGTATTCAAGCCTACCCATGTAGTGTCGTCTGCAAACTTGATGATTAAGTTGGAGGCGTGCATGGCCACACAGTCATGGGTGAACAGGGAGTACAGGAGAGGGCTGAGAATGGACCCTTGTGAGGCCCCAATGTTGAGGATCAGCAGGGTGGAGATGTTGTTTCCTACCCTCACCACCTGGGGGCCGCCCGTCAGAAGGTCCAGGACCCAGTTGCACAGGGCGGGGTCGAGACCCAGGGTCTCGAGCTTAATGATGAGTTTGGAGGGTACTATGGTGTTAAATGCTGAGCTGTAGTCGATGAACAGCATTCTTACATAGGTATTCCTCTTGTCCAGATGGGTTAGGGCAGCGTGCAGTGTGCAGTGTGATTGCGATTGCGTCGTATGTGGACCTATTGGGGCGGTAAGCAAATTGGAGTGGGTTTAGGGTGTCAGGTAGGGTGGAGGTGATATGATCCTTGACTAGTCTCTCAAAGCACTTCATGATGACGGAAGTGAGTGCTACGGGGGCGATAGTCATTTAGCTCAGTTACCTTAGCTTTCTTTGGAACAGTAACAATGGTGTCACTCTTGAAGCATGTGGAAACAGCAGCATTGATTGAATATGTCCGTAAACACACCAGCCAGCTGGTCTGCGCGTGCTCTGAGGACGCGGCTAGGGATGCTGTCTGGGCCGGCAGCCTTGCAAGGGTTAGCACGTTTAAATGTTTTACTCATGTTGGCTGCGGTGAAGGAGAGCCCGCAGGTTTTGGCAGCGGGCCGTGTCGGTGGCACTGTATTGTCCTCAAAGCGAGCAAAGAAATTGTTTAGTTTGTCTGGGAGCAGGACATCGGGGTCCGCAACGGGGCTGGTTTTCTTTTTGTAGTCCATGATTGACTGTAGACCCTGCTACAAACCTCTCGTGTCTGAGCCGTTGAATTGCGACTCTACTTTGTCTCTATACTGACGCTTAGCTTGTTTGATTGCCTTGCGGACGGAATAGCTACACTGTTTGTATTCGGTCATCCCATCTGATTTGCGCTTAGTGGGACTATAATTTGTTTTTCAACAGGACAATGACCCAACACACCTCCAGGCTGTGTAGGGGGATATTTGACCAAGGAAAGTGATGGAGTGCTGCATCAGATGACCTGGCCTCCACAATCACCCGACTTCAACCCAATTGAGATGGTTTGGGATGAGTTGGACTGCAGAGTGAAGGAAAAGCAGCCAACAAGTACTCAGCATATGTGGGAACTCCTTCAAGACTGTTGGAAAAGCATTCCTCATGAAGCTGGTTGAGAGAATGCCAAGAGTGTGCAAAGCTGTCATCAAGGCAAAGGGTGGCTACACTTTTTTTGGTTACTACATGATTCCGTATGTGTTATTTCAGTTTTGATGTCTTCACTATTATTCTACAATGTAGAAAGTAGTAGAAATAAAGAAAAACCCTTTAATGAATAGGTGTGTCCAAACTTTTGACTGGTACTGTATATCCTACAGCAATCACTGTAATTGTGACTGGCGATGTTTAATCACACGATTCTGATTCATAGTTCATCTCACGTAGAGCTAGGCGGGAAACTTATGTCTAACTTATGGATAATTATGTCCACACTCCACCCCATTTATAAATAAAAGAGTAATACCTGGCATGATTCCAAAACATTTGGAGAAATGCCCAATCAGCATGCTCGTCTTTAAAACCTCAAAATACCTTTTTCACCTTCTGAGCAAGTTTGCTAATCCCTCTCAAATTGTGAGATTACTTGATACGGGTATAAAAAGTAATAAAAATCATTATTTATTTAGTCGTATTCACACAATCATAACACAATGTTTATAGACCCTGATTCATGTCATTTTGTGTGTTTTCTTTTCTTTCTTTTTTATCTCTGCCTCTTTTCAGATCTGAAACGTAAGAGCGAAAAGTTCATTGCATGGCATTGTTGTGTTTATTGCTTCTATCTGCTCTCTAAGGGGTTAATACATCTGGCTGGTCCGGTTTTTGCGGGATTTCTGCAGAACCGGAATATCCAGGGAGAACTGGCCTGGGCATCCGTGTTTGTGTTCTCTAGGACCGCTCAGACCTGTTTCCTCTGGGGTGTGGATGGGGGCTCTCCCTTGTGTCTTTCCTCTCTCTCTCTCTCTCTCTCTCTCTCTCTCTCTCTCTTTCTCTCTCTGTTGCTTTTTCCATCTCTATCTCTGGCACTGACCAACCAGCTCTCCAGGGATAAGGAGGAGAAGAGACAGACTGCGAGTGATTGACAGACAGAAGGACAGACAGACAGAGTGACAGGTCCTCGGTGGGGTCTTGGAAAAAGTGAGTGTGCCTGCTGACAGTGTGTGGTGGGGAGCTGGGGCCTGTAAAGTTGGGCCGGTGGCAGGAGGCGAGCTGGGCAGTAGAGCCTATTCATTAGCATACAGGAAAGGAGTATTCCTTATCTTCTCATTGAATCCTCATTAGAACAGGGAATACATAGACAATGGATGGAAATGAGGATTCATCTGTATGATAAAGGACAGGATGATTATTTACAGATATATATATTTATGGTTAATGTTATCTTCTTCCTAACTGCATCTTTGATTGAAAGTTTTTTTTTTTTATAACAGAACAGTAATAGTGAAGTGTGCATGTGTTCCCAGTGAATGTGTCAGATTGATGGGATAATGGTTTGTGGATTAACAGCTTGATTGACGGATTAATGGTGAGCGATTTAATCCGTGTGTTGATTAAGGGGGCAGAGTAGGTGACAGACCGTAAAGGAAACCAGTTAGGTACAGTAGCCTGTGCATTTTCTCAGACCACAGATATTTAACATGTTGTGACAATAACCTACTGTTGGGTCCTATGTCTATTTCCCAACACCGTGTTGTGCAGGATTAAAAAGTCAATCTGGGATTTGCAACGTCCGTTTTTATGTGGATAAAACCTGGTTAACTATCATGTTGATCTAATGGAGGGCAGTCCTTTCATCTGTATCTCTGTCAAATAAAATAAAGGAGTAGTTCAACTTCTCTTCCCCATCCCCCAACTGTTTACCAAAAAATTGGCGGGATGTTCAATTAGTTGTTTTTCGATTCCTGGATTTCCCTTTTTAATGGCAGGAAACCATATAACTGAATCTATATGTCTATTTCTATAGAAAATGTAGCCTTGTCACTTGCTGTCGTTGCATGCATGACTATGTGTCTGTCATTGTCTGATTTTGGCAAATATGTTCCAAATCTTTGATGATCAGGCTTCATTCACACAGTGTGCATGAGACTGGTGTTTTAAATGTGTGTCACAGATACTGGAGCCACCCTCCCTGTTTTCTTTCATACAACAGCCTTCTCTTTTTTCAGTGTTGAGCTGTGCATCTCCTACTTTTTTGTTCAAACATAATTATGCAGTGCACAGCTACTTCTTTTTATTTTAACCTTTATTTAACTGGGCAAGTCAGTAAAGAACAAATTCTTATTTTCAATGGCAGCCTAGGAACTGTGGGGTTAACTGCCTTGTTCAGGGGCAGAACGACAGATTTGTACCTTGTCAGCTCAGGGGGATTCAAACGTGCAACCTTTACAGTTACTAGTCCAACGCTCTAACCACTAGGCTACCCTGCCCATTTCTGTTCTATAGGCGTACATACATTTAGACCTCTAGGACAGACATAGCACAGATACAATGATTTGGATATGAGTAATTCAGGCCTATTGATCTGTGAATTTTTTTTTTTAAAGGGGATAAATTATGGACCTTTACCTCGATCAATGAAACGTTTTCTGTCAAAAGCATAGTGTGTGTTCTATCTCATATGTCTACGATCTAAATGTATGTAATACGTGCGTATGTTACAGTTTGAACTGAAAGCCTGTTAAGCAACACTCTGTGAGTAGGGAAAGGCAGACCGTTGGACAGACAGGTCTTCTCTTGCTTTGCTGCAACATTTTGGGACAGTTAAGACAACGTATCCCAACATGCTGCTTCTGAGAAGGGCTCAGATCAAAAAATACTTCATGGTGTTTAGAGTGTGTTGACACACCCTCCCACCCTCCTCTTCTACTTGGATTCACACAGAGATAAATAAGAATAGAACAATAGAGAAGAACAAGGCCTAAGTCAAAACAAACATTTTATTCTTTATTAATGTGTGACTTTTAGAGTTATTCCTGAGGTAATTTCTGTAAATGTCCATGGAACAGTCAACTGCATTGATCCTCACAGAACCTACTGTACTGCTCCTCTCCTCTTGACATGTTATAGTCTACTGTACTGCTCCTATAGACATGTTATAGTCTACTGTACTGCTCCTCTAGACATGTTATAGTCTACTGTACTGCTCCTCTAGACATGTTATAGTCTACTGTACTGCTCCTCTAGACATGTTATAGTCTACTGTACTGCTCCTCTAGACATGTTATAGTCTACTGTACTGCTCCTCTCCTATAGACATGTTATAGTCTACTGTACTGCTCCTCTCCTCTAGACATGTTATAGTCTACTGTACTGCTCCTCTAGACATGTTATAGTCTACTGTACTGCTCATCTCCTATAGACATGTTATAGTCTACTGTACTGCTCCTCTCCTCTAGACATGTTATAGTCTACTATACTGCTCCTCTAGACATGTTATAGTCTACTGTACTGTTCCTCTAGACATGTTATAGTCTACTGTACTGCTCCTCTAGACATGTTATAGTCTACTGTACTGCTCCTCTAGACATGTTATAGTCTACTGTACTGCTCCTCTCCTCTAGACATGTTATAGTCTACTGTACTGCTCGTCTCCTATAGACATGTTATAGTCTACTGTACTGCTCCTCTAGACATGTTATAGTCTACTGTACTGCTCCTCTAGACATGTTATAGTCTACTGTACTGCTCCTATAGACATGTTATAGTCTACTGTACTGCTCCTCTCCTCTAGACATGTTATATTCTACTGTACTGCTCCTCTAGACATGTTATAGTCTACTGTACTGCTCCTATAGACATGTTATAGTCTACTGTACTGCTCCTCTCCTACAGACATGTTATAGTCTACTGCTCCTCTCCTCTAGACATGTTATAGTCTACTGTACTAATCCTCTAGACATGATATAGTCTACTGTACTGCTCCTCTAGACATGTTATAGTCTACTGTACTGCTCCTCTCCTCTAGACATGTTATAGTCTACTGCTCCTGCTCCTCTAGACATGTTATAGTCTACTGTACTGCTCCTCTCCTCTAGACATGTTATAGTCTACTGTACTGCTCCTCTAGACATGTTATAGTCTACTGTACTGCTCCTCTCCTATAGACATGTTATAGTCTACTGCTCCTCTCCTCTAGACATGTTATAGTCTACTGTACTGCTCCTCTCCTCTAGACATGTTATAGTCTACTGTACTGCTCCTCTAGACATGTTATAGTCTACTGTACTGCTCCTCTCCTCTAGACATGTTATAGTCTACTGTACTGCTCCTCTCCTCTAGACATGTTATAGTCTACTGTACTGCTCCTCTCCTCTAGACATGTTATAGTCTACTGTACTGCTCCTCTCCTCTAGACATGTTATAGTCTACTGTACTGCTCCTCTCCTATAGACATGTTATAGTCTACTGTACTGCTCCTCTCCTCTAGACATGTTATAGTCTACTGTACTGCTCCTCTAGACATGTTATAGTCTACTGTACTGCTCCTCTCCTCTAGACATGTTATAGTCTACTGTACTGCTCCTCTCCTCTAGACATGTTATAGTCTACTGTACTGCTCCTCTCCTCTAGACATGTTATAGTCTACTGTACTGCTCCTCTAGACATGTTATAGTCTACTGTACTGCTCCTCTAGACATGTTATAGTCTACTGTACTGCTCCTCTCCTCTAGACATGTTATAGTCTACTGTACTGCTCCTCTAGACATGTTATAGTCTACTGTACTGCTCCTCTCCTATAGACATGTTATAGTCTACTGTACTGCTCCTCTAGACATGTTATAGTCTACTGTACTGTTCCTCTAGACATGTTATAGTCTACTGTACTGCTCCTCTCCTCTAGACATGTTATAGTCTACTGTACTGCTCCTCTCCTCTAGACATGTTATAGTCTACTGTACTGCTCCTCTCCTATAGACATGTTATAGTCTACTGTACTGCTCCTCTCCTCTAGACATGTTATAGTCTACTGTACTGCTCCTCTAGACATGTTATAGTCTACTGTACTGCTCCTCTCCTATAGACATGTTATAGTCTACTGTACTGCTACTCTCCTCTAGACATGTTATAGTCTACTGTACTGCTCCTCTCCTCTAGACATGTTATAGTCTACTGTACTGCTCCTCTCCTCTAGACATGTTATAGTCTACTGTACTGCTCCTCTAGACATGTTATAGTCTACTGTACTGCTCCTCTAGACATGTTATAGTCTACTGTACTGCTCCTCTCCTCTAGACATGTTATAGTCTACTGTACTGCTCCTCTAGACATGTTATAGTCTACTGTACTGTTCCTCTAGACATGTTATAGTCTACTGTACTGCTCCTCTCCTATAGACATGTTATAGTCTACTGTACTGCTCCTCTTGACATGTTATAGTCTACTGTACTAATCCTCTAGACATGTTATATTCTACTGTACTGCTCCTCTAGACATGTTATAGTCTACTGTACTGTTCTTCTAGACATGTTATAGTCTACTGTACTGCTCCTCTCCTATAGACATGTTATAGTCTACTGTACTGCTCCTCTCCTCTAGACATGTTATAGTCTACTGTACTGCTCCTCTAGACATGTTATAGTCTACTGTACTGCTCCTCTAGACATGTTATAGTCTACTGTACTGTTCCTCTAGACATGTTATAGTCTACTGTACTGCTCCTCTCCTCTAGACATGTTATAGTCTACTGTACTGCTCCTCTAGACATGTTATAGTCTACTGTACTGTTCCTCTAGACATGTTATAGTCTACTGTACTTCTCCTCTCCTATAGACATGTTATAGTCTACTGCTCCTCTCCTCTAGACATGTTATAGTCTACTGTACTAATCCTCTAGACATTTTATAGGCTACTGCTCCTCTCCTCTAGACATGTTATAGTCTACTGTACTGCTCGTCTCCTATAGACATGTTATAGTTTACTGTACTGCTCCTCTAGACATGTTATAGTCTACTGTACTGCTCCTCTCCTCTAGACATGTTATAGTCTACTGTACTGCTCCTCTAGACATGTTATAGTCTACTGTACTGCTCCTCTAGACATGTTATAGTCTACTGTACTGCTCCTCTCCTCTAGACATGTTATAGTCTACTGTACTGCTCCTCTAGACATGTTATAGTCTACTGTACTGCTCCTCTAGACATGTTATAGTCTACTGTACTGCTCCTCTCCTATAGACATGTTATAGTCTACTGCTCCTCTCCTATAGACATGTTATTGTCTACTGTACTGCTCCTCTCCTCTAGACATGTTATAGTCTACTGTACTGCTCCTCTAGACATGTTATAGTCTACTGTACTGCTCCTCTAGACATGTTATAGTCTACTGTACTGCTCCTCTCCTATAGACATGTTATAGTCTACTGCTCCTCTCCTATAGACATGTTATTGTCTACTGTACTGCTCCTCTCCTCTAGACATGTTATAGTCTACTGTACTGCTCCTCTCAGACATGTTATAGTCTACTGTACTGCTCCTCTCAGACATGTTATGTTTCATAGCCTTAATGTAAGGATATCACAAGAAAAATGAACAATGATCCAACAATGATCCTTTATCTATGATTTATATGTAGACTTGTAGAACATAAGATAAGGAATTGATGACTACTTGGAAATGATGACTACTTGGAAATGATGACTACTTGGAAATGATAACTACTTGGAAATGATATCTACTTGGAAATGATAACTACTTGGACTATCGAGGTATCCATCAGATCACTGTGAGGTACAGCTACCCGCTGCCTCTCATAGCCAGTTCTGATTTACTCCGTTACATGCGCCGAGCGTGTGTCCCTGGTGCGCAAGGTGCTTGGTTGACTGTTGGAGCATGACCTGTACGTCAAGGCTGAGAAATGCCTGTTCTTCTAACAGTCCGTCTCCTTCCTAGCGTATCGCATTTACACGTCAGGGGTGGAGATGGAGAGTGACCACATTTCAGCCGTGCGTAATTGGCCGACTCCCACCACGGTATAGGAAGTGCAGAGGTTTGAAGGGTTTGCCAACTACTACCGGAGGTTTATCCGGGGCTTTGGTCAGGTAGCGGCTCCCATTACCTCACTGCTGAAGGGGGGACCTGTGCGACTGCAGTGGTCAGCTGAGGCGGACAGGGCTTTTGGTCACCTGAAAGCTCTGTTTACCTCGGCTCCCGTGCTGGCTCATCCGGATCCCTCTTTGGCATTTATAGTGGATGTGGATGCTTCCGAGGCTGGGATAGGAGCTGTGCTTTCTCAGCGCTCGGGTACGCCACATAAACTCTGCCCCTGTGCCTTCTTTTCGATAAAGCTCAGCTCGGCGGAGTGTAACTATGATGTGGGGGACCGGGAGCTGTTGGGTGTCGTCAGGGCTCTGAAGGTGTGGAGACATTGGCTTGAGGGGGCTAAACACCCTTTTCTCATCTGGACCGACCACCGCAATCTGGAGTACATCCGGGCGGCGAGGAGACTTAACCCTCGCCAGGCAAAGTGGGCCATGTTTTTCACCTGTTTTGTTTTCACCCTATCCACAGTGTCCCGGATGTTTGACACAGAGGAGCAGTCCATAGATCCCACTACCATACTTCCGGCATCTTGCCTGGTGGCACCGGTGGTGTGGGAGCTGGACGCGAACATTGAGCGGGCGTACAGAGCCCACTCCACCTCAGTGTCCAGCTGGGCGTATGTACGTTCAGTCTGCTGTCTGCGACCGGCTGATCTATTGGGCTAACAAAAGTCACCATTATTTGTCAGTTGTACAACCGAATGCCTTCAACCAAAATGTGTCTTCCGCATTTAACCCAACCCCTCTGAATCAGAGAGGTGCGGTGGGCTGCCTTAATCGACATCCACGTCTTCGGCGCCCGGGGAACTGTGGGTTAACTGCCTTGTTCAGGGGCAGAACGACAGATTTTTTCCTTGTCAGCTCGGGGATTCGAACTTGCAACCCTCCGGTTACAAGTCCAACGCTCTAACCACTAGGCTACCTGCCGCCTACACGTCCCCCTCCTCTGGTCATCCTGGCATCGGTCGGACCGTGCGCTGTCTTATTGGGAAGTACTGGCGGTCCACCTTAGCTAAGGACGTGAGGGTTTATGTTTCCTCCTGCTCGGTGTGCGCCAAGTGCAAGGCACCTGCCCAGAGGGAAGTTACAACCCCTACCCGTTCCACAGCGACCTTGGTCACACCTGTCGGTGGACTTCTTGACGGATCTTCCGCCATCACAGGGTAACACCACGATCCTGGTCATTGTGGATTGGTTTTCTAAGTCCTGCCACCTCCTTCCTTTGCCCGGTCTCCCTACGGCCCTACAGACTGCGGAGGCCCTATTCACCATGTCTTCCGGCATTACGGGGTGCCTGAGGATATTGTTTCTGATCTGGGTCCCCAATTCACGTCCAGGGTTTGGAGGGCGTTCATGGAATGTCTGGGGGTCTCAGTCAGCCTTACCTCAGGTTTTCACCCCGAGAGTAACGGGCAGGTGGAAAGTGTCAACCAAGATGTGGGTAGGTTTCTGCGGTCCTATTGCCAGGACCGGCATGGGGAGTGAGCGGCTTTCCTCCCCTGGGCAGAGATTGCCCAAAACTCACTCCGCCACTCCTCCAACTGCAACGAGCCGTGAGGCGGCAGAAGGCGAGCGCCGACCGCCACCGCAGTGAGGCCCCGGTGTTCGCACCGGAGGACAGGGTCTGGCTCTCGACCCGAACTCTGCCCCTCTGCCTGCCCTGCCGGAAGCTGGGTCCGCGGTATGTGGGGCCCTTTAAAGTCCTGAGGAGATTGAACGAGGTATGTTATAAGTTACAGCTTCCCCCAGATTACCGTATTAACCCCTCGTTCCATGTGTCTCTCCTCAGGCCGGTGGTGGCTGGTCCACTCCAGGAGTCTGAGGTGCGGGAGGTTCCTCCGCCTCCTCTGGACATCGAGGGGGCCCCGGCGTATACTGTGCGAGCCATCATGGACTCAAGGCGTCGGGCGGGGGGGGGCCTCCAGTACCTCGTGGAGTGGGAGGGGTACGGTCCGGAGGAGAGAAGCTGGATGCCGGTGAGAGACATCCTAGACCTTTCGTTGCTGCGGGATTTTCACCGTCTCCACCCGCATCCCCTGCGCCTCGTCCTCCGGGTCGTCCCCGAGGCTGATGTCGGCGCGCTGCTTGAGCCGCGAGTCAAGGGGGTACTGTCACAACTTCAGCCAAAGTTGGTCCCTCTCCTTGTTCGGGCGGCTTTCGGCAGTCGACGTCACCAGTCTTCTAGCCGCCCGATCCATTATTCATTTTCTGTTGATTTTGTCTTCCCTTTTCACACACCTGGTTTACATTCCCATGATTACATGTTCCTTACTTAACCCTCTGTTTCCCCCATGTTTTTGTGTGTGATTGTTTGTTGTTTTTTATTCCGTGTTTTCGAGTGTTTGTTTTACACTCGTATTGTTATTTTGAGTAAACTTCATGAACACTCATTTTGTTGTCCTGAGCCTGACTCTGCCTTACCGGCATCACAAATTTGCATTACACACACACATACACACAGTACACGCAAATTGAGGCCTTTGGCGAAGACCTTAAAAAACGTGTAGTTAGCTATTCAAATTTGTTATAATTTCCAAGTTGTTATCATTATCAAGTAGTTATCATTTCCAAGTAGTTATCATTTCCAAGTAGTTATCATTTCCAAGTAGTTATCATTTCCAAGTAGTCATAATTTCCAAGTAGTCATCATTTCTAAGTAGTTTCATTTCCAAGTTGTTATCATTTCCAATATATCTTCATTAAGTTTGCCTCCTATTTGTGAAAGTTCAGGCCTTAATTTAGGGAGAAACGGGGCGCTAGCGGGCCGCTCCCGACACTACCCGGTGAAATGTAAGGCGCCAAATTCAAAATCCAAAAGTAGAATTATTAAACATTCATCAATATACAAGTGTTGCATAGTCATCAAAAGCTCTGATTCTTGGCAATATCACAGCGTTGTCAGATTTCAAAAAGGCTTTACGACGAAAGCACAACATTTGATTGTTTGAGGATAGCACCTCCAATATTTATGCGTTAGCATAAATTCATATCCAGTGCAGGTCACACAAAACCCATATAAGAGCTAAAGAATATCACTTACCTTTCGAAGAACTTCTGCTGAGGGCTTCCCAAGTGTCCAACGAAGACATCCAATGGTTCTTTTGTTAGAAAAAGTAATTTATTATATCCATAAATCTCAGTTTGGTTGGCACGTTATGTTCACAAAATCCAACGTCGAGTCGCCCATTGAACCGTGAAGAGAACGCGTTCAAATATACCGGACGATAACGTGAACGATAGGAAAGGAAAATAAAGTGGGGCGCGCTCACAATCTCGCGCCAAAACCGTCACCTCTGCTGCCGCTCCCTAAGAAGTAAAGGCCTGCTGTGCTCTGGCATGCTCTTGTGGAAACCTGAACCTACAGTATTATGCTTTGGTTGGTTTTCTTCCCCAGTTGAGGACATTTCTGTAGTGGATGACGGCTGAGAGAGAGAGAGAGAGAGAGAGAGAGAGGGGTCCTGTGTAAAGGTCAGCTGTGACAGCAGTGTTTCCATGGCTCTGGATGGCTTCAACAATCTCCTCCACAAACTGAGGGAGTCCCATGACCGAGAGGTCCAAAGTGAGTGACCAATCCTTCTGCAGTGTCAGTGTTGCTGATGATCTGAGTTAAGAGCATGGTGCCACACAACACAATAGAATACTATAGAATTAATATTATAACATGATCTAAATATCTATCAATCCATCTACAATGCAGAACCTACTATCTTTATCTCTTTCTTTCTCCCTCTCGCGCTCTCTCTCTCTCTCTCTCTCTCTCTCTCTCTCTCTCTCTCTCTCTCTCTCTCTCTCTCTCTCTCTCTCTCTCTCTCTCTCTCTCTCTCTCTCTCTCTCTCTCTCTCTCTCTCTCTCTCTCTCTCTCTACCTCTTTCTCTGTAGAATGGCAAGAGAAATTGCAGGATCTAACCAATAAAAAGGGCTGGTGAGTAAATGCTGAGTCCATTTCAAAGCACATTACTAAAGGGTGATATATTGATATGTGGAAGTTGTAGTGATACCAGGGGGTGAAGGTAGGCAACAACTCCTCTGTCACACTGATCCTCAACACGGTGGCCCCACAGGGGTGCGTGCTCAACCCCCTCCTGTAGTCCCTGCTCACCCATGACTGAGTGGCCATGCACGTCTCTAACTCAATCATCAAGTTTGATTACCAACACCGACGAGACAGACTACAGAGAGGAGGTGAGAGCCATGGCAGAGTGGTGGCAAGAAAATAATCTCTCCCTCAACAAAACAAAGGAGCGAATCGTGGACTACAGGAGACGGCAGAGAGAACTCGCCCCCATCCACATCGCCGCAGTGGAGAGGGTTAAAAAAAGTTTCTCGAGTGTGGTGAAGAAGGCGCAACATCACCTCTTCAATCTCAGGAGACCCTCTCAAGGGGGTCAGGAGACCCTCCTAAGACCCTCTCAAACTTCTACAGATACACCATCGAGAGCATTCTGTCTGGAGCCACTCCATGGCTCTCCAGAGGGCGGTGCAGTCAGCCCAACGCATCACCAGGGGCACACTGCCTGCCTTCCAGAACATCTACAGGAAGGCCAAGAAGATCATTAAGGACCTCAGCCACCCGAGTCATTGCCTGTTCACCCTGCTACCATCTAGAAGGCGGGTACAGGTGCATCAAAGCTGGGACCGAAAGCTAATAAATAGCTTCTCCAGACCATCAGACTGTTAAATAGTCACCACTAGCCGGCCTCCTCCCAGTACCCTGCCCTGAACCTTAGTCACTGTTACTAGCCTCCTCCCAGTACCCTGCCCTGAACCTTAGTCACTGTTACTAGCCTCCTCCCAGTACCCTGTCCTGAACCTTAGTCACTGTTACTAGCCTCCACCCAGTACCCTGTCCTGAACCTTAGTCACTGTTACTAGCCTCCACCCAGTACCCTGTCCTGAACCTTAGTCACTGTTACTAGCCTCCACCCAGTACCCTGTCCTGAACCTTAGTCACTGTTACTAGCCTCCTCCCAGTACCCTGTCATGAACCTTAGTCACTGTTACTAGCCTCCACCCAGTACCCTGTCCTGAACCTTAGTCACTGTTACTAGCCTCCACCCAGTACCCTGTCCTGAACCTTAGTCACTGTTACTAGCCTCCTCCCAGTACCCTGTCCTGAACCTTAGTCACTGTTACTAGCCTACCACCCAGTACCCTGTCATGAACCTTAGTCACTGTTACTAGCCTCCTCCCAGTACCCTGTCCTGAACCTTAGTCACTGTTACTAGCCTCCTCCCAGTACCCTGTCCTGAACCTTAGTCACTGTTACTAGCCTCCTCCCAGTACCCTGTCCTGAACCTTAGTCACTGTTACTAGCCTCCTCCCAGTACCCTGTCCTGAACCTTAGTCACTGTTACTAGCCTCCTCCCAGTACCCTGTCCTGAACCTTAGTCACTATTACTAGCCTCCACCCAGTACCCTGTCCTGAACCTTAGTCACTGTTACTAGCCGGCTACCACCCAGTACCCTGTCATGAACCTTAGTCACTGTTACTAGCCTCCACCCAGTACCCTGTCCTGAACCTTAGTCACTGTTACTAGCCTCCTCCCAGTACCCTGTCCTGAACCTTAGTCACTGTTACTAGCCGGCTACCACCTAGTACCCTGTCATGAACCTTAGTCACTGTTACTAGCCTCCTCCCAGTACCCTGTCATGAACCTTAGTCACTGTTACTAGCCTCCTCCTAGTACCCTGTCCTGAACCTTAGTCACTGTTACTAGCCTCCTCCCAGTACCCTGTCCTGAACCTTAGTCCCTGTTACTAGCCGGCTACCACCCAGTACCCTGTCATGAACCTTAGTCACTGTTACTAGCCGGCTACCACCCAGTACCCTGTCCTGAACCTTAGTCACTGTTACTAGCCTCCTCCCAGTACCCTGTCCTGAACCTTAGTCACTGTTACTAGCCTCCTCCCAGTACCCTGTCCTGAACCTTAGTCCCTGTTACTAGCCGGCTACCACCCAGTACCCTGTCATGAACCTTAGTCACTGTTACTAGCCTCCTCCCAGTACCCTGTCCTGAACCTTAGTCACTATTACTAGCCGGCTACCACCCGGTACTCTACCCTGCATCTTAGAGACTGCTGCTCTATGTACATAGTCATGGAACACTGGTTACTTTAATAATGTTTACATAGCTCGTTCTGTTATTTCTTAATTACTTTCTCTTTTTTCTTTTTTGGATTACGTGTGTATTGTGGTGTATTGCTACTTATTACCGCACTGTTGAAGCTAGAAACGACAGTTACACCTGTGATAACATCTGCAAAATTTGTGTGTGCGACCAATAAACTTTGATTTGATTTACTAAAGGGTGATATGTTGATGTGTGGCGGTCTAAGTAGTGATACAAAGAGAATGGAGGAGCTGTTCAACAGGAACCAACAGCTGAGAGAGCAGCAGAGGTTACTCACAGACAACATCAAACAGCTGGAAAACAGGTGGGTGTGTCTGTCTGTCTGTCTCTGTCTCTGTCTCTGTCTCTGTCTCTGTCTCTGTCTGTGTGTGTGTGTGTGTGTGTGTGTGTGTGTGTGTGTGTGTGTGTGTGTGTGTGTGTGTGTGTGTGTGTGTGTGTGTGTGTGTGTGTGTGTGATGCATGTGGTTGTCTGTGTGTATGCTGTTTTAAAGTAACTGTCCTGTGAAAATCTCACTTTTAAAAGTTTATATTCTGTTAACCCATACCCAAGTAATGTTGTTGACTCATCTAATACTTGTATTTGTGTCCAACGCATACATTTTGGGGGAATACACTTTAATAATCCCACTCAAACTTGTACCTCAACCAGACCGTTTAAAAAATGCTTTTTAACTCTTCATTGTTGGGAAAGGGCTAGTAAGTATTCCACGGTAAAGTCTACACATGTGGTATTCGGTGCAGGTGACAAATAAAATTAGATTTGATTTGATTGGATATTTCCTCATGGAGAGTGATGTCATCTTGCCTCATTGGCTGAGCTGGCCAATCAGCGGTCTACTCGTATGAATATATTTAATGACCAGTATGCGCCCACACCATTCTGTTATCGTGGGTGTGGCCACACCATTCTGTTATCGTGGATATAGCCACACCATTCTGTTATCGTGGGTGTGGCCACACCATTCTGTTATCGTGGGTATGGCCACACCATTCTGTTATCGTGGGTGTGGCCACACCATTCTGTTATCGTGGGTGTGGCCACACCATTCTGTTATCGAGGGTATGGCCACACCATTCTGTTATCGTGGGTATGGCCACACCATTCTGTTATCGTGGGTGTGGCCACACCATTCTGTTATCGTGGGTGTGGCCACACCATTCTGTTATCGAGGTATGGCCACACCATTCTGTTATCGTGGGTGTGGCCACACCATTCTGTTATCGTGGGTGTGGCCACACCATTCTGTTATCGTGGGTGTGGCCACACCATTCTGTTATCGTGGGTATGGCCACACCATTCTGTTATCGTGGGTATGGCCACACCATTCTGTTATCGTGGGTGTGGCCACACCATTCTGTTATCGTGGGTATAGCCACACCATTCTGTTATCGTGGGTGTGGCCACACCATTCTGTTATCGTGGGTATGGCCACACCATTCTGTTATCGTGGGTGTGGCCACACCATTCTGTTATCGTGGGTGTGGCCACACCATTCTGTTATCGAGGGTGTGGCCACACCATTCTGTTATCGTGGGTATGGCCACACCATTCTGTTATCGTGGGTGTGGCCACACCATTCTGTTATCGTGGGTGTGGCCACACCATTCTGTTATCGAGGGTGTGGCCACACCATTCTGTTATCGTGGGTGTGGCCACACCATTCTGTTATCGTGGGTGTGGCCACACCATTCTGTTATCGTGGGTATGGCCACACCATTTCCAACACAGAAAAGTTGCTTTTTAACATATTTAATTACCTTTTTGGTTTATAAGAAAAGTATTTCACTCAAGTATTTCACTGGACAGTTACTTTAACACTGAAGTATTTCACTGGACAGTTACTTTAACACTGAAGTATTTCACTGGACAGTTACTTTAACACTGAAGTATTTCACTGGACAGTTACTTTAACACCAGTCTGCCTCTAGCTCAATGTTTGTCAGTGTTTTGACCCCCGCTGACCTCTGTGCTTTAGGTTGAGGGCGGGGCTGTGTGACAGGTGTACTGTGACTCAGGATGTGGCCAAGCGCCGGCAGCAGGAGCATGAGACCTCTCAGATCCAGAGCCTCCAGCACATCTCCATCCTGGGTAGCTAACAGCTAACACATCACATTAACCCCATTTAGAGTGCCAATTATACTGTGACATTCGGGGAATCTCTATGTTGTTTTGAAGGGACCTCCTACGTCACCCAACAATGTTTATGAGCCTAATAGTAAAGATGTCATTTAATGGTAAAAAAATATATATATTTAAATGACCTTTCAGTTTGGCATGATCAAAACTGCTCATGATGTCTTCATCTGATTGTCAACCAAATCACTTAAAAAAGGAGACTACCTACGCATGTTCATCCACTACCGACGCATGTTCATCCACTACCGACGCATGTTCATCCACTACCTACGCATGTTCATCCACTACCGACGCATGTTCATCCACTCCAAAAGAATTCCAGTATCCAAACAAAGCAATGTGGACTAACACCACTCGATGAATGGAAAGAGACAAATGTTCAAAAATACCCAAAAGTGTAATAACAGACAAAATAACCTTTTTTGTAGAAAAAAAGTTGGTACACCTGAAAAGAGACTGTCCCGGGATGATAAGTGCAGCCATATGTGGAAAAACAATTGTTTAAACCATGACACAGAGACAGGGATGTTCGTTTAATTGAGAAATAAGCTTTTATTTTAATATTTACCACAATAATAATTTACTACAAATTACATTTTAAACAAGTAGGAGAGTGGGTGCCAGGTAGCCTAGTGGTTAGGACGTTGGGCCAGTAGCTGGTTCAAATACCTGAGCAGACAAGGTGAAAAGTCTGTCCTTGAGCAAGGCACTTAACCCTCGTTCTCTTCAACGATGCCGTACTACTATGGCTGACCCTGTAAAAACTGCACCTATCCGGTGTGCAACAATAAAACAACTTTTTTTGTTGTTGCACTAATTAGAGAACCCCCCACCACCACCACCCCACACACCCACCGCCCATTGCATTTAGGAGGACTGCATTTAGGAGGACTCTGTGCCACCTGTAATTTGCACTCTGAGGTCCCCTTCTCCACATGCCTCTATAGCAATGTGTAAAAATCCAACTAAAAAATGTTTTGTAGCCACAGTGCAGTATTTTAACATTAGCCATGGCCTGGGGATTATTTTCAGTATTTTTGTATTTTTGTAGCTGGAGAGATGAACACGATGAAAAAGGAGAACCAGAGGTTACGAGAGGAAGTCAGGCATCTGAGAGTGGCCCTAGAGTAAGTTCTGTATGTTTTACAACATGTGAGTCTGTGTTTCAGTCTTGAGTGTTGGGAGCGTAACATGCTTGTCGTTTCAGAGGTCAGAGTGGACATTCCTCCTCCCAGGATGCAACTCCAGAGGTCAGACAGTCGGCTGACCTTTCACCTTCTGCTATGCCACACGTCCTCACAGCCGTCAGGTCTATTAACCAGCCACCAGAGGGCGCCACTACAGGGCTGTCCATAGTGAAGACTGAGACAGACCACAGCTTTTCTTTTAGAGTTGACGGTGAGAGCAAAGAAAATACTTTTCGTCATGAACCTAAAGGATTTACAGTCATTTAATGATGACTCATCATTATCACCAGTTTAATCATCAGGATGTATTTTCTTCTTGTCTTTTCGACAAAACAGAGACACTACCTGAACGCAGACATGTGAGGGGATTGAATGGAAAACAATCCTATGTAAGCATATTTTGTTTGTCTATAACAAATAGGTTAACTAAAAATATCTAACAGTATATCACAGGTCAAAATGTCCTCTCTCAGCCACCATCTCTCTTTTTATCTCACAAAGGAATCCCATAAGCCCCTATCCATGTCCACTCCCATCCCACGAGCATTGAGGCCAGAGCACAGTACAGACAGAGGCAGCACTGGGCAGAAGAGGTGAGCAAGTGAGGCAATAACAGCAAATAAAGAAAAGAGAAAAACATTCACATTCAACATTTTCCTCTCTTCCCCCTCTGTCTCCACTTCCCCCATCCCTCTCTTAGAGCCCATAGCGTGGAGATGGTTGGCCAGCAGCGCTCCCCTGTCGCTCCCACCATTCCACACCCCCTACTTGTCCAGAAAGATAGGCCTCTCCCCTCTTCATCCTCATTCTCATCCTCCTTTTCCACCTCTTCCTCTCTACCTGGAGATGAGAAGCACAGCCGTCACCTGGTCCATGCTCCGGTCCCCTACTGGCCACGCCCCATCAAAAGTGCCCGTCTCTCCCTTCCCTGGCCCCTGCCAGAGCACTCCGACTGGGTTACCCTGGCCACCTCTGTGGACGAGGGCTTGGTGTCCCAATCCAGCCCTAACCCCAACCTACCACGCTTCCCTGACCCACAGACATACATCCAGCAGAGCAGCAGCCTTGGGAAGTCCTGGCTCAAGCCCAGCCACACTCCCCAGGCCAGCCTGACCAGGAGTCTGTCCACTGAGCACGGGGAGAGACCAACAGCTTGGGTACAGGACCATGACAGGCGGGTGGCGCCGCTCTCGTGGAGGGAGGTGGTGGTGCAGCCAGAGATGGTGTTCGGGGAGAGTCTGAAAGAGGCTGACACTCCTCTGGACCTGTCTGATCCTGGGAGGTCCAAAAGCATCAAGTCCCCACAGGACAGCAAGGCCAGCCCCACGCTGCAGGACGTGTACATAGAAGGGGAGACGTCTAACAGGGCCACCAGGAACTCGCCACAGAGCCCGACCTGTCCCCCCACTTCCTCCTCCTCCTCTTCCTCCACACCTGCTCTTCCCTCATCCTCCTCTTCTACACGTCCCACCAGCCAACAGAGGCAAAGCCACAGCAACCACAAACTTAAGGTGCTCTACTGGATCCTACACACACTACCCTTCAAAAGTTTGGGCTCTTGTTTTTGAAAGAAAAGCAAAAAACAATGGTCCATTAAAATAACATCAAATGGATCAGAAATACAGTGTGGACATTGTTAATGTTGTAAATGACTATTGTAGCTGGAAACGGCTGATTTTCGTACAGAGGCCCATTATCAAACAACCATCACTCCTGTGTTCCAATAGCACGTTGTGTTAGCTAATCCAAGTTGATCATTTTAAAAGTCTAGTTGATGATTAGAAAACCCTTTTGCATTTTGAGCCTGTAATTGAACCTACACATGCTGATGCTCCAGATACTCAACTAGTCTAAAGAAGGCCAGTTTTATTGCTTTTTTAATCAGAACAACCATTTTCAGCTGTGCTAACATAATTGCAAAAGTGTTTCCTAATAATCAATTAGCCTTTTAAATCAATTCAAATCAAATGTTATTTGTCACATACACATGGTTAGTAGATGTTAATGCGAGTGTAGCGAAATGCTTGTGCTTCTAGTTCCGACCATGCAGTAGTATCTAACAAGTAATCTAACAAATTCACAACAACTACCTTATACACACAAAAATGATTAGCTAACATAACGTGCCATTGGAACACAGGAGTGACGGTTGCTGATAATGGGCTTCTGTACGCCTATGTAGATATTCCATCAAAAATCTGCCATTTACAGCTACAATAGTCATTTACAACATTAACAATGTCTACACTGTATTTCTGATCAATTTTATGTTATTTTAATGGACAAAAAATGTGCTTTTCTTTCAAAAACAAGGACATTTCTAAGTGACCCCAAACCTTTGAACGGTAGTGTATATCAATTAGCATGTGAAATAGACATATCACACACACACACACATAATTTAGTCATGTGATATGTCTAACCCCATCCACAGGAGGAAGAGCAGTCAGAGAAGGAGGAAGCTGAGGGGAAAGTAGATCAGAGGACAGGAAAGGACTCTGAGGACAGGAAAGTCCCTGTTCTGACCATCTCACTGCGTCCAGGTACAGGACACTGCGACAAGGCTATGTGTTCACGTACAAGGGCATGTACAGCTGTGTGCATAGGTGTGTTAGTATGTTAATTGATGTTTCTCTGTAACTACAGTGGTGCTCCTTGAGGCTCTGAATTCTGGATTGCAGAAGCAACTTTTCTCCAACGGCAAGGCAAGCATCTACTCTCGCTATATGTTCACAGTGTATAAAATGAAACTGATTGGAGGTCATTTACAGTTAGTGTCATGTCATTGTTTGATATTCACAGTCAGGGAGCAGCGCAGACCACCAAGAAGTGGGAGGAGGTCTGTCTGAGTCAAATAGCAGCCAGAGATCCATGAGGACTGGGCTGGACACAAACACAGAGGGTAAGGATGGGTAGAGGGAGGGAGGGAGGAAGGAAGGGACAGGAGACAGAGAGGGACAGGAGACAGAGACAGAGAGAGAGAGAGACAGAGAGAAAGAGAGAGACAGAGAGAGAGAGAGAGAGAGAGAGAGAGAGAGAGAGAGAGAGAGAGAGAGAGAGAGAGAGAGAGAGAGAGGATGGGATAGTGGAACAAGAAAACCCATTGACACCTAAACCCCTTTTTTGTTGTTGTGCCTGTTCCCTCGTCCATGTTAAGTTCGATGTAAGAAAGAGGAAAAAGGCATTGTGGTCCCCAGGAGGACCTCTGTCAGCTGTGTTCCACCCTGACTGCAACGGAGATGACACCCTCACAGGGACTGGAACAGAGGGGCAACCAGTGGCAAAGACTTGGACAGAACGTCTTCCATCTGACTGTTGTCCTTATGGTTCTAGCTAGTGGGCTTTATTAATTTCAATGGAATAACCTTGATAGTGACTAACTAGATAATAGCATTGTGATAAATATTGAATCGTCCTCCAACTGATAAAGAATGTCTTTCACACTGACTTCCCAGCATTGCTGTTGTCTCTGAAGGCCACACGGGGAGTAATTCTGCTGCAGAACCTACTATCTTTATCTCTTTCTTTCTTTCTCCCTCTCTCTCTCTCTCTCTCTCTCTCTCTCTCTCTCTCCATCTCTCTCTCTCCATCCATCCATCTCTCTCTCTCTCTCTCTCTCTCTCTCTCTCTCTCTCTCTCTCTCTCTCTCTCTCTCTCTCTCTCCATCCATCCCTCTCTCTCTCTCTCTCTCTCTCTCTCTCTCTCTCTCCATCTCCCTCTCTCTCTCTCTCTCTGTCTCTCAGTCTCCTTAACCCCCATCTATACTTCTCTCTCTCACTACTGTGTTCAACCATAACATATTCATAAATGTCTCCTTCCTGGCAGACTATTTTTGGCTATTTTTGTTACAACTTCCCCACACTCACCCAAATGACCCCGCCCCAAAAACAAATATAAAACAACTTTTTTCTCTTCCTCTTTCTGAAACATATTTTGCAAGTCTTAACTTTCCACGTACAGCTGCTATACACTGTGTGTTAATGTGGTGGTGGTGTAAGGGGTTAGAGGAGGTGGGGGGTATGAAACGGGAACAACACTGATAGCTTTGAGGTCATTATGAACTCTCTCATTGATCTCTGCTGTTTCACTAATGTTATCCAAGTCGATTATATTCATGGTCAGTGGACAACATGTGAACTTAGTGCAGAAGGAGTGTTTCAGAGTGTTCTTCTCTACCATGTTTTATTCTGTGTAAAAATCTGTTATATTAAATGTATGACTTTGAAATATGTTATGCTTATGCTAAGGTGTGGTAAAAAAAAAATTATCTTCAAGCGTTTAAACACTGTGTGGCTATGAAATAAATATTGAATGTGTCGTAAAAAAACGGCCTATTACTGTTGCATTGGCAGTTTGTTCTCCTGTAGTTTGAATATACAGTATATCCTATCAATGTGACGATAAATAAAACATTATTATTTTAAGGATAAAACTGCCTGGAAACTTTTCTTTGGTCTAGGATGTTATGCAAAGTGACCATGTTGTCGTGTGGAAACCCCTCCGATTATGCTGTGATCACCCCAGCCACAGGAAGTCAAAACCACAGTGAACACAGACAGAACTCTGTAAGAATTCTTGTTATTCCATCATTGTCACAATATTATGAAGGAGCGGACCAAGATACAGCGAGGGTTCCAGTGTACATACTTTATTTTACGTAATGCAACTGACAAAACAATAAACAAATAAAGATCGCAACGAAGGTGTGGCTCAACACAGGCAGACACGCGCGCACGCTCAGGCAGGCCAACACACCAACACACAAACACACAAACACACAAACACACAAACACACAAACACACAAACACACAAACACACAAACACACAAACACACAAACACACAAACACACAAACACACAAACACACAAACACAACTTCAAATATAGTTAATGACCCACAACCCCAGTGAAGAAAAGAACAAACATAAATATGGTTCCCAATTAGAGGTAACGACAATCAGCTGCCTCTAATTGGGAACCATCAACCCAACATAGAAATACACCACCTAGAACTAAAAACCCCTCCTAACCAAAACACAAATGAAACGCCAGCCTGCTATCCCAGGCCAGGACGTGACAATCATCTATCACTAAGTTCTTTTGAAATCAATACACTGAAGTATGAAATCAATACTCTGCCTTCGAAAAGTATTCAGACCCCTTGACTTTTTCCACATTTTATTATGTTACAGCTTTGATTGATTAAATTGTTTTGTTCCCTGAATACACACAATACCCCATAATGACAAAGCAAAAACAGGTTATTAGGAATTTTTGCTCATTTATTAAAAATAAAAAAAACGGTAATATCACATTTACATGAGTATTCAGACCCTTTACTCAGTACTTTGTTGAAGCACCTTTGGCAGCAACTACAGCCTTGAGTCTTCTTGGGTATGACGCTACAAGCTTGGCACGCCTGTATTTGGGGAGTTTCTCCCATTCTTCTCTGCCTATCCTCTCAAGCTCTGTCAGGTTGGATGGGGAGCGTCGCTGCACAGCTATTTTCACATCTCTCCAGAGATGTTCGATTGGGTTCAAGTCCGGTCTCTGGCTGGGCCACTCAAGGACATTCAGAGACTTTTCCCGAAGCCACTCCTACGTTGTCTTGGCTGTGTGCTTAGGTTCGTTGTCCTGTTGGAAGGTGAACCTTCGCCCTCGTCAGAGGTCCAGAGCGCTCTGGAGCAGGTTTTCATCAAGGATCTCTCTGTACTTTGCTCCATTCATCTTTGCCTCGATCCTGACTAGTTTCCCAGTCCCTGCCGCTGAACAACATCCCCACAGCATGATGCTGCCACCACCATGCTTCACCGTAGCGATGGTGCCAGGTTTCCTCCAGACGTGACGCTTGGCATACAGGCCAAATAGTTACAGTGAGGGAAAAAAAGTATTTGATCCCCTGCTGATTTTGTATGTTTGCCCACTGACAAAGAAATTATCAGTCTATAAGAGAGACAGAATAACAACAAAAAAATCCAGAAAAACGCATGTGAAAAATGTTATAAATTAATTTGCATTTTAATGAGGGAAATAAGTATTTGAACCCCTCTCAATCAGAAAGATTTCTGGCTCCCAGGTGTCTTTTATACAGGTAATGAGCTGAGATCAGGAGCACACTCTTAAAGGGAGTGCTCCTAATCTCAGCTTGTTACCTGTATAAAAGACACCTGTCCACAGATGCAATCAATCAATCAGATTCCAAACTCTCCACCATGGCCAAGACCAAAGAGCTCTCCAAGGATGTCAGGGACAAGATTGTAGACCTACACAAGGCTGGAATGGGCTACAAGACCATCGCCAAGCAGCTTGGTGAGAAGGTGACAACAGTTGGTGTGATTATTTGCAAATGGAAGAAACACAAAACAACTGTCAATCTCCCTCAGCCTGGGGCTCCATGCAAGATCTCACCTCGTGAAGTTGCAATGATCATGAGAACGGTGAGGAATCAGCCCAGAACTACACAGGAGGATCTTGTCAATGATCTCAAGGCAGCTGGGACTATAGTCACCAAGAAAACAATTGGTAACACACTACGCCGTGAAGGACTGAAATCCTGCAGCGCCCGCAAGGTCTCCCTGCTCAAGAAAGCACATATACAGTGCGGCAAAAAAGTATTTAGTCAGCCACCAATTGAAAAAGTTCTCTCACTTAAAAAGATGAGAGGCCTGTAATTTTCATGCCCAGCGACAGCCCCAAAACATCATTGCTCTAGAGGAGATCTGCATGGAGGAATGGGCCAAAATACCAGCAACAGTGTGTGAAAACCTTGTGAAGACTTACAGAAACGTTTGACCTCTGTCATTGCCAACAAAGGGTATATAACAAAGTATTGAGATAAACTTTTGTTATTGACCAAATACTTATTTTCCACCATAATTTGCAAATAAATAAATAAAAAATCCTACAATGTGATTTTCTGGATTTCTTTTTCTCATTTCGTCTGTCATAGTTGAAGTGTACCTATGATGAAAATTACAGGCCTCTCTCATCTTTTTAAGTTGGAGAACTTGCACAATTGGTGGCTGACTAAATACTTTTTTGCCCCACTGTACATGCCCGTCTGAAGTTTACCAATGAACATCTGAATGATTCAGAGGACAACTGGGTGAAAGTGTTGTGGTCAGATGAGACCAGAATGGAGCTCTTTGGCATCAACTCAACTCGCCGTGTTTGGAGGAGGAGGAATGCTGCCTATGACCCCAAGAACACCATACCCACCGTCAAACATGGAGGTGGAAACATTCTTTGGGGGTGTTTTTCTGCTAAGGGGACAGGACAACTTCACCGCATCAAAGGGAAGATGGGGCGGCAGTGTAGCCTAGTGGTTAGAGTGTTGGACTAGTAACCGAAAGGCTGCAAGTTCAAATCCCCGAGCTGGCAAGGTACAAATCTGTCATTCTGCTCCTGAACAGGCAGTTAACCCACTGTTCCTAGGCTGTCATTGAAAATAAGAATTTGTTCTTAACTGACTTGCCTGGTAAAAAAAATGGATGGGGCCCATGTACTGTCAAATCTTGGGTGAGAACCTCAGCCAGGGCATTACAAATTGGTTGTGGATGGGTATTCCAGCATGACAATGACCCAAAACACATGGCCAAGGCAACAAAGGAGGGGCTCAAGAAGAAGCACATTAAGGTCCTAATGTGGCCTAGCCAGTCTCCAGACCTTAATCCCATAGAAAATCTGTGGAGGGAGCTGAAGGTTCGAGTTGCCAAACGTCAGCCTTGAAACCTTAATGACTTGGAGAAGATCTGCAAAGAGGAGTGGGACAAAATCCCTCCTGAGATGTGTGCTAACCTGGTGGCCAACTACAAGAAGTGTCTGACCTCTGTGATTGCCACCAAGTACTAAGTCATGTTTTGCAGAGGGGTCAAATACTTATTTCCCTCATTAAAATGCAAATCAATTTATAACATTTTTCACATGCGTTTTTTTCTGGATGTTTTTGTTGTTATTCTGTCTCTCACTGTTCAAATAAACCTACCATTAAAATTATAGACTGATCATTTCTTTGTCAGTGGGCAAACGTATAAAATCGGCAGGGGATCAAATACTTTTTTCCCTCACTGTAAATCTTGGGTTCATCAGACCGTGGTCTGAGAGTCTTTAAGTTCCTTTTGGCAAACTCCAAGTGGGCCGTCATGTTCCTTTTACTGAGGAGTGGCTTCCGTCTGGTCACTCTACCATAAAGGCCTGATTGGTGGAGTGCTGCAGAGATGGTTGTCCTTCTGGAAGATTCTCCCATCTCCACAGAGGAACTCTGGAGCTCTGTCAGAGTGAGTATCGGGTTCTTGGCCACCTCCCTGACCAAGAACCTGCTCCTCAGATTGCTCAGTTTGGCCGGGGCGGCCAGCTCTAGGAAGAGTCTTGGTTGTTCCAAACTTTTTCCATTTAAGAATGGTGGAGGCCTCTGTGTTCTTGGGGGATCTTCAATGCTGCAGACATTTTTTGGTACCCTTCAACCTCATAGCTTGGTTTTTGCTCTGACATGCACTGTCAATTGTGGGACCTTATATAGACAGGTGTGGGCCTTTCCAAATCATGTTATATCAATTGAATTTACCACAGGTGGACTCCAAGTTGTAACAGGATGCACCTGAGCTCAATTTCGAGTCTCATAGCAAATGGTCTGAATACTTATGTAAATAAGGTATTTCTGTTTTTTATCTTTAAGATATTTGCCAACATTTCTAAAAACCTGTTTTCAATTTGTCATTATGGGGTATTGTGTGTAGATTGCTGAGGATTAAAAAAAAGTGTAATCCATTATAGAACAAGTCTGTAACGAAACATAATGTTGAAAAAGTCAAGGGGTCTGAATACTTTCCGAAGGCACTGTATATGTGCTAATAATTTCATATGATGGGAATATTTCAGATTTTCAAACAGATTCACAGCAACACACACAAAGTACCATAGACAGTACCATACATACAGTACCAGTCAAAAGTTTGGACACACCTACTCATTCAAGGGTTTTTCTTTATTTTTACTATTTTCTACATAGTAGAATAATAGTGAAGATATCAAAACTTTGAAATAACACGTCATGTAGCAACCAAAACAGTTTTAAACAAATCAAAACATATTTTATATTTGGGATTCTTCAAAGTAGCCACCCTTTGCCTTGATGACAGCTTTGCACTCTCTTGCCATTCTCTCAACTAGCTTCACCTGGAATTATTTTCTAACAGTCTTGAAGGAGTTCCCACATATGCTGAGCACTTGTTGGCTGCTTTTCTTTCACTCTGCAGTCCAACTCATCCCAAACCATCTCAATTGGGTTGAGGTCGGGTGATTGTGGAGGCCAGGTCATCTGATGCAACACTCCATCATTCTCCTTCTTGGTCAAATATCTCTTACACAGCCTGGAGGTGTGTTGGGTCATTGTCCTGTTGAAAAACAAATGGTAGTCCCACTAAGCGCAAACCAGATGGGATGGTCTGTCGCTGTAGAATGCTGTGGTATCCATGCTGGTTAAGTGTGCCTTGAGTTCTGAATAAATCACTGACACTGTCACCAGCAAAGCACCCCCACACCATCACACCTCCTCCTCCATGCTTCACGGTAGGAACCACACATGCAGAGATACAGCGTTCACCTACTTTGCGTCTCACATAGACACGGCGGTTAGAACCAAAAATCTCACATTTGGGCTCATCAGACCTAAGGACAGATTTCCACCCTTATCTTCTGTATACCACCCCTACCTTGTCACAACACAACTGATTGGCTCAAATCCGTTAAGAAGGAAAGAAATTCCACAAATTAACTTTTAACAAGGCACACCTTTTAATTGAAATTCATTCCAGGTGACTTCCTCATGAAGCTGGTTGAGAGAATGTGTGCAAATCTGTCATCAAGGCAAAGGCTACTTTGAAGAATCCAAAATATAAAATACATTTTGATTTGTTTAACACTTTTTTTGGTTACTTCATGATTCCATGTGTGTTATTTCATAGTTTTGATGTCTTCACTATTATTCTACAATGTAAAAAAAATTAAAAATAAAGAAAAACCCTTGAATGAGTAGGTGTGTCCAAACTTTTGACTGGTACTGTAGAATTATATATGTACAACTGAAGGTCTTTCTATACCCCATAAACAAGGAGATCAGAGATCATAGATGTCCAAGATTACCCCTGGTGTTTCTCAACCAGCCCACGTTCCCTCCTCTGTGATCCCAATGTTGGCAAGGGTGAGAATCACCTTTGGCATTACTTGATCTGTATACAGGCAGCCACACACATAATTGCATGAGTAATTATTAAAGGTATCTCTGTATCACACAGGTGAAGTTCCTCGTTCTCCAGTCTGGTTTGCATATGGAGGGCCCACGCTGCCAAGCAGCTTCTGTAGTGGAAGAAAAGAGGCATTGTGTTACTGTCAAGTGGACAGTACTGAGCCGATTTAAATCTCTCTGTTACCATCCTCATATCCTAGTAGGAATGTTGATGGTGCAATGCATGTTTGTAAGTAGGTGTGTTATACTGAGACTATAAAGAGTCAAGAAAAAAGAGGGAGGGAGATAAAGAAGATCAAGAACAAAAAGTTATAGAAGAGAGAAAAAGAGAGAGTGTGCTTTTTTCGCATTGTTTGTAACTTATTTTGTACATAATGTTGCTTCTACCATCTCATATGACCGAAATGATCTTCTGGATATCAGAACAGCGATTGCTCACCTCGAACTGGATGAAGATTTTTTCTTTAATGAGTCCGACGCGAAGATATACTGCTTCTCCGACCAGGCCCAAATCTCCATCATTCATGTGAAGAAAAGACGGAGATACAGGGGGCGGAGATCGGGGTGCCTTGTGAGAATTTGTCAGCGACGGGGTAACCTGCCTCTACCATCCGTACTATTGGCCAACATGCAATCACTGGAGAATAAACTGGATGATCTTCGTCCGAGACTATCCTACCAATGGGAGATTAAGAACTATAATATTTTATGTTTCACCGAGTCGTGGCTGAACGAGATCAGAGACCTGGCAGTGAGCAAGACAAAGGAGCTGATAGTGGACTACAGGAAAAGGAGGGACGAACACGCCCACATTCACATAGACAGGGCTGTAGTGGAGCAGGTCGAGAGTTTCAATTTCCTTGGTATCCACATCATCAACACACTATCATGGTCAAAACACACCAAGACAGTGGTGAAGAGGGCTGTCTTGGTCCTAATATGATTTGGCATGGGTACCCAGAGATTTGGCATGAGTCCCCAGATGCTCCAAAAGTTCTGCAGCTGCACCATCAAGAGCATCCTGACCGGTTGCATCATCGCCTGGTATGGCAACTGCTTGGAATCCGACCGTAAGGAGCTACAGAGGGTAGTGCGAACAGCCCAGTACATCACTGGGGCTAAGCTGCCTGGCATCCAGGATCTATATACTAGGTGGTGTCAGAGGAAGGCCCAAATGGTCAAAGACTCTACTTACCCAAGTCATAGACTGTTCTCTCTGCTACCGCACGGCAAGCGGTACCGGAGCGCCAAGTGTGGGTTCAAAGGCTTCTTAACAGCTTCTACCTCCCAAGCCATTAGACTGCTGAACAATGGCCACCCGAAGAATTAATCAAATGCCCTCCCTCATCTTGTTTTTACACTGCTGCTACCCACTGTTATCTATTCGTTGTCACTTTACCCCTACCTACATGTACAAATACTTTGACTAACCTGGACCTCCGAACATTGACAGGGTACCGGTACCCCCTGTATTTAGCCTTGTTATTGTTATTTTATTGTGTTACTTTTTATTCCATTTTTTACCTTCGTTTACCTCTATTTCTTGAACTGCATTGTTGTTTAAGGGCTTGTAAGTAAGCATTTCACGCTAAGGTCTACACCTGTATTCGGTGCATGTGACAAATAACATTTTATTTGATTTGATTTGAGTGAAAGATAGATGAGATAAAAGCGAAGCGAGAACAGTTATTGGTGTTGTGTAGGTCTTTGTCAGGTTAGAAAGGGATATTGTTTAAACATTGACGAGACTTGCTCAAGCAGAAACGCCTGTCCAAGCCCCTAGCAATCCAAAACATTTAGTTTAGTTAATGTTTAGTTGTATTTTGCATACATGTCAGCTAAAAGCTGAATTGTATTAAAGTATAAAGAACAACAAATCAGTACATTGAAGGAAGTGGAAGGGATGGTGGGTGATCAGGGACTTGAAGCAGATCTGATGGCATTGAGACTGGAGGAAGCGTTGATGGAGATGATCAGATGAGTATACAGTCACTCATACATTTCTGAGACCAGAGCCTTGCCCCATCTAAGACCCTCCTTTCCCCTCTCTTTTTCAAGCTGTGGCTCAGAGGACATTGGTCTTTAATCCTGACATTTGATTAAGGATTAGTTCAAGAGCCAGAGGATTTTTTTAATGTCCTGACCTAGCCCGATGCACCCACACCACCCTGCTCCGTCCATGCCCTCAATGACTGTGGGATGTTGTCTGTGAGACTCCAGTCGAGCATGCTGCTAGGGCTAAAGGCTAATAAAACGATGTCCACATGTCCTTCAGGATCTAATTTCAGCATACATATCAACTTTTTTTCTTTACAAATATTAAGGTTATTGAAAATTGATACAGAAGTTATGTGCAATTTTTTACAGCAGGTACCAAAACGAGCTGTAGAAACTTGGAGTCACTTTAATAATCAAGACAACTTTTCCAATTCAAGGCACAAAAACAGTTTAATAGACAGAGATAAGCTATAGGCTACAGTATATTTTAAATATAATTTATTTTAAAGAAAGATATTGTGTATTGTTGTTTCTTATGTGTATTTGTAACTGTCCATATTCAGACCATCTCTTGGCTTATTTACTCCGCTACTTTCCGGAAGAGTAAAAAAAAAAAAAAGAAAAAAAAAAAAGAAACAGCCCTCTAAAGATATCCGTGTCTTCATTGATGTGACAGTGGCAGTGACAGAGTCAGAGAGAAAGTTCCTCGTCTACAGTTAGTCGCTAGCCGACGCACTAACTTCCTCGTAATACAACTAAAACGCACCCTTCGGGAATTTCTATCGGAATTGTTATCACGGGTCGGGATGGAGGAGCGGACATAAAAGAAAAATTGGTGTTTTCTAAAGAAAACAAATAATTCAGGGTTAGAAGACCATATATAGCCATATAGCGGCCAAGGATTATACAGCTGGTTGGAACGAGGTAATTAATTCCCTCTCATTTTTTTCTTATAGACCACGAAGGTGAATATGTATAACCTACTCACTGATATTCATAGGCAATATGCATTTCTTTAAAGAATAAAATAAGAGGACGAACAGATGGATGTTTTCTTAAGCGGTTCCCATCTGGGTCATTCAGTGGCATTATGAAAATTGCGCATTAAAGGGTTATGACCGTATTATTATGTAGACTATATTACGGGGTTTGCTATTGGTTTATGTATGTAATCCCTGCACTGGTGATAGTTGAGAAACTACAGAATTAGAATGTTCACATAAATGGTGGTAAAGGTGAAATGTATTTTAACTGTTTCTTAATAAAATTAAATAAATGTCTTTACTGTCTGTCCATCTTAGCTCAGAAATGTTGAGACATGTAGCCTATTTATTTTCCATTTTGCTGAGTCGTCTGTCTCTCGCTTCTTTTTTTTGCCTAGGCTAATGTAAAGAGGAACCAAAATGTATTGCTTATCCTACTGATTCAACACCACATACAATATTCACATTGTGTATTCACAGGTGCAACACCTATTTATTGAGGGAAAACACACTCTTAGAAAAAAGGGTTTGAAAAGGGTTCCCTCGGCTGTCCCCATAGGAGAACCCTATTTGGTTCCAGGTAGAACCATTTTTGGTTCCAGGTAGAACTATTTTTGTTTCCATGTAGAACCCTTTACACAGAGGGTTCTACATGGAAACAAAAATAGTTCTACCTGCAAACCAAAATAGTTCTACCTGGAACCAAAACGGTTTTACTTGGAACCAAAAAGGGTTCCTCAAAGGGTTCTCCTATGAGGAAAGCCAAAGAACCCTTTTAGGTCATTTTTTTCTAAGAGTGTGGTAATGGTGGATTTTGTTTTTAGAAAACGAAGTAAACACCCTAAGAAATGATTAGCCTACTATTTTTTATCAATGCTAATCTTGCATGGATAACTGATGAGTCAATCTACTCAATATTTAAGACCCAATTTGCTTCATAGCACATTATGATTGCATCAACTTGTGCTGGAAAGCCTGACATTTCCTCACATTTACGCTGACAATAGTTCCTATAGTTCTATCAGTGTTTCATCAGATCAAGTGTTTCTCTAGGTTCTACTTCAGGAAACAGGAAGTCAATACTTAATGTTGGAGAAGCCTATCAGAGAACCTCATGCCATACTGCCACTCTCCTAATTGCAGAGACAATGCAAAGTGTCCTGTGTGCATGGTGCCTGGGGACATGGAATTGCAGTGTGTGTGTGTGGTGTTTGGGGACATGGAATTGCATTGTGTGTGTGTGGTGTTTGGGGACATGGAATTGCAGTGTGTGTGTGTGTGTGTGTGGTGTTTGGGGACATGGAATTGCAGTGTGTGTGTGTGTGTGGTGTTTGGGGACATGCAATTGCAGTGTGTGTGTGTGGTGTTTGGGGACATGGAAATGCAGTGTGTGTGCGTGGTGTTTGGGGACATGGAATTGCAGTGTGTGTGTGTGTGGTGTTTGGGGACATGGAATTGCAGTGTGTGTGCGTGGTGTTTGGGGACATGGAATTGCAGTGTGTGTGTGTGGTGTTTGGGGACATGGAATTGCAGTGTGTGTGCGTGGTGTTTGGGGACATGGAATTGCAGTGTGTGTGGTTTTTGGGGACATGGAATTGCGGTGTGTGTGCGTGGTGTTTGGGGACATGGAATTGCAGTGTGTGTGTGCAAGGTGAGCAGGGGGAGGTTTAGCAGTGCAGTTTTTCCTTTTCACATGGTGTCCAGTCCCAGTTTCAGCCGCCCTCCGGCTGCCGGGCTTTCACAGCTCACTTGATTTACATCTGTGGGTAATATGGTGTGTTGGAGACAGACAGGCAGACAGACACTCCCAGAGACCTGAGGAGGATGGTTGGAGGTGGAATTAGGGGCTGATTGGTTCAAGAGACTGCAGGAGAGATGGATGGAGAGGACAAGGATGAGCGTCTATGGTCTGGGCTTCACCTCCAGTTAACTTCCTCTGTACAGGAAGTGCATGCCATGTGTGTCATGGTTTAGATTAAGGGAGGATGAAGTGGTCGATATGAGTCTGAGGAGGATTGTAAACGGATGACAATATTTGGACTACTGTGCGAGTTGACAATTCATCACAATGCAGCATTGAGAATAACCGTTTTCTCCTGAGATTCCGGGGGTGTGGATTCCTATAGGCTACCAGCAATTTGGAAAACTTGTCATGGAGAAGCATACCGATAAACTGAACCTTTCCCATTCACAATTACCATACACATTCTTGTGTTTATTTTGTATTTTTTTGTGGTGGTGGTGTTTGAGTGTACTATGTAAGTGAAAAGAATTTGAGTATAGGAAATAATTTTTAATTTTGCCTCCAGCATCTTCACTAATCAGTTTTGGGGTGTGCATTATCTGCCTATGAACTAATGGAAATGAAAACTGTGTAAGCATGAACATACATCTGCTGGAAGTTAGACTTGAACTGATCCTCCTGTAAAACAGATCAAGCAAAGAGGAACAAATGGAAAAGGGAAGTGAATATTTACACCATTATTTTGGTCGTAAGCAGACAGATACAGCCATTTATTTTATTTAACCCTTATTTTACCAGTTAAGTTGACTAACAACACATACTCATTTACAGCCAACGACCTGAGGAATAGTTACCAAGGGAGAGGAGGGGTGGATGAATTAGCCAATTGGTAGCTATGCGTAATTGTTTAACGTGAAACATTCTCCATTACTATGTCATGAGCTATATGGCTGTAGTCCCGCAGCACTCCTCCAGATGCTAAAAGACTGAGTGCAGTAAAAATGTGTTCAGGGCCCATGTTCACAAAGTGTCTCAGAGTACTGATCTATGGTCAGTTTTCCCTTTTAGTTCCTAATGAATATGATTATATGGACGGGAGGGGGCATGATCCTAGATCGTCTCTCTCAGATGCTTTGTGAATACGAAAAAGCTAACTTCTACGATGACTTCAGTCACATTTTCTTCTGTTAGGTTACAGTAATAGCTCTCAGACGCTCTCTTTCTCTCTCTCGCTCGCTCTGATAAACATCAGTTTAAAAAGTAGAATTTTGAAAGTATTCTATGAACATTTGTGTTAGTAGTTTGCCTTAGTCACAGTGTATTATACACAGCGTGTAAAGGTGACATAAAAGTAATTCATGCCAGATTTATCCCGTAAGGTGTCAACGACATACGATCATTCATCCATGCTAACGTAACGATGTTGCTTCCGTTCCTCCCCTTGACCCAACCTGGGATCGAACCAGCAACCCTCTGAACACATCAATAACTGCCTCCCGCTTAGCATCGTTAACTATCACTCCACAAAAGCCACAAGCTACTTCAAGGCTTTAGAGCGATTGACATCGCTGATTGACACGCTACTAGCGCGCACCACTAACTAAAGTAGCTAGCCTTTTCACACCGGTTACACTCACGCTGTGGTGAAGGTCTATTCCCACTGTAACTTAAAGGTCTCTCTATCTCTCAATCTCTCTGCCTCTCTCTCCTACTCTCACTCTTTTAATACTCCAGATCCTCTGTTTATGTCAACACAGATGAGCCATAAAATGACAGTCCTGTCTCTCTCACACAGACAAAGCTCTGTTCAATCAGAAGATTTCCCCCTCTCTCTAATGTCCCATTTTTAAATATTTTACACAGACCATATGACTCCATCCTTAGACCATATGACTCCACCCACAGACCATATGACTCCACCCACAGACCATATGACTCCTCCCTTAGACCATATGACTCCACCCACAGACCATATGACTCCACCCTTAGACCATATGACTCCACCCTTAGACCATATGACTCCACCCACAGACCATATGACTCCACCCACAGACCATATGACTCCACCCACAATGCTACTAAGTTATTGTTTTATTTGAAAAACAAAAGAGCTCTTCATGCCACCTCTGCTGTCCCAAAGGCGTGGCTGGGTGTCGCTAGTTTGGTGTCGCTCTGGTGATTAGGAAGACTTCTAAAATTGTTTTGCTTTCAAAACATGTAGTAACATGTAGACCTGTATGGGGGAAACAGTTGCTCTTAGGATGTAATGAAAGTAAACTCAAACAGTAGCTTATAGTAAATGACATTGTATTCTGACTGATATTTTTTGAAATAACAAATTGTTAGGTTCTTCCACCATGGGCTGCGTGGGGTCCAAGGAGCAGCAGGATCCCAGCAGCAAAGGAGTGAATGATGACGCTCAGATCCGGACTCAGCCAGCCCACTATGTCAAAGACCCAACCACTGGGACCAAGGCTGTGAGTGAAAACCTGGGCATGATGATGATGATGATGATGGTGATGATGGTGGTAATGGTGATGATGATGATAGTGATGATGATGATGATGATGATGATGATGATGATGATGATGATGATGATGATGATGATGATGATGATGATGATGATGGGGATGAGAAATAGAAAAAAGATCAGTAGGGGACATGGTCATTGAAAGGGAAATTCTAATGAGTTATATTTGTCATTGTCACTGAGACAACATAGTGAACAGTAAGGTGTTAGCCTCCCTACAATATGACTATGCACAGAGTATTGATATGTGAGGTACATTACCCAAATATGTCATGTTCTAACTAGTTGTTGCTGTGCATAACTGCTAGACTCTCATCTGTTGTCAAATATACAGTAAGTTACTGATCTGTAAGTCGGTTTCCTTGAGTGTCTGGGGTGGCCAATACTTCCTGTATGTTTACTGTAAAGCGACTGTAAGCGCTGTTATTCTGAATGAGGAAGGGGAAGTAACATCCAATGAATGCAGAAATTCATTTTGTGATCATTGTTTGAACAGACGTTGAATTTGCATGCACATTTCAGTCACTGGCAGTCGCTCTCATCGCAGAGCGCCTGCCAGTGAATGTGTCCATAGCTGGGTGAGACAACTACATATCACAGTCATAGTAAGGAACTGTTTTCCTCAATAAAGCAGCTAGCAGCAAGGTCAGTGCTAGTGAGAAAAGACGAGTGTGACCGTTAGTGCAACAAAGGCAAAAAAAAAAAAAATGAATATTTTTTCGGGGGGGGGAAGGTGTCTCTCCTCTCTTTCTGTTTTTACATTCCTATTTTCTATCCGTCTATCTCACTTTTACTTCATCTCTCATTTGACTACTCATTTTCTTCTCTGTTTTGTTCACTTTCTCCCAGCTTCTTTACTACCTTTTCCCATGGTTCTCCTCGACTTCAATTTCTTTCTGTCTTTCACAGAATAGAACCATCTCCACTGGCCCTCCGGTCCCCTCTGATGGTGAGCATGACACAGAAAAGTTACAGTACTCACTTTGCTCACTTGAATTTGTGATGTAGGAACTATCACGATGCTCACCTTATCACACTGTATCTATAGCAGCACACTACATACTGTCAGCGTAAACTGGCAAACTGTTTGTTGTCAATTATAGACTATGGCTGAGGCCACATATGAAACTGAAAGAGGGGAGAGCGTGCAGGTTGAGATAGCCCCAACTCAGAGTTTCACCAAACGAGACAGTAGATGATGATCTCTCCACTGCTATACCAGTAAAGCAGCCAGACAGGAAGTGACCTAGGCAAAGCCCCGGTGTTGGTTTTAGTTATATAAGAGTTGCACTTGATGGCCACAAACACAACGTCTCTTTTTGTCATATGTGTGCATTCATGCATTTAATTTATTTTTATTTTTATATACACACACACCTGCACACACACACACTTACATTTTTTGGCCCTTCCCCACCAGGTCCTGAGAGCATTGCTATTGCGCTGTATGACTATGAGGGTATAAATGATGGAGACCTGGGCTTCAAGAAGGGAGACAAGCTTAAAATCTTACAGGAGTGAGTGTCTCTGACATGTATACATGAACATGATGCATTTCATACCCATACAGAGCACTGCATACAGTACCTATTCCCCCCCCCCACCTCTCACAATCTGTGTCGGTCCATCTCTCTCTCTCTCTCCGTCCGTCTCTCTCTTTCTGTAGGTCTGGAGAATGGTGGAGAGCCCAGTCGATCAGCACAGGCCAGGAAGGCTTCATCCCCAGTAACTATGTAGCCATAGACAGCCTTGAAACCGAAGAGTAAGTATGTTCAAATCAAATCAAAACAAACTTTATTAGTCACATGCGCAGAATACAACAGGTGTAGACTTTACAGTGAAACGCTGACTTACGAGCCCCTAACCAACAATGCGGTTAAAAAAAAAAATACGGATAAGAATATGAATAAGAAATAAAAGTAATTAAAGAGCAGCAGTAAAATAACAATAGCGAGACTAAATACAGCGTCAATGTGCAGGGGCACCGGTTAGTTGAGGTAATATGTACATGTAGGTAGAGTTATTAAAGTGACTATGCAGATGATAATAACAACAGAGAGTAGCAGTGGTGTAAAATAGGGCGCTCGGTACAGCTTGCCGTGCAGTAGCAGAGAGACCAGTCTATGACTAGGGTGGCTGGAGTCTTTGACAATTTTTAGGGCCTTCCACTGCCTGGTATAGAGGTCCTGGAAGGCAGGAAGCTTGGCCCCAGTGATGTACTGGGCCGTTTGCACTACCATCTGTAGTGCCTTGCGGTCGTAGGCCGAGCAGTTGCCATACCAGGCAGTGATGCAACCAGTCAGGATGCTCTCGATGGTGCAGCTGTAGAATCTTTTGAGGATCTGAGGACCCATGCCAAATCATTTCAGTCTCCTGAGGGGGAATAGGTTTTGTCGTGCCCTCTTCACAATTGTCTTGGTGTGTTTGCACCATGTTAGTTTGTTGGTGATGTGGACACCAAGGAACTTGAAGCTCTGAACCTGCTCCTCTACAGCCCCGTCAATGAGAATGGGGGCGTGCTCTGTCCTCTTTTTCCTGTAGTCCACAATCATCTCCATTGTCTTGATCACGTTGAGGGAGAGGTTGTTGTCCTTGCACCACATGACCAGGTCTCTGACCTCCTCCCTATAGGCTGTCTCGTTGTCAGGCCTACCACTGTTGTCTTATCGGCAAACTTAATGATGGTGTTGGAGTCGTGCCTGGCCTGCAGTCATGAGTGAACAGGGAGTACAAGAGGGTACTGAGCACGCACCCCTGAGGGGCCCCTGTGTTGAGGATCAGCGTGGCGGATGTGTTGTTAGCTACCCTTACCAACTGGGGGCGGCCTGTCAGGAAGTCCAGGATCCAGTTGCAGAGGGAGGTGTTTAGTCCCATCTTATTGATGAGCTTTGAGGGCACTATTGTGTTGAACACTGAGCTGTAGTCAATGAATAGCATTCTCACATAGGTGTTCCTTTTGTCCAGCTGGGAAAGGGCAGTGTGGAGTGCAATAGAGATTGCATCATCTGTGGATCTGTTGAGGCGGTTTCTGGGATAATGGTGTTGATGTGAGCCATGACCAGCCTTTCAAAGAACTTCATGGCTACAGACGTAAGTGCTACGGGTCTGTAGTCATTTAGGCAGGTTACCTTAGTGTTCTTGGGCACAGGCACTATGGTGGTCTGCTTAAAATATGTTGGTATTACATACTCGGACAGGGAGAGGTTTAAAATGTCAGTGAAGACACTTGCCAGTTGGTCAGCGCATGCTCGCAGTACACGTCCTGGTTATCCGTCTTGTGAATGTTGACCTGTTTGAAGGTCTTACTCACATCGGCTGCGGAGAGCATGATCACACAGTCTTCCAGAACAGCTGGTGCTCTCATGCATGTTTCAGTGTTATTTGCCTCGAAGTGAGCATAGAAGTAGTTCAGCTCATCTGGTATGCTCGTGTCACTGGGCAGCTCTCGGCTATGCTTCCCTTTGTAGTCTGCAATGGTTTGCAAGCCTTGCCACATCCGACGAGCGTCAGAGCCGGTGTAGTACGATTCGATCTTAGTCCTGTATTGACGCTTTGCCTGTTTGATGATTCTGCCAGTCCGTGGTGAGTAATCGCAGTCCTGATGTCCAGATGTTATTTTCGGTCATAAGTGACGGTAGCGGGAACATTATGTACAAAATAAGTAAAAAAATAAGTTACAAACAAAGCAAATAAACAAACAAAAAAGCACAATCGGTAGGGGCCACATAAAATGTTCTCCAGTGTACTGTGTGAGTAGTTTGTGAGTAGACCTGCTCAAAGGAATCAGTCTGATATAACTTTCCCCTCCTCCAGTTGGTTCTTTAAAGGAGTGAGCAGGAAAGATGCAGAGAGGCAGCTGCTGGCATCAGGAAACAAAATGGGATCGTTTATGATCCGTGACAGTGAGACCACCAAGGGTAAGCAAGAGCAAAAGCTCTTACACATACACATTATACAAGCGCACTTTCAATCTTTAGCAAGCCGTGTCTCCTTCCTGCTACAGGCAGTTACTCCCTATCTGTGAGGGACAGTGATTCCCAATCAGGAGACACAGTCAAGCATTACAAGATCCGTACGCTGGACAACGGTGGCTTCTACATCTCGCCACGCATCACCTTCACCACTCTGCAGGAACTGGTCGGTCACTATAAGAGTGAGTGCCAACAGCACGGCCTTCCACAACACACTAGAGAAGGGCTATTTTAATCTTATTAACCTAAGACAGTGTTTCCCAATCCTGGTCCTGGGGACCCCAAGGGGTGCACATTTTTTGTTTTTGCCCTAGCACTATACACCTAATTCAAATATAATCAACAAATCATCAAGCTTTGATTATTTGAATCAGGCGTGTAGTGCTAGGGAAAACCTCCAAAAGGTTCACCCCTTAAGGTCCCCAGGACCAGGATGAAGCAACTGCCCTACGAGGTCCGGACTACTGCTGGTTTTTTGTTCTACATGATAATTACTTGCACCCAAATGGTGTCCCAGGTTTAAATCAGTCTCCGATTAGAGGCAGAAGAGTGAAACTGGCTCTGAGGTCCAGACTTGAATTTGAAGGAACTAATGTCCACTGCTACTAAAGTTGATAGTGGAAGATAAACAGCCCCCTCTGCTGGCTGCCTGTTCTGAATATGGACACATCCTGTATTTGGCCTCCAGCAGTACTGACTTCCTATTGGTTTATTCATGTGTTATGTACAGTTCAATGATACATTCAGCTAATGGTATTTCATGTCCTGTATGATTCAGAGCTTTGTGTGTGGATGTCTTACTGAATGTGTTTGTTTTTACTACAGAGCTGGGAGACGGTCTGTGCCAGGCCTTGACCAGCCCCTGCCTTAGTCCCAAGCCCCAGAAGCCCTGGGAGAAGGATGCCTGGGAGATTCCTCGGGAGTCCCTCAAACTGGACAGGAGGCTCGGGGCTGGCCAGTTCGGAGAAGTCTGGATGGGTGAGCTCCATGTCGTTTAAAGCTTCTACTCTGTCATTCTGAGACTGGGAGATCAGTATGAGTTTTTATGTTGTTTTTTTTACCTTTATTTAACTAGGCAAGTCAGTTAAGAACAAATGCTTTTTTTACAATGACGGCCTACCCCGGACAACGCTAGGCCAATTGTGCACCGCCCTTTGGGACTTCCAATCACAGCCGGATGTGATACAGCGGGAGTTGATATGTATTCTGAAAACATCTTGCTTTGTGGAGCATTGAACTGAGGTAACATAGGTAATGTGGTTTGTCTTTGTGTCTTTTGCTGTAGCTACATACAACAAGCACACCAAGGTGGCAGTGAAGACAATGAAGCCTGGCACCATGTCTGTGGAGGCTTTCCTGGACGAGGCCAACCTGATGAAGGCCCTGCAGCACGACAAGCTAGTCCGTCTGAACGCTGTGGTTACCAAAGAAGAACCAATCTACATCATCACAGAGTACATGGAAAAAGGTGTGTACACCACACAGTTTGACATTTTGTATACATTTACATACGTCAGTGTGTTTCTGTCATTGACTGTTTTTGTGTGTGCATTTCTGTTATTGTGTGTGTGTGTGTGTGTGTGTGTTTAGGCAGTTTGCTGGACTTCTTGAAGAGTGATGAGGGGAACCGTGTTCAGCTCCCCAAACTCATTGATTTCTCAGCACAGGTGAGATTCAGTTATGTCAAAGTTAAACTGTCAGTTTGGATTTTGTTGAATTGTATGGTTTTATATTCTTCCCAGTCTTCTAGAAGTGGTAGAAGGGAAAAGAAAACCAAAGAAAGGGGAGGTTTCTTTGGTCTTGTTGTACGCAGTTACTGACAATGTCAAGCCACTCATTTGAATACTCTTCTGTTTCATGCCTTTGTTCTATCGTACATGTTTTTCCTATTGTGGGCAGCATTTCAATATTCAAATCCTGTCTTTAGCTTGGCATCAGAAGGTGTGTGGCAGAATGTGTTTGTAAACCAAATTCTTCACGCCAATGCTGTTCTACAATATTATAAATATAAAAATTATTTTGACGGTATTAGACGCAACACAATGCAACATTTCAGTTTGAAACCTGATCATACAGTATTTCCGTTTGTACACCTGTTGCAACAGATATAGAGAGGCAATGAGGAAGTTATGAACAGAAAAGCAGAACTTATGAACGCGCGTGCATGTTTATGCCATCTGTTGTACGTAGATGAAGTGAGGTGAGGTGTGAGAATGAAATGAATTGCAAGATATTGAAATGGAATACGAGGCGTCGAATTACAGAAAGAGAGAGAGGATCATTGAAAGAGAAGGGAACAGGAAGACAGATTGGTCTGTTCAGATTTAAATCTAACATGAGAGATTTAGGTACGTTCAATTACTCCAATGAGATTGGTACACAGATAAGGCTTATCTAGTTGCGATAGAAATGTAAAGGTCATTTCAGATTGAGTTGACATATATGCAGTGTTTACCGTGAACGCAGTCGGCATGAATGACGGAACATTACCTTTAAATTTGAACAGCGCCCTAGCGCTGTACTTTAGCGATGCGGATTGAATATGTCAGTCAATTTGTGTCTATATACATGTGTGAGAGAGATAGAAAAGAGAAAGAGAGAGGAAGAAACAAAGAACGATCGAAGGAGTAAGAAAGGGAGAGGGGATGAGAGGTGAAAGAATTAGCCTGATTGTAAGTTTAAAAGGACCCAGATGGTCCCAGTATGGAAGGGAAATATTGTCCCAGTTGAGTTGTTATCAGGGTAATCAGTGGTTGTAAATGACATGATTGGCAAATTGAAAGTCCTTTATCTTTATTACTATAGCTATCGCTATCATTATTTTAATGACTGATTATTTTATTATCCCGTAGCAGAACCTAAGGGGAGGCTTTAGAAACTATACTTGAAAACAATAAATATATTGCACAATAAATCATTGAGAACACTTGGGAGATGAATTAATAAAAGCACCCATGCTCCTGCTTCTGGAGTGCCACCTTTCCTATTGTCTGCGGACATCCAACCATGTCTTTGTCCATAGATTGCAGAAGGTATGGCCTACATTGAGCAGAGGAACTATATCCACCGGGACCTGCGAGCCGCCAACATCCTGGTGTCCAAGGCTCTGGTGTGCAAGATCGCTGACTTTGGCCTCGCCCGAATCATCGAGGACAATGAGTACACAGCCAGGGAGGGTAAAATCAGCATTTAGCAGTATCCCCTTGGGGAATATGTATCTGTGTCACATAAAGGGGATTTAACTGACTGTGACATGACAGCTGAGTTAACCAATAAGAGTACAGTGGTTTGTAATTAGAATTAGAGAATGAGGGAAGTCAGAGTTGGAACAAGGAACTGAGAGATACTGTTTCAGAGGGAGAGATATCATTGTGTCAGAGGGAAGTGTGAATGAGTGACATGGTTTGAATAGAAAACACTATGTTGAGACAAGCTGCTGTGATATCTTGTCAGTGACAGCAGGGTGCAGCAGACGTACAGTAAGAAAGCCTACTGTTGTTCCCTAACAGGAGCAAAGTTCCCCATCAAGTGGACGGCCCCAGAGGCAATCAACTATGGCTCCTTCACCATCAAATCAGACGTCTGGTCCTTTGGCATCCTACTGACCGAGATCATCAGCTATGGACGCACACCATATCCAGGTCTGTGGACCTGAATGAGAACATGCACTCTGCTGTACTTGTACTGTACTGTATGTTCATTGAAGGATGAATGAAATGAATAAAGTGTACGGTTCACCCTCTCGCCTTATAATGACGTGCTTCTGTGCTGGCTCTGTCATCTAGGGATGACGAACCCAGAAGTAATCCGCTCCCTGGAGAGAGGCTACCGAATGCAGCGCACCGAAAGCTGTCCCCAGGAGCTCTATGACGTCATGTTGGAGTGCTGGAAGAACAAGCCTGAGGACCGTCCAACCTTTGAGTATCTTCAGAGTGTCCTGGAGGATTTCTACACCGCAACAGAGAGCCAGTACCAGCAACAGCCTTGAGCCAGACAGAAAGATCCAGGCAGATACATAGCATCCTCTCATACTTCTATGTACCTGTACAGAGTAGCCTACAGACAAACCTACAGAGAAAAACATGTTTTTAGATGGTTCCTTATGAAATATGGCATTTACTGTAGCTTTATGAATGATGACCTGACAAATTAATTACAGCGATTCATGACATGGCTTACTGTGATGGGTTTCAGAATTTTACTTTATTTAAATATATGAGTGGCCAGAAATAAAAAAAATGAGCAAAATGTTAGCCTTTTCTATTGTGAATTTCCTATGTATATGCCCAGTTCATATATTGGAAAAAGCCATTTATATTCTGACATAGACCATTGAAACTATAATTCACTGAATAAGCACTGGAGTGCAACAGTATAATCTATAATAATTCACTTATAAAACTATTTTTGCCTAAGTGGTAAGGGCCTTAATTTATTTTAACGGAGAGTAGCCTACTTGTTTGTCAATCCTCTATACTATATCTATATGTAGGCAACAAAAGGGAATAATGTGATGTGATGTGACATTTTTAAAATTAGATGTTGTTGCTTGCATGTTGTTGTTTTTTTTGTTTGAATGTTGAATACAGGGATATATGTTTTCATATGAATAATGCATTTCTTAATCAAATGCTTTTTGATATTTTCTTATAGATGCTTATAAGTGCAATGACTTAAAGGTTGTGTTGAGTAAAATGAATGAATAAAATCATATTGTGGTTATCATATTGTCGTTCTAGCCTACATCAAATGTAACATGATGATCTGCAATTATTTGTAAGAGTAAAGACAAAATCTGTCCGAATTTTCACTGTATGAATGATGATATGAAAGAGATTTGATCATATTTTTCACTGCATGAATGACGATATGAAAGAGATGTTATGTTTCTTTAACAACCTGCTTGAAGTCAAACAAGCATGACTTAAATCATTTTATTTTTTTACAAAACAAATCTACATACAAACACATTTTGAACAGATGTACACTGAACAAAAATATAAACACAACATGTAAAGTGTTGGTCCCATGTTTCATGAGCTGAAATAAAAGATCCAAAAATGTGTTTACATCCCTGTTAGTGAGAATTTCTCCTTCGCCAATATAATGATTTGGGCAGGCATAAGCTACAGAAAACGAACGCAATTTCATTTTAACAATGGCAATTTGAATGCACAGAGATACTGTGACGAGATCTCGAGGCCCATTGTAGCCTAGTGGTTAGAGGTGGCAGGTAGCCTAGTGGTTAGAGCATTTGGCCAGTAACCAAAAGGTTGCTAGATTGAATCCCTGAGCTGACAAAGTAAAAAAATCTGTCATTCTGCCCCTGAACAAGGCAGTTAACCCACTGTTCCTAGGCTGTCATTGTAAATAAAAATGTGTTCTTAACTAACTTGCCTAGTTAAATAAATAAAATAGTCATGCCATTCATCTGCTGCCATCACCTCATGTTCCACCATGATAATGCAAGTATCTGTACACAATTCCTTCCTGGAAGCAATTTTTTTTTGTAGTTGTTCCATGGCCTGTATACTCACCAGACATGTCACCCATTGAGCATGTTTGGGATGCTCTGGATCGACACGTACGACAGCGTGTTCCATACTTACTGGTTTTCTGATCAAACTCCCCCTACTTTTTGTTTTTGTTTTAATAAAGGTATCTATGACCAACAGATACATATCTGTATTCCCAGTCATGTGAAACACACAGATTGGGGCCGTATTATATTTTGTTCGGTATAAATTGCTGTCACCTCAGTGTGCTGCTGATGAGGTACAATCTTTGTTCTCGTGACGTCACGAATGACACGTGTATTCAAGATGGCGGCCGCGGCAATGGTAAGTGGACACGAAACATTTTTTTTTATTTTGTATTATTATTCTTTCAACATCTATCCTTCAACTAGAAGCATGTGGTTGTGTTAATATACGACTCTGTTTTACCACGTGAAATGTAGAGTCATGTTTTTTTTTTTTTTAACGGCGTTTATATAATGAGCTGTCTTTTCTACATTGGTTTGTCAATGGTGCAGCAAACAGGGGATGTTGACGACGCCAAGACAACTTGTCAGCTATTACCAGCTAGTTAGATGGCAGCTTAGCCAACACAAATACAATGTGCCTAACTAGCTAGTTACCTAGTTCGTTCTCTCTCTCTCTCTCGATCAAACATTAAATGTATTTCAGTTCATTCATGAAGCTATCTCACTGTGACAGCGGAGTAGCCCTTTGGCGTAGCTAGGCTAACGTTAGCTGGTTTTGCCAACAACACGCAACTATCGTTCTCTAACTTGCCTAACTAGATCACTTTTTTGTTTTGTTTTTTGTTTTTTAGTTTACTCAATCATCTTTCTCGAACAGTAGCTACGTATTCGCTTGCTGAAAGTTGTCCTGGAAATGCGAAGCATAGGTAGCTTGCTAGTTCGAGGACCAGAGCCCAGACAACAAGGGGGCAGTTTAACTAGGTAAAGTTAACATTAACCACGTTACCTAGTTAACTAACGCTGGCTAACTAGTATGTGGCTGGCAACCAGCTAGCTATGCATTTCCTGGTTGATATCTGTACTCTATAAGTTTAACCAGAGAGCATCTCCTTTCTTAGAGTAACTATCTCATCTGCTGTTTAGTCGACATGTCTCAACCAACCAGTCTTTTATACAACTGCTAGCTATTATCAGTGTGGATATGTTTTCATGCACTCATTCGTATACAGAGGTAGATAACTCATTTATTATTAATTTAAGACGAGATCGATATGATGCTTTGGGTTTTTACGTTTTTTTTGTTTTCATCATCAAGTCGTGCTCCGGAGTGGCGCAGCGGTCCACGGCACTGCATCTGGGCGGCAGGTAGCCTAGAGGCGTTGGGCCAGTAACCGAAAGGTTGATAGATCTGTCGTTCTGCCCCTGAACAAGGCAGTTAACCCACTGTTCCTAGGCCGTCATTGTAAATAAGAATTTGTTCTTAACTGACTTGCCTAGTTAAATAAATAAAAATTACGAGGCGTCGCTACAGACACACTGGTTCGAATCCAGGCTGTATCACAACCGGCCGTGATTGGGAGTCCACAATTGGCCCAGCGTCGTCCGGGTTTGTTAATGTTTCACTGTCTATCACATAACGCTCATCCTCACCCCTCCCAGACCCATCCCCCAGACCAGTGCAATATGTATGGTTTTGGTCATGCATTCATGGCTAGTGGTTGTGTAGCAAGCACTCCACACAGGAGAGGAAAATCAGGCTTGACTGGTGTGACATTAGTTTAGTGGAAGGGCCTGCTAAATGTTGTGTTCTCTGTAAGTGAATGGGTGATATAGCCAATGTCCATCTCTCACTCTGTACTAATATTTGACATGCAGTTTTGTTAATGTAACACCCTTAAGCCTACAGTAAATATTCCAGAAGATCCTGTCCAAACATCAGGGGTGTTCCTATACAAGCATTGGGCTGTAGACTAGACATCGTCTTTCATTTCTGACTGGTTAGATGTAGTCCTATGTAAAGTACAGTCTCAACGTTTTGTCTAAGTCGTCAAGCCATCTTGGATTGTACTGTGTGTGACCAGAAGGCTACTAAATTTGGATTTGATTAACATCATGGCCCCTCTCTCTCTCTCAGGTTGAAACATTAGTCTCACCTTTACATATCCCAAAGGCATCTCCACTCCATTGATTTGTTCATGTCTAAATGAGCTATGTGGCAACAAGGGCGTTCAGTATCAATTCCAATGAGTCAACTTTGAGCAACTCTATCTACTGAGTGTTTTGGTATTCAGGTCCGAAAAGTCACTTTGTGAACTCCTTCTGCCAGGGGCAAACAGTTTAGTTCTAATCAAAAGGGTCTTTCGTATAGATTGTCCAACTAGTCCATTGACTGTTTGTTGTGTTGAAGGAGACGTGGCTGGCCCTGCTGCTGTTGTCCATGTTGCCTGGAGGGGCCCAGACCTTTTACGTGCCTGGAGTTGCTCCAATGAACTTCCACCAGAACAGTGTTGTAGAGATTAAGGTAAGTTAAACCACCAACCTTTTTACACTAGTTCTAGCCCTGTTATAATACTCTATTCTGCCTTGGCTTGTTGTGGTTTCACTAAGTGAGTTAAGCATTGTTATTTATTTTTTAGTTTTCTGGGTATGATGAACTGTGTTGTCTAAGCTTGATAGATGGACTGAAGTTGTTGTTAGCTCCAAGGATTTCCAAGGCAGGGTGAGGTGGATACTAGTAATGGTTGTGTAGCCTATTGGCATGCATTTGGCAGGTCAGGCAGTCACTCACTCAAATAAATGGGCACATTAATCTCCCCCAGGCAGTGAAGCTGACAAGCTCCCGGACTCAGCTTCCATATGAATACTACTCCCTGCCCTTCTGTCAGCCTGATACAGTTGTCTACAAAGCAGAGAACCTGGGTAAGGAAGCATCCCTCTCTGTTCTCCTCTCATGTAGAAGTGTTGTTCTAGGTGTCTTGTCGTTGTTTGGAAGGTTTTCTGTTTCCCCTTGTGTACAGTGTTCTAAAGCATTGATTTGTGTTGTCTTTGTATGTGATTCATAATAATCTGTTGCACATAAAGATCCACACCATGAACTCCTACTAACATTGTCAGTCACTGTGTGTGTGTGTGTGTGTGTGTGTGTGTGTGTGTGTGTGCGCGCAGGGGAGGTGTTACGCGGGGATCGTATTGTGAACACCCCCCTACTCTGTACTCATGACCCAGGACAGGAAGTGTAAGGTGGTTTGTGCCAAGCTGAAACTCAATGTGCAGCAGAGCAAGCTGGTAGCTGAACGCATCCAGGAAGAGTACTATGTTCACCTGTGAGTACCCTTCCTTCCTCAGTACTCTGTCCAGTAATCAGGTGACTGTGTAATATGCTGCTGTATGGTCCATATTAATCCTGTCTATAAACTCCCTCAGCATTGCAGACAACCTCCCAGTGGCCACGAGACTGGAGTTCTACCCCAACAAAGAGGCTGAGGAGGAGAAGGATGTGGTGAAGGATGTTCAATTTGAACACGGCTACAGACTGGGCTTCACTGAGAACAGCAAGGTACAGAACCTCCTTACCAGGGCCTAGTTAAAGCATGGAGAGAGAGAGAACATCCTTATGAGATTAGGGGAGTGGGGAACTCTGAATTTAGCTTGTCTATTATAGAACAACTCGGGTTGTCCAGTAGAGTTATCTTTAGTGTATGAACCTTTGCATTCTCTAGTCTCTCTACTAAAGTTCTACCTACATAACCACCTGTCCTACATTGTTGTTTCTCCTATAGTTCTACCTACATAACTACCTGTCCTACATTCTGTTGTCTCTCTCTACTATAGTTCTACCTACATAACCACCTGTTCTTCATTCTGTAGTCTCTCTACTATAGTTCTACCTACATAACCACCTGTTCTTCATTCTGTAGTCTCTCTACTATAGTTCTACCTACATAACCACCTGTTCTTCATTCTGTAGTCTCTCTACTATAGTTCTACCTACATAACTACCTGTCCTACATTCTGTTGTCTCTCTCTACTATAGTTCTACCTACATAACTACCTGTCCTTCATTCTGTTGTCTCTCTACTATAGTTCTATCTACACAACCACCTGTCCTTCATCATCTACTACCACAAGGAGAAGCTGGAGGAGGGGGAAGAGCACAACTACAGAGTTGTACGTTTTGAGGTGGTTCCCCAGAGTGTCAAGGTGGAGGGTAAGTTTAGCTGCTTCTCTCCAGAGTGTCAAGGTGAAGTTACACAGCACCCTGTCCTGTCTGAGGTACGAACGGTTTATTCTAGCCCAATAATAAACACAGAGACAAGCGTTTAGAAAATACAGTGTGTGTTTCTATCCTTCCCTCCTGTTTGTTAATTGTCTCTGTCTGGATCCTTCTGCAGACCTGAAGGCTGAGAAGGGGCTGTGTACCCTGCCTGAGGCCACTAACTCAGCTCCTCAGGAGATTGACCCCTCCAAGGACAATGACGTTCTCTTCACCTACTCCGTCCACTGGGAGGTAAATGGCACGGCCCTTCTCTTTATGTTCAATCTTTAGGTCCCATAGTCTGAGCAACAGTAAAGATTTTAGAACTGTTATCTGTAGTGTTGAGACGTTGGGATACACTTGAAATAAAATGGGACTTGACTTGGCTAGCTACATGGTTGGTAGAGAACCTCTTCACTGAGGAATGTGCTTATTTATGTTTTTTGGTGTATTTTTCTTTGTGTTTTCTAGGCTCCTGCCTTGATTGTGTAATTGCTTGTCCTCTAATGGAAGGTTCTCTAGACAAAGAGAACCTGGTCTCATTGGAACTCTGCCTAAAGAAATATCAATGGCCTGACTTGACCCCCTGTTTGTCTCTGCCCTGTAGGAGAGCCAGGTGAAATGGGCATCCCGCTGGGACACTTACCTGACCATGAGTGACGTGCAGATCCACTGGTTCTCCATCGTCAACTCAGTGGTGGTGGTCTTCTTCCTCTCTGGGATCCTCAGTATGATCATCATCAGGACCCTGAGGAAGGACATCGCCAACTACAACCGAGAGGATGACATAGTAAGACCCTACTTACTCGGCTTTGGCATTTAACAGCACTTTGTGGCTGCAGCTGCAGGGAGAGTCTCAGTTTAAATAATTGTGAGACCGAAGCGATTAGGATTTAAAATGTCGTACGTTCACCCTCTCAAGACGAGTATCTACTTCCTGTTGTGTGAATTTAATGTGGTTAGTGTGTGTCTCTAAAATATCTTGACCAATGCCTATCTTCGCTAGGAGGACACCATGGAGGAGTCAGGCTGGAAGAACGTCCATGGTGACGTGTTCAGGCCTCCACAGTATCCCATGATCCTCAGCTCTCTGCTGGGCTCAGGCATACAGCTCTTCTGCATGATCCTCATCGTCATCTGTGAGTGGGCTGTAAAACCGACTTCTAGAACCTCGTTTCAAAAGCACTCTTATCTACCAGCTGCCATTTTTCATCAAGGAATTGTAATGTCTGGATATGGTCCATCCACCACAACTGGAGATGACAGCGTGGTAGCCTGTGTGTCTCTGTGCTGAAGCTTGCTGGGCTGAAGCTTGCTGTGTTATATCTGTCCTGTAGTCGTGGCCATGTTGGGGATGCTGTCTCCTTCCAGTAGAGGGGCCCTGATGACCACTTCCTGCTTCCTGTTCATGTTCATGGGGTAAGACACCCCTCCTTAAGGCTCTGGCCCAATCCCAAATGGACCCCTATGCACTTGTGGAGATTTGATTGGTATAAGCAATATGGAGAAACTTCCACCTAGCCTATCAGAGATGTGGCATGGTTGGGCGATTTACAATATTGCTTACACCGCACACATCCTCTCAGATCTCCAAGGTAACAGGTCCGAGGGGTCTGTTTGGGATTGGGCCTCTGGCTGTGCTCTGTCTGCTGTCTATTCACTGGGAGAGGCATCAATATGACTGCTTTCGCTTCCAGTGTGTTCGGTGGCTACTTTGCTGGCAGACTCTACCGCACGCTGAAAGGCCATCGGTGGAAGAAGGGTGCATTCTGTGTGAGTATTTCAAATTAACACTATCAGTGATTAATGGCATATTATTTCTTAACAAACTTTGTGTCCGGTTGCCTACTATTCATTTGTGACTGCGTGTTTCTGCTCTGCCTGCAGACGGCCACTCTGTACCCGGCCGTGGTCTTCTGCATCTGCTTCGTCCTCAACTGTTTCATCTGGGGAGAGCACTCGTCTGGAGCCGTGAGCTAGCCAGTCTCCTACATACAGGCCCACCATATCAACACATTCACTGTCTAGAGGGTCGCTGTATATCAACTTTATTTGACCCAGAGAGGGCCATTGGTTTTGCACCAGATGAGCACACGAGACAAAATCCACATGCTTTACAATTATACACAATGATCCAGAATACACATGTACACTGAATATCATCAACACATTCAGTGTATCACCCTCAGAACAAGGACAGATGTTTGGCGTGGACTATATCAACCTGTGAGGTCCTCTACTCCCTCCCTCAGGTCCCCTTCACCACCATGCTGGCTCTACTCTGCATGTGGTTTGGAATCTCCATGCCGCTGGTCTACTTGGGTTACTACTTTGGTTTCCGCAAGCAGCCGTACGATAACCCTGTGCGCACCAATCAGATCCCTCGCCAGGTACCTGAGCAGCGCTGGTACATGAATAAGTTTGTGGGGTGAGCGTCCTGCCAAGCCTGCCTACTGCTATGCAGCAATCCATGTAAACTCGTCTTTGATGTAGAACGTCCTCTCATATTCAGTCGTAGAAGTTCATTAAACACAGTCGTTTGGATGAATGTTTTAAATTTATTTTTTTTAACACATTTTCTCTCTTCCCCTTTCTAAAGAATTCTGATGGCTGGGATTCTACCGTTTGGTGCCATGTTCATTGAACTCTTCTTCATTTTCAGTGTGAGTAGATTTTCAGTGTGAGTAGAAGTCCCCTACAGCCTGTTGGAATAGGAATTTCCAGGGTGAACAAACAAGAGTCAATCAGAAATCAATCCGGTTTATTTTATTATTCTATAAAGATGGCACTGTGTGGTGAATGGCTCCGAGTCATTTAGCTGTAGAAACATTGATGTATCCGCTGTCGTTTCTTATGACCGACAAGAACTTTTGAACATCAGATCGGCAGTTACTAACCTCGATTCCGACTTTGACTCATCTGCCCTGGGTTCTTTGTGTGCCGCTGATCCAATCTTTGGGCTACCCAAGAGGAGAAACAGGCGGGGGGGAAGGCAGGAGAGAGGCGAAGGAGAACAGGCCACCTCTGTGTTCAGTCACTTGATAATAAAATGGATGACCTCCGATTGGATTTGCTAACAACGAGACTCTCATAACAGCAATATGTTTTTCTGACGATAGCCATGGGGATGGGGGGAGGGGATCCAAGTCGATGGATTCACCGAGCAGACAGGAGATTAGATTCCGGGAAATCCAGAGGGGAAGTCTCTTCAACAACAAATGGTGTGTTCTACAGCTGCACAATTGAGAGCATCTTGACTGGCCGCGTCACCGTTTGGTACGGCAACTGCTTGGCGTCTATCTCCAAGGTGCTACAGAGGGTAGTGTGTATAGCGCAGTACATCACTGGGGCTGAGCTCCCTGCCATCCAGGACCTCTGTACCAGGCGGTATCAGAGGAAGGCCCTAAACTCAGATTCCAGCCATCCAAGTCATGGACTGTTCTCTCTGCTACTGCGTGGCAAAAGGTACCGATGCACCAAGTCTGGATCCAACAGGATCCTGAACAGCTTCACTGGGACCATAAATGTTTTGGTACCCTTCCCCAGATCTGTGCCTTGACACAATCCTGTCTCGGAGCGCTACGGACAAGTCCTTTGACCTCGTGACTTGGTATTTGCTCTGACATTCACTGTCAACTGTGGGGACCTTTTTTATAGAGACCGGTGTGTGCCTTTCCAAATCATGTCCAATCAAATGAATTTACCACAGGTGGACTCAAAGTTGTAGAAACATCTCAAGGATGATTAATGGAAACAGGATGCACCTGAGCTCAATTTCGAGTCGCATAGCAAAGGGTCTGAATAGTTATGTAAATAAGGTGTTTTTGTTTTTTTCCAACTAGGTGAAAAATATCTGTGCCCTTGAGCAAGTTACTTAACCCTAATTGTTCCTGTAAATCGCTCTGGATGACATTGTCTGCTGAATCTTTATTTTTTTTATCTGGTCAACACTCGCAAGGCCACCGGACGGAATCCTAGGGACGGTATAATACCGGACGGTATTCCAGGGTACGTTCTCAGCATGCTCAGACCAGCTGGCAGGCATCTTCAGTCATTTTCGACCTCTCCTTGTTCCAGTCTGTGACCCCCAAGTTGACTACCACCATTCCTGTCCCCATGAACTCTAAGGCTACCTGTCACAATGACTACCACCCTGTAGCACTCATCTGTAATCATGAAGTGCTTTGAGAGGCTGGTTATGGCACATCAACTCCAGCCACCCAACAGATGATGCCATCTCGATTTCCCTCCACTGCGCTCTACTACCTGGACAAAAGGAACACCTATGTGAGAATGCTGTTCATTGACTACAGGTCAGTGTTCAACACCATAGTACCTTTCCAAGTTCATCACTAAGCTCAGGACCCTGGACTTCGTCATGGGCCGACCCCAGGGGGTGAAAGTAGGCAACAGCACATCCGCCACGCTGACCCTCCACACGGGGGCCCTTCAGGGGTTTGTGCTTAGCCCCCTCCTCCCTGTGGCCACGCACCACTCTGACCACACTGCAGTGGAAGGCCTGATCACCAACGGCAATGAGACCGCCTACAGGGAGGAGGTTGGAGACTTGGCAGTGCCAGGTCAACAACCTCTCCCTTTAGCAAGAATGACCAAGGAGTTGATCGTGGACCACAGGAAACATCCACATTGATGGGCTGCAGCATAAGAATAAGTAATCAAATCAGCTCTATACATGGCATTTCTACATTTGCATACTGTACGTAGGTTTGATCCGCTGTATGTGTTCTGAGTCTAACCCCTGTTGTCTCTGCTGTAACGTGGCCCTGGTCTAACCCCTGTTGTCTCTGCTGTAACGTGGCCCTGGTCTAACCCATGTTGTCTCTGCTGTAACGTGGCCCTGGTCTAACCCATGTTGTCTGACTGTAAGCTGTTTTCTCTCTGCAGGCCATCTGGGAGAACCAGTTCTACTACCTGTTTGGTTTCCTCTTCCTGGTGTTCATCATCCTGGTGGTGTCCTGCTCCCAGATTAGTATTGTCATGGTCTACTTCCAGCTCTGTGCAGAGGTGAGGCGGGGCCCTGCTGTGTGGGTGTATAGATGGTGCTTTGCATAGTAAAAACATGGAGTGTGTGTGAAGTTCAGAGACATTAAGTTCTCAACCGCAGTGGAACTGGATAGAGAAGACGGGAGGTATGATGGGTTGGTTGCCCCACTAAATGTGACATCACAGAGTTACCAACTGTCTTGTCTGTCTTCTGCAGGACTACCGGTGGTGGTGGAGGACTTTCCTTGTATCAGGGGGCTCAGCCTTCTACGTCCTTGTTTACGCCATTTTCTACTTTGTCAACAAGGTAAAAGTCAGACGTATTTTGAGAGGAACTTTTTGAAAGTGGTTGTTTAGCATGCTTAGATAGGCTGGTGGCTGTCTAACAACAAGTTGACATTGTTTTTCTCTCTTCCAGCTGGACATTGTGGAGTTCATCCCTTCCCTGTTGTACTTCGGTTACACAGCTCTCATGGTCCTGTCCTTCTGGCTCCTCACGGGGACGATCGGCTTTTACGCAGCGTACATGTTCATACGGAAGATCTATGCTGCCGTCAAAATTGACTGACTTTGTTTCATCTGTTTTTTTTTTTTTTGCCACATGTTCTTGTTTGTTAGAATTTTTGTATTCTTTATGTCCAGCAAACACTGACTAGTGTGTATGGAAGGAAGCATGAGGTGGGCTTTGTGGAACAGTGCCACCTACTGGCATAGGGAGAGAACAGCAAGATGATGCTGCCTGCTAGCTCAACGCTTTCCCCCTCCCTCTGTTATTGGTGTCCACAGAGACAGAATTCCTCTGGGACAGTCCATGTTTTTCTACTGTGTTTCACCTTGGACACAACATGGCCCAATGCATGTCAATTGAAAGTCTCTATGTTTTAGTGTCTGCTTTTGGAGTTGGACAATCAATGAAGTGCATTGGTTCAGAACTTCACTTTGTTTTAAATTCAGTTCTCTGTAAGATATTTTAATCTGACCCCTGTCTCTCTTTCTCGGTCTCTCTGTGTCTGTCGGTCTCTCCGGTCTCTGTGTGTCTCTCTGTCTCAGTGTGTTAGTAAGGTTAGTTTATTTGAGTTCATAATCTTTATTCCAGAGGATGGTTGGGAGGTCACACGGTGGTAATGGCACTAAGAATAATTTTGTTTAGCTGGGAAATGGAAATCTAACATTGGAACAAGGATATTACAATATTCTGTTTTTTACTGTGGTTTCCATGTCCTGATGTGACCATTTCAACTAAAATCAGAATCTAAATGTATTTCCTCGAGACAAAACCTAACAGATTTTCTTCATTGTGTAAAATGAAATTCTCCTCTGCAACTACTTCCATGATCAATTGATCTGATGTGCTAGGGAAGTATTTAATCTTCCAATCACCTTTCTAATTTATGAGCTTTAGCCTAGGGAAAAGCGACTTGTTCAAAATGGTTGGACACATTACATTACAAGTCAATGTAAATAGGTCCATGGTCTCACTGAATGCATTTCTTTGGGGGGGAAAAGGATGAGATTGCTCTTTGGTTTCATAATGATCTTTTGTTTTGATTGTTAACACCTAGTTCAGTGAGACGCACCTGCTATTCTAACAGAAGTTATCAATCGGTGTCGGTTATCCCTGAGCATCGATGTCTCTACTAGGATCGTCTTAGTAACACAGGGTTCTGTCAATGAGCCTCTGAATGGAGTACAGTTGTTTCGCATAAACAACAGGCCCAATCAGTGCTGTACAAGATTGACAATGTGTTTTAGATTCAGTGGGTAGGAATGAGCTGATCCTTCACTGGGTATACTCTATCTGGCTGTCTTCACACAAGCAGCCCACTTCTGATATGTTCCCCAATTATTGGCGAAAGAGCTTATCCGATTTGTCAAAATACCAATTATAGGGGGAAAAACACCAGCTCTGTTACCCAGAGTTAGAATTTCCCACTGGGGTTCACACCGTCTTGTAGCTGATTGGTCAAAAGAGAAATTAGTGAAAAAATTGAGCTGCCTGTGTAAACACAGGCTATAGAATAACATTTTAAGGGCCCGTTTCCCAGGCCCAGATTAAGCCTAGTCCTGCACCAAAAATGATGATCCGTGGACCCTTTTTAAGTCCAGGAAAAGGTTTAAGTAAATTTGAGAGCTGAGCTTTCAGGAACACAACCTTCAGGTCAACATTACTACCCCACTAGAAACAGACAGTCTGGTAGAAGTGGGATCTCGCACAGCAGAGCGAGTTGGGCTAGAGCTGCACTGGGAGAGCGAGGGAGGGAACCAGTGCTGAGAGGGAATTACTCCATTCTGGGTGAATGATAATACAATGAATCATACCTCTCTCTGCCTCCTGTCTCCACTCTTCCTTTACAGTTTCTCTCTGCATCTCTCTCACATTCACCTCCACTTTATCCCATCAGCCTTTTCCTCCTCTGCAAGTGTTCCTGATCCACAGACAGACTTCCTCACCTGGGCCCAACAAACAAAATTCCAGGAGAGATTTTCTACAGCTTGACATGAGCTGTGTATGTGTGTGAATGAGTGTCTACTATGTTTGTAAATACAACGCGTTGTATTGTTTTTTTCCTGTTGTGGGGCTCTGACTCTATGTATAAAAATAATGTCATTGTTTTAGCCAAAAGCATGGTTTTTGAGAAACTTTATTTTTTTTTCCTGTTTTCTTTACAGAATGTCCAGTTATCTAATGTATGAAACAATTAAAGTGCTGATACATTGGAATTTGAATAAGTCTCCTTTCATTTATGCCCAAAATGGTTGTCTGCTGGGATTTTGTGCGTGTCCATTTTTGCATTCACAAGATAAAGCCAAAGTAATGCTGAAGTGCCATTGTGCTGTGTGTCTTGAGGGTTGTAATCAGATTACACATTCTGTATCAAAACCATATTTTGAGTTTTATTTTATTAGCTATAGCACAGTCTGTAGCCTTTAAGTTGATTAGTGTTCCTATTAGTGTAGGTATACATAAACTCAGCAAAAAAAGAAACGTCCTCTCACTGTCAACTGCGTTTATTTTCAGCAAACTTAACGTGTAAATATTTGTATGAATACAGCAAGATTCAACAACTGAGAAATAAACTGAACAAGTTCCACAGACATGTGACTAACAGAAATTGAATAATGTGTCCCAGAACAAAGGGGGGGTCAAAAATAACAGTCTGTATCTGGTGTGTGGCCACCAGCTGCATTAAGTACTGCAATGCATCTCTTCCTCATGGACTGCACCAGACTTGCCAGTTCTTGCTGTGAGATGTTACCCCACTCTTCCACCAAGGCACCTGCAAGTTCCCGGACATTTCTGCAGGGAATGGCCCTAGCCCACACCCTCTGATCCAACAGGTCCCAAACGTGCGGTGGGTTTGTGCCCATAGGCGACGTTGTTGCCGGGGATGTCTGGTGAGGACCTGCCTTACAACAGGCCTACAAAGCCCTCAGTCCAGCATCTCTCAGCCTATTGCGGACAGTTTCAGCACTGATGGAGGGATTGTGTGCTCCTGGTGTAACTCAGGCAGTTGATGTTGCCGTCCTGTACCTGTCTCACAGGTGTGATGTTCGGATGTACCGAACCTGTGCAGGTGTTGTTACACGTGGTCTGCCACTGTGAGGACGATCAGCTGTCCGTCCTGTCTCCCTGTAGCGCTGTCTTAGGCATCTCACAGTACGGACATTGCAATGTATTCCCCTGGCCACATCTGCAGTCCTCAAGCCTCCTTGCAGCATGCCTAAGACACGTTCACGTAGATGAGCAGGAACCCTGGGCATCTTTCTTTTGGTGTTTTTCAGAGTCAGTAGAAAGGCCTCTTTAGTGTCCTAAGTTTTCATAACTGTGACCTTAATTGCCTACCGTCTGTAAGCTGTTAGTGTCTTAACGACCGTTCCACAGGTGGATGTTCATTAATTGTTTATGGTTCATTGAACAAGCATGGGAAACAGTGTTTTAAACCCTTTACAATTAAGATATGTGGAGTTATTTGGATTTTTACGAATTATCTTAAAGACAGGGTCCTGAAAAAGGGACGTTTCCTTTTTTTGCTGAGTTTACATAGGTTAGCTGCATATACCTGTATGACATCATACTGGAATTTGGGTGTTCAATTGTTTAACTCTAGTAACAAGACCCTTAGCGGTGTCCAGTCTGTCAAATCATCTGTGTAGAGCAGTGTGGTGTAGGGATCTCTAGGAATGTACAGTGCCTTCAGAAAGTAGTCATACCCCTTATTCCACATTTTGTTGTGTCACAGCCTGAATTGAACATTTATTAAATATATTTTTTTCTAACTATACCCCATAATGACAACTGAAAACATGTATTTAGAAATGTTTGCAAATGTAATGAAAAGGAAATACAGAAATATCTCATTTACATAAGTATTCACTTAGCTCTATTCCTTTTCTTTTTACCCTAAAAAAAGAGAGTCCTTGACGGTGACAAGAAAACCCATAACATGATGCAGCCACCACCATACTTGAAAATATGAAGAGTGGTACTCAGTGACGATTTGCCCTAAACATAACGCTTTGTATTCAGAACATTTAGTTAATTGCTTTGCCACATTTTTTGCAGTTTTACTTTAGTGCCTTATTGCAAACAGGATGCATGTTTAGGAATCTTAGTATTCTGTACAGGCTTCCTTCTTTTCACTCTGTCATTTACGTTAGTATTGTGGAGTAACTACAATGTTGTAGCTCCATCCTCAGTTTTCTCCTATCAAAGCCATTAAACTCTTAACTGTTTTAAAGTCACCATTGACCTCATGGTGAAATCCCTGAGTGGTTTCCTTCCTCTCCGGCAACTGAGTTAGGAAGGACGCCTGTATTTTTGTAATGACTGGCTGTATTGATACACCATCCAAAGTGTAATTAATAACTTCACCATGCTCAAAGGGATATTCAATGTTTTAGTTTTACCCATCTACAAATAGGTGCCCTTTTTGCATTGGAAAACCTCCCTGGTCTTTGTGGTTGAATCTGTGTTTGAAATTCAGTGCTCGACTGAGGGACCTTACAGATAATTGTATGTGTGGGGTACAGAGATGAGGTGGTCATTCAGTTACTACTGCAACGCTTAACCAAGAGACGCAGTTAGTTTCAGAATGGGTGGCAAGGAATAAGTTAGTCCTAAATATTTCAAAAACTAAAAGCATTGTATTTGGGACAAATCATTCACTAAACCCTAAACCTCAACTAAATCTTGTAAAAAAAAAAAATATGTGGACATTGAGCAAGTTGAGGTGACTAAACTGCTTGGAGTTACCCTGGCTTGTAAACTGTCATGGTCAAAACATATTGATACAACAGTAGCTAAAATAGGGAGAAGTCTGTCCATAATAAAGTGCAGATCTACCTTCTTAACAACACTGTCAACAAGGCAGGTACTACAGGCCCTCGTTGTGTCGCACCTGGACAACTGTTCAGTCGTCTGGTCAGGTGACACAAAGAGGGACTTAGGAAAATTGCAATTGGCTCAGAACAGGGCAGCACGGCTGGCCCTTGGATGTACACAGAGAGCTAACATTAATAATATGCATGTCAATCTCTCCTGGCTCAAAGTGGAGGAGAGATTGACTTCATCACTACTTGTATTTATGAGAGGTATTGACATGTTGAAAGCACTGTGCTGTCTGTTTAAACTACTAGCACACAGCTCAGACACCCATGCATACCCCACAAGACATGCCACCAGAGGTCTCTTCACAGTCCCTAAGTCCAGAACAGACTATGGGAGGTGCACAGTACTACATAGAGCCATGCAAGCAGTAGAATCAGATTTAAAAAAGCAGGTAAAAATACACCTTATAGGCACACACACACATGATAACATACGCACTATACACACACGTACACATGGATTTTGTCTTGTAGATATGTGGTAGTTGAGTGGGGGCCTGAGGGCACACACTTAGTGTGTTGTGAAATCTGTTATGAATGTATTGTAATGTTTTTACAATTGTGTAACTGCCTTCATTTTGCTGGACCCCAGGAAGAGTTGCTGCTGCCTTGGCCATAATAAATACAAATTCAAAAATCATGTTAAACCCTATTATTGCACACATGAAAATTATTAATGCGTAATTATATTTTATGACATTGTTACAAATTAATTCTAAATGAAAATCTGAAATGTCTTGAGTCAATAAATATTTAACCCCTGTGTTATGGCCTAAATTAGTCCAGGAGTAAAAATGTGCTTAACAAGTCACATAATCATTTTCATTTTATATTCATTTGTAAAGAACATTCTAAAAATATAATTCCACTTTGACATTAATGGTATTATGTGTAGGCCAGTGACAAAAAATCAAAATCGATTTTAAATTCAGGCTGTAACACAACAACATGTGGACAAGGTCAAGGGGTGGGACTACTTTGTGAAGGCGCTGTACACAGCCTTTTTCAGCATGGGTCTGTTTAGTCCATTTTACCCTTTTTCTGGGTTCTATAACCATCCTCCTTTCAAAAGACAAAAGGAGTAAAAAAAAAAACACAGCCAAAAGTATGAAACCGTGGATTTGTCTTTTAATAATTTCAACATAACACATGACAAGTCAAAGATACAATGTACTGTACAATAAGTAAAGAGGTTTGCTGTTATGTCATCTCTTTGGATCAACCAATGTACAATTCTGTCACTTTGCAGCAACTGATTGCATGTGAGATATGTAACAAAAAAAAAGCTACGTTTTTCTCTGAAGAATATTTTTATACAATTCTCCCTGTAGTTGATAAACTCCATGCTATATAAAATAGTGTAAGGATGAATGCAAATATTCCATTTTTGTTTTGTTCACCTTTTTTTCCAGAGGTGGCTGTAATAAGCAAGTACTAAAAATAAATGTCTATGTCGTTAAACAAGATACACAAAGAGCTTAGAATGCAAGACTTACATTAAGCTAAAAAATATAGAAAACTACATGTGGATTTTGTCTGCACCAGACAGTACCCAGTTTCTCACTAGAAAAAAATAAAATAGCATTAATGAAATCCAATTGGTTTTCTGACTTAAAATGTATCAAATAATTCCCTTAAATTCTGTGTTGTACACCTACTAACAGAGGAATGGTGAGGACAAGTGCATCTCTAGAAGGTGCAGGCAAGGTAATGAACCTACAAGGCATTGTAGTGAAAACATCCGCTCTGCACTCAGTCAAAACTGAAGGCGAGATATTACTTCCACAACCTTTCATTAACAATGCCAATGACCTATCTGATGCTTTGAATCATAACACCACTGTCAGAGCTAGGCCTTCTCAGGGGTAGAGCAGAGGTATCTCTCCAAAACGAGTGGGATGAACTCATGATTAGGTGATCCTGATGATACTGAAGTACTGCTGAAATACTCCTGAAAAGGCCACTTCATTTACAGCCTCCAACAAGTACTTTAGTTTTAGTTTTCTTCCGCCAATGAATAATTAACGTTTACATTGCCTCTACTGTTATGTGTGGGGTGAAGTTTACTGTAAACTGTTATGTGTGGGGTGAAGTTTACTGTAAACTGTTATGTGTGGTGAAGTTTACTGTAAACTGTTGTGTGGGGTGAAGTGTACTGTAAACTATTATGTGTGGGGTGAAGTCTACTGTAAACTGAGGCAGATGGAGACTTGCCTTCTCAATAGCAAGCCCTGTCTTGGCACAGCATGGTCAGTACAGAGTGTTGTACAATGTTAATTTCAAGACTGCCTGAATCTGTCTAGAAGCAACATGTGTTTTCTAGCTACTAGGCAGTAGTACAACCCTTTTCAGTCATGCATCAGTCAGTTGTTAGGAACATGGGTGCTAAATAAAAGTGCTTTAAAACTGGGTTCCCCAGATAATGTGCTGTTAAATGGAACTATGTCACATCTGTCAGAGGACAGGGCCTGCTCTTTTTGACCTCGAACAAGAGGTCGATCCGGTAGTCCTTCTATTCCAGATTGTGAATGTGATGTCCTAGGGACCATGATGTGTCACGCTCACCATGCTCTCTGTTACAGATACTTGGTTGTAGAATACATTTGTTGTTGGTTAGATACAATTTCAATAGAGAAGGCAACGCTGGTTACCCAACGGGCTGAGAGGGGAGTGGGGGCACATGAAAGAAGGTATTAGTGAAAAGTCTTATCAAAAATACTGTTATTCATTTGGAGAAAAATACACAAAGGTTGATAAAATCTACACATCCAACTAATGGCACATACATATACAGGATCAAATACAAATGAAACACATATCAACATATAAGCTGAAATGTTAAAAGAGAAAAAAAAATAAAAATAATTAAAAGGTTGAAAGTGCTAGAATTCAGATTAGCTCACAGAAACCCAGGGAGGACAAACTCAATACTAATTGCTTTTTATTGTCTTATCAATAAATGAATAAAAAGATAAATGCTACATTTGAGTCCTACAATTTTGGCTGGAGTTGAACATAGCCATGGTCTTTTAAAATGTATACTTGATTAAAAAAAAGGCTATGTTTTAGGCATAACTTTCTTCTTTTTTTTTTTTTTACATTTATATCAATATTTACATCCAATTTCCTCTATAAGAAACAGTCAAACTCTTTCAGATGTAAGAATCACATGTATCATGATCAATCAATAAATGTTCATAGTTTAGACAATGTATCAGCCTAGCGGATGATTTTCCAGGGATAGACTGGTAAGTGTCAACTTGAACATACCTGCACTTATTACCTCACAAGCATTGGTTGGCAGTGGCACTATTTGTAACAACCAAACAAACATTTATTTTAGGTTCATTTATTTTTCACAGATTTTTCAGCTACTTTTGTAGGGCAGTTTAATTTGCTAATTAAACAGGTAATGTAGACTGATCGGTTGGTCAATTTGAATAATAACTTAAAACCAAATAATACAACATGGATTTTAATTAACAATTGTGCAAGATTTAGTTTCCTCTCTCCGGGTTTTGGTAAGAAAAATAAAATAAAATAAAATGAGGTGATGTGTTGTGTTGTTTCGAGGTCCTGTTTTAACAAACAGAAAGTAATATAGCATATGACAACAACAAAGAAATATCCCAGTCAGGCGTCCCATGCTTTGAATGTCAAAGAGCAGGCTGGTGACTTGTCTGTTCCGGATATTGTCCTTTTTACATCCTTTTCTCTTGAACCTAGGAAGCAGCTGAGTGAGGACGAGTACGGGAGAGAAAGGGAAACACTTCAAAATCTGTACTACTGAAATGTTCTAGTGCTCTACAGTCGCTGGGCAACCATAGCTAAAAGCAGCCGTATGTTTTATTTTCCTTATGTTTGTATTTCTTTTTTGAAACTATGTATTCACTAATAGATGCCTATGGACTGGGCTCAGTACTCAAACAGACAAAGTCAAGGGGTTTGAGACAAAGTTGCAAACCAAGAGGATGATATCCATACCGTGAAGTTTAATCCTTGTACTCTCCAGGCAGAATGTATCTATCTATTAACGTTGTCCATCTTACAAACGTAACTCACGGGACACAAATAAGAGCACCTGTTATAGTTTTATAACTTTGGGCTTAAGTTTTCAAAAGGCTAGTGAATATGAAAAAAAGGCATCTAAGATCGCTTCGTTTACTTAGGGTCAGGTCGGGTTTCAAACTGAGAGAGTAGAGAATGAATTGAAACTGGAGAGTCTATCAATGTTATCTATGTCAACTGCTAATTCATTATTATTCCACTAACAGCCTACTAAAACATCTGTCAAAATCCACAATCCAAGTTTCTGCTACTAACTCAAGTAGGTATAGATAAAGGTAAAGGTAAAGATAAAGGTAAAGGTACAGATAAAGATAAAGATAAAGATAAAGGTACAGATGAAGGTAAAGTTAAAGGTAAAGGTAAAGGTAAAGGTACAGATAAAGGTAAAGGTAAAGGTAAAGGTAAAGGTACAGATGAAGGTAAGGTAAAGGTAAAGGTAAAGGTACAGATAAAGATAAAGGTAAAGGTAAAGGTAAAGGTACAGATAAAGGTAAAGGTAAAGGTAAAGGTACAAATGAAGGTAAAGTTAAAGGTAAAGGTAAAGGTACAGATAAAGATAAAAGGTAAAGGTAAAGGTAAAGGTACAGATAAAGATAAAGATAAAGGTAAAGGTAAAGGTAAAGGTACAGATAAAGATAAAGATAAAGGTAAAGGTACAGATAAAGATAAAGGTAAAGGTACAGATGAAGATAAAGGTAAAGGTAAAGGTAAAGGTACAGATAAAGGTAAAGATAACGGTAAAGGTACAGATAAAGGTAAAGGTACAGATAAAGGTAAAGGTACAGATAAAGGTAAAGGTACAGATAAAGGTAAAGGTACAGATAAAGGTAAAGGTACAGATAAAGATAAAGGTAAAGGTACAGATAAAGATAAAGATAAAGGTAAAGGTAAAGGTAAAGATAAAGGTAAAGGTAAAGGTACAGATAAAGATAAAGGTAAAGGTACAGATAAAGATAAAGATAAAGGTAAAGGTACAGATGAAGATAAAGGTAAAGGTAAAGGTACAGATAAAGGTAAAGGTAAAGATAAAGGTACAGATAAAGGTAAAGGTACAGATAAAGGTAAAGGTAAAGGTAAAGGTAAAGATAAAGGTAAAGGTACAGATAAAGGTAAAGGTACAGATAAAGGTAAAGGTAAAGGTAAAGGTACAGATAAAGGTAAAGGTAAAGATAAAGGTACAGATAAAGGTAAAGGTACAGATAAAGGTAAAGGTAAAGGTAAAGGTAAAGATAAAGGTAAAGGTACAGATAAAGGTAAAGGTACAGATAAAGGTAAAGGTAAAGGTAAAGGTAAAGAATGAAGAATGAATACAGCGGAGAAAAGCTAAAGGGCAAAGCTAATACTTCATCCATTTTTGATCAGATACACACAAATGTAAACCTGCCAGACATGAATAAAACATCATCGCTTTTGTTTTAACATGTCTTCCTAAATACACCTTACTGAGATAAAAGCAATTATAATATACATTTTTTATGAGATATTTTGTACACTGCAATAACATTCTCTTACATGTTTTCCTCAATGTCGTCGTTGTAATTTTTGTTTGCTATTCACATATGTCAGGGTGGTTATTACCATGCATCTCTAACAGAGAGAAAATATATTTGTTTTCTTTAAAAAAAAAAACATATCAGTAATGTGTGGCATATTGTTACCATGGAGACTTCTTAAAACAAATACTGGAAGGAAGACAGTTGAAGGAAGGAAAATCCTCATGAGTCAAATACTGGTAATGACCTGTTTTCAAGAGCAGCTTTTATAGCTGGGTTTTTTCCCAAATAGGGTCATTATCACTGAGGGTTGGCCAAAGAGATTCCTAAAGGTGAAGAGCCTTCTGCAACAAAAAAAATGCTTCTCTAGAAAAACAAGATAAAACCAGCATGACTAGGCATGTTTTCTACCGACTCAGATGTTTTCACATATCCTTGTCATTAAATATGTGGGCGCCACTGGTCGCTGTGTTTGGCAGCGTTGTTTATCAATGTTAATCAACTCTACGTTTTATACTTTCTGGACAACTGATCTTGCCTCTATGAGTCATAATATTAATCAGTTGTTTGAGTCTTTCTCTGAGATATTTTTAGTGTGGTTGTAGCCTATTGGAGGAGGGCAATGTTGGCCTATTAGAGGAGGGCAATATTGGCCTATTGGAGGAGGGCAATATTGGCCTGTTGGAGGAGGGCAATGTTGGCCTATTGGAGGAGGGCAATTTTGGCCTATTGGAGGAGGACAATTTTGGCCTATTGGAGGAGGGCAATGTTGGCCTATTGGAGGAGGGCAATGTTGGCCTATTGGAGGAGGGCAATGTTGGCCTATTGGAGGAGGGCAATGTTGGCCTTTTGGAGGAGGGCAATGTTGGCGGGGCATTATCACTTCATTCCTTCATTCATCTTTCCCCCAGACAGGGTGTGTTTTCTCCCTGACGGTGATGATGACAGACAGGGTGTGTTTCCCCTGACGGTGATGATGACAGACAGGGTGTGTTTCCCCCTGACGGTGATGATGACAGACAGGGTGTGTTTTCTCCCTGACGGTGATGATGACAGACAGGATGCGTTTTTCCCTGACGGTGATGATGACAGACAGGGTGTGTTTCTGGGCAGGTAGTTCAGACCTTTAAACTCATAAGAGAGATAATCTAGCATGTTCAGTCAAATTTGGAAAAGCAAGAAAATTATATTTCATCCACTTCAAAACATCTTCTCTAAAATTAATCTTAGATGTTTATCCTAATATTATTACTTTATAAAGTAGCAGTACCATGCCTTCAGGCCTACTGATGCTGCCTACTACCTACATAATAAAGGGAGAGGATGAGGATGAGGATGATCATGGATGAGGGATGAGGGAGATAGGTTGGTGGGAGAGGGGATCATGGATGAGGGAGATAGGTTGGTGGAAGAGGGGATCACGGATGAGGGAGATAGGTTGGTGGGAGAGGGGATCATGGATGAGGGAGATAGGTTAGTGAGAGAGGGGATCACGGATGAGGGAGATAGGTTGGTGGGAGAGGGGATCATGGATGAGGGAGATAGGTTGGTGGGAGAGGTTATAACTAAAGGATAGAAAGAAAGTTTTGTTTTAAAATGTCTCATCTTTTCCCTTTTGTTTCAATAAAGGGTTTAGTTTTCTCTTGGACTCAATCAAAAGCTTTTGTGTGATTCAATTAAGGCTTCTAAGTGTTCATGTGTTTTTATCACCTCCCTCGCGGCCAGCAGGCCCCTTGGCCCTTGGGCGCCCAGGCAGTGAGCTGAGGATGAAGGCGTAGGGACCGGGCCGGGCCTGGTGGCCCCTCATTGAAAGGCCTGGTGAAAGCGAGGCAGGGTGGTCGTGCTGAGGCTGGAGCTAAACACTGGTGGGAGAGGGTGCAGGGGCCCTAGACCTAGGCTGGAGCCATGCTGCTCCTGAGGTTGAGGTTGCAAAGAGGTAAGAGGTGCGGCTGCAGCTGTGGCGACGGCGTGGGGCTCGGCAGCATGCAAGGATGAGGATGACGAAGAGGAGGAAGCAGGGGTAGACGAGGTGTAGCTCATGACTAGCCCTGCTGTGCTCATGGGGGCGTTGTAGGGGGGCAGGTTGAGGGGCAGGAAGCCCAGCAGGTGAGAGAAGTCCATGTTAGCAGCGCACAGAGCCTCAGCGATGACCGCAGGGCTCTTGGACAGGAGGGGGTCCCCACACAGCTCGTCTGTCAGGCCTGAGGGGGTGCTCTAGTCCTTCCTTGGGGGGCGAGGCAGCAGCATGATGATGATCGCCTGAGTGGTGGCCCGGCAGCCCACTCTGCAGATCCATGAGAAAGCTCTCCATCTCCACTTTGAGGGGCTTGTCCAGCAGGTATGAGGTAGATCCCAGCTGGTACTTGGGCGGCGGCTGGACGTGCTGTTGCTGCTGGTGCTGTTGGGGCTGCTGCAGGTGGGGCAGCGGGGGGGAGTGTTGGATGTGGTGGTGATGGTAGTGGTGGTGGTGGTGGTGGTGCGGGTGATGGGGGTGGTGGATGGGGGACTCCATGTGGCAGCCCATCCCCATGGCAGTGGACAGGGAGCCGGGCATCAGAGAGTGGTGGTGGCCCACCCCAGGGTTGGACATGGCCTGGAGGTGGTGGGGGTTGTACATGCCCATGGGGAAGGGGGTGCCGCTGGGGAACGGCTTGGCCATCATGGGGTCCTTGTTGGAACCCATGCTGCACATCATGGGGCTGAGCTCCTCTTTGACAGTGCAGGGGGGAGGAGCCAGAGCCCAGCATGCCTTGCATGTCCGGAGGCTCCGTCTTTATCTTTAGCAGCTCCTGAGAGTGGCTCTTCTTCACATGCCGCGTCAGGTGGTCCTTCCTGCCGAAGCGCTGGGCGCAGTACTGACACAGGAAGTCCTTTCTGCCGGTGTGGACCACCATGTGGCGACGCACGTCCTTCCGTGTGTAGAAGCGACGGTCACAGTGGTCACACGGGTGCTTCTTCTCCTTGGCACCTCCAGAGGACTTGCCTGAGTGGCTCTTGAGATGCTCCAGCAGGGCAGGGGTACTCTCGTAGCTCTGCAGGCACACCTTACAGGTGAGGTCCCCTGCCGTGGCTGAATGCATGGCCACATGACGCTTGTAGCCCAGCTTGGTGTTGTAGTGCTTGCCACATTCCTCACACTTGAAGGCCTCTTTGTTGGGGTCATGGGTCTGCAGGTGGTTCTTCAGGTGATCTTTGCGGTGAAACATTTTCTCGCAGAACGAGCACTGGTGAGTTTTCTGTGGAGAGTGTGTGGCCATATGCCTGGATAATGAAAAGAAAGAGAGAGAGGGAGAGCAAGTGAGAGGGAGAGAGAAGGAGAGTGAGAGAGAAGGAAGGAGAGTACATTATGATACAAGTTAGCCTGTGAAAGTGTTTTAGAGGAAATGTTAAGAGTTTAAAAACTCTTGGTGGAGTGATGTTTTACCTGAACAGTTTATATTTGGAGCTGAAGGCCTTAGGGCAGTGTGGCTGGGAGCAGTGGAAGGGTTTCTCTCCTGTGTGACAGAAAGCGTGAAGCCGAAGCTTATCCTGGGAACCAAACAAAGTCCCACACACCAAACACTCGTTGCCGCTGGCTCGCTCTTCCCTCTCTCTTTCTCTCTCTCTCTCCTCTTCTCTCTCCCTCTCTCTCTCTCGTTCTCTCTCTCTCTCTGTCCGTGGCAGGGTAGTGCCTCCGTACAGCTTGGCAGCGGCTCTTCCTTCCTCGTCCTCCGGCGTCAGTGCGGTAATATGGCGTGGGGCATCGGCGGCAGCAGCTGCCATGGCAGCCCTAGGGTGCTGTTGCCATGAAATCCCGGCCGTGGCTCCCCTGCCTTCCAGGCTCTACGTGGGCAGTGGTGGGGAGCAGTGAAGGGCGTGGCTCCAAGCGGGGCCGGGTAGGCCTTAGGGGGGGGGGCTACGGTCTAGATAGTGCTGTTGTTGTCAATGTCTGCTGAAAAACACAAGTATTTATGTACTTGTTAACTATGTGAGAACTGGTCCTTCTGTCTGTGGAGGTTCTCTCTCTCTCTCTCTCTCTCTCTCTCTCTCTCTCTCTCTCTCTCACCCAGTCCCAACGGCTATGGTTGTAGGTGAGTAGGAAATGCTGCTCTGCATCTTTATTCCCCTGTAAAGAAAAGAAAAGCGAGACATTAGTGAATCCTGTTTTTCTTATTGAAGTGTTTTCATGAATTTTGCCACAAATACATTTTAGCCAATGAGCCCTTAAAGAATATTCCTGACCAGAGACTGGATTCAATCCGTATTGCAGAATTATCGCGGAAGTATCGCAGAAGATCCCAGTAAACAAATACATGTCCAATTGAGCCGACATATTCAGCCTTTACCCTGAATGCTGTCTCTGCGAACACGGGAACATTGCCTTTCAATTTCAATCACGCTATAACATAGATCTTCCACGATACTTTTGTGATACGGATTGAATCCAGGCCCAAATCTGAGCCTATGGACTGATATCGTTTTTCTGCTATGAAAAAACTTGACTTGTGACTTTTTGACGGGTACAGAGTTCCAGTCCAAACATCAGTTGGGCACTAGGGGGCACTAAAGGACAATGTGAGTCCAAACACAAGTTGGGCACTAGGGGGCACTAAAGGACAATGTGAGTCCAAACACAAGTTGGGCACTAGGGGGCACTAAAGGACAATGTGAGTCCAAACACAAGTTGGGCACTAGGGGGCACTAAAGGACAATGTGAGTCCAAACACAAGTTGGGCACTAGGGGGCACTAAAGGACAATGTGACATAGTGGTACACAACTGCAAAGGGACTAATAGGAATGTCTGTTAAAGACTGTTCATTTCCAGTTGTTGAGTCATTCAGTCATCCCACTCGTCACAGTATTTATCTATGTAAGGTCTTATCCACTGAACATTTGCCACATCATCATCTATATAATATACATGTCCTTATCATGTTGTGTGGCTTAAATAACAACAACAAAAAATGTAAGGTGCACAAAGCAGGCATTGTGTGTGTGCGTGTGCGTGTGCGCGTGTGTGTGTGTGTGTGTGTGTGTGTGTGTGTGTACATGCATGTACATGTTATGAAACTGGATAAAGGCTCACATAATCCTAAAGAAAACAGTGAATCACACTAAGCCCCAAAGGTGTTTACGCCATAAACGAGCGCTTCCTAGAACCTGCTGCTTCGGTACCTGTCAGAGATCTCAAACTACTGTAAAAGTCCTGGCAAAGCAAACTTTAGATGAGAACAACACTGGACTAATTTGGTCAGTTTAAAATAGAAATTCCATTTGTGAGGGATATTATTGTAGTTATATTTCTGGATAAAGTTTCATTTCCTGAGTACTATATTATAATAACAATCAAATAAAGCTTTATTTGCCAAATGCGCCGAATACAACAAGTATAGACTTTACCGTGAAATGCTTACTTATAAGCCCTTAACCAACAGTGCAGTTCAAGAAGAAGAAAATATTTACCAAATAGGCTAAAATAAAAAGTAATAATAAAAAGTAACCCAATAACAATAACGAGGCTATATACAGGGGGCACCAGTACCGAGTCAGTGTGCAGGGGTACAGGCTAGTTGAGGTAATCTGTACATGTAGGTGGGGGCTATATACAGGGGGCACCGGTACCGAGTCAGTGTGCAGTAACATAATAATAATAACAATAACAATAATAACATAATAATAATAACAATAACAACATAATAATAACAACAATAACAATAATAACATAATAATAATAATAACAATAATGACAACACCAATAATGACAACACCAATAATAACATAATAATAATAACCATAACAATAACAATAATAACGTAATAATAATAACATAATAATAACATAATAACAATAATAATAACAATATTAATAATAACATAATAATAATAACAATAATAATAATAATAACATAATAATAATAATAATAATAACATAATAATAATAACATAATAATAATAATAATAATAATAATATAATAATAATAATAACATAATAATAATAACAATAATAATAATAATAATAATAATAATAACAATAATAATAATAATAATAATAATAATAATAATAATAATAAATGCCGTTAAGCAGAAGCTTTTAACCAAAGCAACTTCCGGGTTTCTCACATCACAGAAGTAACACTGTTGCACCATGTCTTTCAGTCACCTCTTCGGCCTTTATGACCCCTCTCCTCCCACACAGCTAAGTCACATGGTCAAGTCCAAGGTCACCCTGGATCCTACTAACCACACTGTCACCTGGCTGTGCTTTAGTCACATGACCTAAGAATGTACACACACTCATACATACATGTGCGCACAAGGGTGTGTGCATACACTCACAGACGACATACACACACACCAACACAGTTCCCACTGCTTCCTCTCTGTTGATAGGTGCACTGTGATTTTTCTGTGATAGACTGAGAGGGTAAATGAGTTATTAGGAGAATACAGGTCTGAACGGTGTGTGGAAGTGTGTGTGTGTGTGTGTGAGAGAGAGAGAGAGAGAGAGAGAGAGAGAGAGAGAGAGGGATAGTGTGTGTGTGTGAGCCATTGTGTGTGTGAGCCATTGTGTGTGTGTGTGTGTGTGTGTGTGTATAGATGTGGTTAAGAGGAGCTGACAGCTCATCACACAGCAGGATGGGTGCAGGGGGGTGACTCCTCCCACTGACCAGCCCCAGGGAGTCCTGGTCTATTGTGTAGCCGCACCACAAGGCACATTCCTGGCCGGCATCACAAGCCGTACACTACACTCACACAATGACCCCCGCACCGCCGGTCTAAGGCATTACATGCCTAGCATCCAATAACTAACGCTTCCTACATCACACACCTACACCAGGACATGCCTCCAGTCAAAACTCAACAACAAGACTAGTTTCTGCTATGCCATTAAATTTGAATTATTTCAGGACTAATAACGCAACACCGCCAACACACAACTGAGATCCAACACTTCCATCAATCCTTACTTAGAACCACCCCACCATCTAACATGATAACCTCATGAAAATAACCACCATCTAACATGATAACCCCCTGAAACTAACCACCCCACCATCTAACATGATAACCTCCTGAAACTAATCACCCCACCACCTAACATGATAACCTCCTAAATATAACAGCCCCACCATCTAACATGATAACCTCCTGAAACTAACCACCATATGAAATGATAACCTCCTGAAACCAACAACCATCTAACATGATAACCTCCTGAAACTAACCACATCTAACATGATAACCTCCTGAAACTATCCACCCCACCATCTAACATGATAACCTCCTGAAACTAACCACCCCACCATCTAACATGATAGCCTCCTGAAACTAACCACCCCACCATCTAACATGATAACCTCCTGAAACTAACCACCACACCATCTAACATGAAAACCTCCTGAAACTATCCACCATCTAACATGATAACCTCCTGAAACTAACCACCATCTAACATGATAACCCCCTGAAACTAACCACCCCACCATCTAACATGATAACCTCCTGAAACTAATCATCCCACCACCTAACATGATAACCTCCTAAATATAACAGCCCCACCATCTAACATGATAACCTCCTGAAACTAACCACCATATGAAATGATAACCTCCTGAAACCAACAACCATCTAACATGATAACCTCCTGAAACTAACCACATCTAACATGATAACCTCCTGAAACTATCCACCCCACCATCTAACATGATAACCTCCTGAAACTAACCACCCCACCATCTAACATGATAGCCTCCTGAAACTAACCACCCCACCATCTAACATGATAACCTCCTGAAACTAACCACCACACCATCTAACATGAAAACCTCCTAAAACTATCCACCATCTAACATGATAACCTCCTGAAACTAACCACCACACCATCTAACATGATAACCTCCTGAAACTAATCACCCCACCATCTAACATGATAACCTCCTGAAACTAACCACCCCACCATCTAACATGATAGCCTCCTGAAACTAACCACCCCACCATCTAACATGATAACCTCCTGAAACTAACCACCACACCATCTAACATGAAAACCTCCTGAAACTATCCACCATCTAACATGATAACCTCCTGAAACTAACCACCCCACCATCTAACATGATAGCCTCCTGAAACTAACCACCCCACCATCTAACATGATAACCTCCTGAAACTAACCACCACACCATCTAACATGAAAACCTCCTAAAACTATCCACCATCTAACATGATAACCTCCTGAAACTAACCACCACACCATCTAACATGATAACCTCCTGAAACTAATCACCCCACCATCTAACATGATAACCTCCTGAAACTAACCACCCCACCATCTAACATGATAGCCTCCTGAAACTAACCACCCCACCATCTAACATGATAACCTCCTGAAACTAACCACCATCTAACATGATAACCTCCTGAAACTAACCACCACACCATCTAACATGATAACCTCCTGAAACTAATCACCCCACCATCTAACATGATAACCTCCTGAAACTAACCACCCCACCATCTAACATGATAGCCTCCTGAAACTAACCACCCCACCATCTAACATGATAACCTCCTGAAACTAACCACCACACCATCTAACATGAAAACCTCCTGAAACTATCCACCATCTAACATGATAACCTCCTGAAACTAACCACCATCTAACATGATAACCCCCTGAAACTAACCACCCCACCATCTAACATGATAACCTCCTGAAACTAATCACCCCACCACCTAACATGATAACCTCCTAAATATAACAGCCCCACCATCTAACATGATAACCTCCTGAAACTAACCACCATATGAAATGATAACCTCCTGAAACCAACAACCATCTAACATGATAACCTCCTGAAACTAACCACATCTAACATGATAACCTCCTGAAACTATCCACCCCACCATCTAACATGATAACCTCCTGAAACTAACCACCCCACCATCTAACATGATAGCCTCCTGAAACTAACCACCCCACCATCTAACATGATAACCTCCTGAAACTAACCACCACACCATCTAACATGAAAACCTCCTAAAACTATCCACCATCTAACATGATAACCTCCTGAAACTAACCACCACACCATCTAACATGATAACCTCCTGAAACTAATCACCCCACCATCTAACATGATAACCTCCTGAAACCAACCACACAACAATCTAACATGATAACCTCCTGAAACTAACCACATCTAACATGATAACCTCCTGAAACTACCCACCCCACCATCTAACATGATAACCTCCTGAAACTAACCACCCCACCATCTAACATGAAAACCTCCTGAAACTATCCACCATCTAACATGATAACCTCCTGAAACTAACCACCATATGAAATGATAACCTCCTGAAACCAACAACCATCTAACATGATAACCTCCTGAAACTAACCACATCTAACATGATAACCTCCTGAAACTATCCACCCCACCATCTAACATGATAACCTCCTGAAACTAACCACCCCACCATCTAACATGATAACCTCCTGAAACTAACCACACCCACCATCTAACATGATAACCTCCTGAAACTAACCACCCCACCATCTAACATGAAAACCTCCTGAAACTATCCACCATCTAACATGATAACCTCCTGAAACTAACCACCCCACCATCTAACATGATAACCTCCTGAAACTAACCACCCCACCATCTAACATGAAAACCTCCTGAAACTATCCACCATCTAACATGATAACCTCCTGAAACTAACCACCACACCATCTAACATGATAACCTCCTGAAACTAATCACCCCACCACCTAACATGATAACCTCCTGAAACCAACCACACAACAATCTAACATGATAACCTCCTGAAACTAACCACCCCACCATCTAACATGAAAACCTCCTGAAACTATCCACCATCTAACATGATAACCTCCTGAAACTAACCACCATATGAAATGATAACCTCCTGAAACCAACAACCATCTAACATGATAACCTCCTGAAACTAACCACATCTAACATGATAACCTCCTGAAACTATCCACCCCACCATCTAACATGATAACCTCCTGAAACTAACCACCCCACCATCTAACATGATAACCTCCTGAAACTAACCACCCCACCATCTAACATGATAACCTCCTGAAACTAACCACCCCACCATCTAACATGAAAACCTCCTGAAACTATCCACCATCTAACATGATAACCTCCTGAAACTAACCACCCCACCATCTAACATGATAACCTCCTGAAACTAACCACCCCACCATCTAACATGAAAACCTCCTGAAACTATCCACCATCTAACATGATAACCTCCTGAAACTAACCACCACACCATCTAACATGATAACCTCCTGAAACTAATCACCCCACCACCTAACATGATAACCTCCTGAAACAAACCACACAACAATCTAACATGATAACCTCCTGAAACTAACCACCCCACCATCTAACATGATAACCTCCTGAAACTAACCACCCCACCATCTAACATGATAACCTCCTGAAACTAACCACCCCACCATCTAACATGAAAACCTCCTGAAACTATCCACCATCTAACATGATAACCTCCTGAAACTAACCACCCCACCATCTAACATGATAACCTCCTGAAACTATCCACCCCACCATCTAACATGATAACCTCCTGAAACTAACCACCCCACCATCTAACATGATAACCTCCTGAAACTAACCACCCCACCATCTAACATGATAACCTCCTGAAACTAACCACCCCACCATCTAACATGAAAACCTCCTGAAACTATCCACCATCTAACATGATAACCTCCTGAAACTAACCACCCCACCATCTAACATGATAACCTCCTGAAACTAACCACCCCACCATCTAACATGAAAACCTCCTGAAACTATCCACCATCTAACATGATAACCTCCTGAAACTAACCACCACACCATCTAACATGATAACCTCCTGAAACTAATCACCCCACCACCTAACATGATAACCTCCTGAAACCAACCACACAACAATCTAACATGATAACCTCCTGAAACTAACCACCCCACCATCTAACATGAAAACCTCCTGAAACTATCCACCATCTAACATGATAACCTCCTGAAACTAACCACCATATGAAATGATAACCTCCTGAAACCAACAACCATCTAACATGATAACCTCCTGAAACTAACCACATCTAACATGATAACCTCCTGAAACTATCCACCCCACCATCTAACATGATAACCTCCTGAAACTAACCACCCCACCATCTAACATGATAACCTCCTGAAACTAACCACCCCACCATCTAACATGATAACCTCCTGAAACTAACCACCCCACCATCTAACATGAAAACCTCCTGAAACTATCCACCATCTAACATGATAACCTCCTGAAACTAACCACCCCACCATCTAACATGATAACCTCCTGAAACTAACCACCCCACCATCTAACATGAAAACCTCCTGAAACTATCCACCATCTAACATGATAACCTCCTGAAACTAACCACCACACCATCTAACATGATAACCTCCTGAAACTAATCACCCCACCACCTAACATGATAACCTCCTGAAACAAACCACACAACAATCTAACATGATAACCTCCTGAAACTAACCACCCCACCATCTAACATGAAAACCTCCTGAAACTATCCACCATCTAACATGATAACCTCCTGAAACTAACCACCATATAAAATGATAACCTCCTGAAACCAACAACCATCTAACATGATAACCTCCTGAAACTAACCACATCTAACCCTAAACCTCCTGAAACTATCCACCATCTAACATGATAACCTCCTGAAACTAACCACCCCATCATCTAACATGATAACCTCCTGAAACTAACCACCCCACCATCTAACATGAAAACCTCCTGAAACTATCCACCATCTAACATGATAACCTCCTGAAACTAACCACCATATGAAATGATAACCTCCTGAAACCAACAACCATCTAACATGATAACCTCCTGAAACTAACCACATCTAACATGATAACCTCCTGAAACTAACCACCCCACCATCTAACATGATAACCTCCTGAAACTAACCACCCCACCATCTAACATGATAACCTCCTGAAACTAACCACCCCACCATCTAACATGATAACCTCCTGAAACTAACCACCCCACCATCTAACATGATAACCTCCTGAAACTATCCACCCCACCATCTAACATGAAAACCTCCTGAAACTATCCACCATCTAACATGATAACCTCCTGAAACTAACCACCCCATCATCTAACATGATAACCTCCTGAAACTAACCACCCCACCATCTAACATGAAAACCTCCTGAAACTATCCACCATCTAACATGATAACCTCCTGAAACTAACCACCATATGAAATGATAACCTCCTGAAACCAACAACCATCTAAAATGATAACCTCCTGAAACTAACCACATCTAACATGATAACCTCCTGAAACTATCCACCCCACCATCTAACATGATAACCTCCTGAAACTAACCACCCCACCATCTAACATGATAACCTCCTGAAACTAACCACCCCACCATCTAACATGATAACCTCCTGAAACTAACCACCCCACCATCTAACATGAAAACCTCCTGAAACTATCCACCCCACCATCTAACATGAAAACCTCCTGAAACTATCCACCATCTAACATGATAACCTCCTGAAACTAACCACCACACCATCTAACATGATAACCTCCTGAAACTAACCACCCCACCATCTAACATGATAACCTCCTGAAACTAACCACCCCACCATCTAACATGATAACCTCCTGAAACTAACCACCACACCATCTAACATGATAACCTCCTGAAACTAATCACCCCACCATCTAACATGATAACCTCCTGAAACCAACCACACAACAATCTAACATGATAACCTCCTGAAACTAACCACCCCACCATCTAACATGAAAACCTCCTGAAACTATCCACCATCTAACATGATAACCTCCTGAAACTAACCACCATATAAAATGATAACCTCCTGAAACTAACTACCCCACCATCTAACATGATAACCTCCTGAAACTAACCACCCCACCATCTAACATGAAAACCTCCTGAAACTATCCACCCCACCATCTAACATGATAACCTCCTGAAACTAACCACCCCACCATCTAACATGATAACCTCCTGAAACTAACCACCCCACCATCTAACATGATAACCTCCTGAAACTAACCACCCCACCATCTAACATGATAACCTCCTGAAACTAACCACCACACCATCTAACATGATAACCTCCTGAAACTAATCACCCCACCACCTAACATGATAACCTCCTGAAACAAACCACACAACAATCTAACATGATAACCTCCTGAAACTAACCACCCCACCATCTAACATGAAAACCTCCTGAAACTATCCACCATCTAACATGATAACCTCCTGAAACTAACCACCATATAAAATGATAACCTCCTGAAACCAACAACCATCTAACATGATAACCTCCTGAAACTAACCACATCTAACATGATAACCTCCTGAAACTATCCACCCCACCATCTAACATGATAACCTCCTGAAACTAACCACCCCACCATCTAACATGATAACCTCCTGAAACTAACCACCCCACCATCTAACATGAAAACCTCCTGAAACTATCCACCATCTAACATGATAACCTCCTGAAACTAACCACCATATGAAATGATAACCTCCTGAAACCAACAACCATCTAAAATGATAACCTCCTGAAACTAACCACATCTAACATGATAACCTCCTGAAACTATCCACCCCACCATCTAACATGATAACCTCCTGAAACTAACCACCCCACCATCTAACATGATAACCTCCTGAAACTAACCACCCCACCATCTAACATGATAACCTCCTGAAACTAACCACCCCACCATCTAACATGAAAACCTCCTGAAACTATCCACCCCACCATCTAACATGAAAACCTCCTGAAACTATCCACCATCTAACATGATAACCTCCTGAAACTAACCACCCCATCATCTAACATGATAACCTCCTGAAACTAACCACCCCACCATCTAACATGAAAACCTCCTGAAACTATCCACCATCTAACATGATAACCTCCTGAAACTAACCACCATATGAAATGATAACCTCCTGAAACCAACAACCATCTAACATGATAACCTCCTGAAACTAACCACATCTAACATGATAACCTCCTGAAACTATCCACCCCACCATCTAACATGATAACCTCCTGAAACTAACCACCCCACCATCTAACATGATAACCTCCTGAAACTAACCACCCCACCATCTAACATGATAACCTCCTGAAACTAACCACCCCACCATCTAACATGAAAACCTCCTGAAACTATCCACCCCACCATCTAACATGAAAACCTCCTGAAACTATCCACCATCTAACATGATAACCTCCTGAAACTAACCACCACACCATCTAACATGATAACCTCCTGAAACTAACCACCCCACCATCTAACATGATAACCTCCTGAAACTAACCACCCCACCATCTAACATGATAACCTCCTGAAACTAACCACCACACCATCTAACATGATAACCTCCTGAAACTAATCACCCCACCATCTAACATGATAACCTCCTGAAACCAACCACACAACAATCTAACATGATAACCTCCTGAAACTAACCACCCCACCATCTAACATGAAAACCTCCTGAAACTATCCACCATCTAACATGATAACCTCCTGAAACTAACCACCATATAAAATGATAACCTCCTGAAACTAACTACCCCACCATCTAACATGATAACCTCCTGAAACTAACCACCCCACCATCTAACATGATAACCTCCTGAAACTAACCACCCCACCATCTAACATGAAAACCTCCTGAAACTATCCACCCCACCATCTAACATGATAACCTCCTGAAACTAACCACCCCACCATCTAACATGATAACCTCCTGAAACTATCCACCATCTAACATGATAACCTCCTGAAACTAACCACCATCTAACATGATAACCTCCTGAAACTAACCAACCCACCATCTAAAATGATAACCTCCTGAAACTAACCACATCTAACATGATAACCTCCTGAAACTATCCACCCCACCATCTAACATGATAACCTCCTGAAACTAACCACCCCACCATCTAACATGATAACCTCCTGAAACTAACCACCCCACCATCTAACATGATAACCTCCTGAAACTAACCACCCCACCATCTAACATGATAACCTCCTGAAACTATAACCACCCCACCATCTAACATGAAAACCTCCTGAAACTATCCACCATCTAACATGATAACCTCCTGAAACTAACCACCACACCATCTAACATGATAACCTCCTGAAACTAATCACCCCACCATCTAACATGATAACCTCCTGAAACCAACCACACAACAATCTAACATGATAACCTCCTGAAACTAACCACCCCACCATCTAACATGATAACCTCCTGAAACTATCCACCATCTAACATGATAACCTCCTGAAACTAACCACCATATAAAATGATAACCTCCTGAAACCAACAACCATCTAACATGATAACCTCCTGAAACTAACCACATCTAACATGATAACCTCCTGAAACTATCCACCCCACCATCTAACATGATAACCTCCTGAAACTAACCACCCCACCATCTAACATGAAAACCTCCTGAAACTATCCACCATCTAACATGATAACCTCCTGAAACTAACCACCCCACCATCTAACATGATAACCTCCTGAAACTAACCACCCCACCATCTAACATGAAAACCTCCTGAAACTATCCACCATCTAACATGATAACCTCCTGAAACTAACCACCCCACCATCTAACATGATAACCTCCTGAAACTAATCACCCCACCATCTAACATGATAACCTCCTGAAACAAACCACACAACAATCTAACATGATAACCTCCTGAAACTAACCACCCCACCATCTAACATGAAAACCTCCTGAAACTATCCACCATCTAACATGATAACCTCCTGAAACTAACCACCATATAAAATGATAACCTCCTGAAACCAACAACCATCTAACATGATAACCTCCTGAAACTAACCACATCTAACATGATAACCTCCTGAAACTATCCACCCCACCATCTAACATGATAACCTCCTGAAACTAACCACCCCACCATCTAACATGATAACCTCCTGAAACTAACCACACCACCATCTAACATGATAACCTCCTGAAACTAACCACCCCACCATCTAACATGAAAACCTCCTGAAACTATCCACCATCTAACATGATAACCTCCTGAAACTAACCACCCCACCATCTAACATGATAACCTCCTGAAACTAACCACCCCACCATCTAACATGAAAACCTCCTGAAACTATCCACCCCACCATCTAACATGATAACCTCCTGAAACTAACCACCCCACCATCTAACATGAAAACCTCCTGAAACTATCCACCATCTAACATGATAACCTCCTGAAACTAACCACCATATGAAATGATAACCTCCTGAAACCAACAACCATCTAACATGATAACCTCCTGAAACTAACCACATCTAACATGATAACCTCCTGAAACTATCCACCCCACCATCTAACATGATAACCTCCTGAAACTAACCACCCCACCATCTAACATGATAACCTCCTGAAACTAACCACCCCACCATCTAACATGATAACCTCCTGAAACTAACCACCCCACCATCTAACATGAAAACCTCCTGAAACTATCCACCCCACCATCTAACATGATAACCTCCTGAAACTATCCACCATCTAACATGATAACCTCCTGAAACTAACCACCACACCATCTAACATGATAACCTCCTGAAACTAACCACCCCACCATCTAACATGATAACCTCCTGAAACTAACCACACCACCATCTAACATGATAACCTCCTGAAACTAACCACCCCACCATCTAACATGAAAACCTCCTGAAACTATCCACCATCTAACATGATAACCTCCTGAAACTAACCACCATATAAAATGATAACCTCCTGAAACCAACAACCATCTAACATGATAACCTCCTGAAACTAACCACATCTAACATGATAACCTCCTGAAACTATCCACCCCACCATCTAACATGATAACCTCCTGAAACTAACCACCCCACCATCTAACATGATAACCTCCTGAAACTAACCACACCACCATCTAACATGATAACCTCCTGAAACTAACCACCCCACCATCTAACATGAAAACCTCCTGAAACTATCCACCATCTAACATGATAACCTCCTGAAACTAACCACCCCACCATCTAACATGATAACCTCCTGAAACTAACCACCCCACCATCTAACATGAAAACCTCCTGAAACTATCCACCCCACCATCTAACATGATAACCTCCTGAAACTAACCACCATCTAACATGATAACCTCCTGAAACTAACCACCCCACCATCTAACATGAAAACCTCCTGAAACTATCCACCATCTAACATGATAACCTCCTGAAACCAACCACACAACAATCTAACATGATAACCTCCTGAAACTAACCACCCCACCATCTAACATGAAAACCTCCTGAAACTATCCACCATCTAACATGATAACCTCCTGAAACTAACCACCATATAAAATGATAACCTCCTGAAACCAACAACCATCTAACATGATAACCTCCTGAAACTAACCACATCTAACATGATAACCTCCTGAAACTAACCACCCCACCATCTAACATGAAAACCTCCTGAAACTATCCACCATCTAACATGATAACCTCCTGAAACTAACCACCCCACCATCTAACATGATAACCTCCTGAAACTAACCACCCCACCATCTAACATGAAAACCTCCTGAAACTATCCACCCCACCATCTAACATGATAACCTCCTGAAACTATCCACCATCTAACATGATAACCTCCTGAAACTAACCACCCCACCATCTAACATGATAACCTCCTGAAACTAACCACCCCACCATCTAACATGAATAACCTCCTGAAACTATCCACCCCACCATCTAACATGATAACCTCCTGAAACTAACCACCCCACCATCTAACATGAAAACCTCCTGAAACTATCCACCATCTAACATGATAACCTCCTGAAACTAACCACCATATGAAATGATAACCTCCTGAAACCAACAACCATCTAACATGATAACCTCCTGAAACTAACCACATCTAACATGATAACCTCCTGAAACTATCCACCCCACCATCTAACATGATAACCTCCTGAAACTAACCACCCCACCATCTAACATGATAACCTCCTGAAACTAACCACACCACCATCTAACATGATAACCTCCTGAAACTAACCACCCCACCATCTAACATGAAAACCTCCTGAAACTATCCACCATCTAACATGATAACCTCCTGAAACTAACCACCCCACCATCTAACATGATAACCTCCTGAAACTAACCACCCCACCATCTAACATGAAAACCTCCTGAAACTATCCACCCCACCATCTAACATGATAACCTCCTGAAACTAACCACCCCACCATCTAACATGATAACCTCCTGAAACTATCCACCATCTAACATGATAACCTCCTGAAACTAACCACCATATGAAATGATAACCTCCTGAAACCAACAACCATCTAAAATGATAACCTCCTGAAACTAACCACATCTAACATGATAACCTCCTGAAACTATCCACCCCACCATCTAACATGATAACCTCCTGAAACTAACCACCCCACCATCTAACATGATAACCTCCTGAAACTAACCACCCCACCATCTAACATGATAACCTCCTGAAACTAACCACCCCATCATCTAACATGATAACCTCCTGAAACTATCCACCCCACCATCTAACATGAAAACCTCCTGAAACTATCCACCATCTAACATGATAACCTCCTGAAACTAACCACCACACCATCTAACATGATAACCTCCTGAAACTAATCACCCCACCATCTAACATGATAACCTCCTGAAACTAACCACACAACAATCTAACATGATAACCTCCTGAAACTAACCACCCCACCATCTAACATGAAAACCTCCTGAAACTATCCACCATCTAACATGATAACCTCCTGAAACTAACCACCATATAAAATGATAACCTCCTGAAACCAACAACCATCTAACATGATAACCTCCTGAAACTAACCACATCTAACATGATAACCTCCTGAAACTATCCACCCCACCATCTAACATGATAACCTCCTGAAACTAACCACCCCACCATCTAACATGATAACCTCCTGAAACTAACCACACCACCATCTAACATGATAACCTCCTGAAACTAACCACCCCACCATCTAACATGAAAACCTCCTGAAACTATCCACCATCTAACATGATAACCTCCTGAAACTAACCACCCCACCATCTAACATGATAACCTCCTGAAACTAACCACCCCACCATCTAACATGAAAACCTCCTGAAACTATCCACCCCACCATCTAACATGATAACCTCCTGAAACTAACCACCCCACCATCTAACATGAAAACCTCCTGAAACTATCCACCATCTAACATGATAACCTCCTGAAACCAACCACACAACAATCTAACATGATAACCTCCTGAAACTAACCACCCCACCATCTAACATGAAAACCTCCTGAAACTATCCACCATCTAACATGATAACCTCCTGAAACTAACCACCATATAAAATGATAACCTCCTGAAACCAACAACCATCTAACATGATAACCTCCTGAAACTAACCACATCTAACATGATAACCTCCTGAAACTATCCACCCCACCATCTAACATGATAACCTCCTGAAACTAACCACCCCACCATCTAACATGATAACCTCCTGAAACTAACCACCCCACCATCTAACATGATAACCTCCTGAAACTAACCACCCCACCATCTAACATGAAAACCTCCTGAAACTATCCACCATCTAACATGATAACCTCCTGAAACTAACCACCCCACCATCTAACATGATAACCTCCTGAAACTAACCACCCCACCATCTAACATGATAACCTCCTGAAACTATCCACCATCTAACATGATAACCTCCTGAAACTAACCACCACACCATCTAACATGATAACCTCCTGAAACTAATCACCCCACCACCTAACATGATAACCTCCTGAAACAAACCACACAACAATCTAACATGATAACCTCCTGAAACTAACCACCCCACCATCTAACATGAAAACCTCCTGAAACTATCCACCATCTAACATGATAACCTCCTGAAACTAACCACCCCACCATCTAACATGATAACCTCCTGAAACTAACCACCCCACCATCTAACATGAAAACCTCCTGAAACTATCCACCCCACCATCTAACATGATAACCTCCTGAAACTAACCACCCCACCATCTAACATGAAAACCTCCTGAAACTATCCACCATCTAACATGATAACCTCCTGAAACCAACCACACAACAATCTAACATGATAACCTCCTGAAACTAACCACCCCACCATCTAACATGAAAACCTCCTGAAACTATCCACCATCTAACATGATAACCTCCTGAAACTAACCACCATATGAAATGATAACCTCCTGAAACCAACAACCATCTAACATGATAACCTCCTGAAACTAACCACATCTAACATGATAACCCCCTGAAACTATCCACCCCACCATCTAACATGATAACCTCCTGAAACTAACCACCCCACCATCTAACATGATAACCTCCTGAAACTAACCACCCACCATCTAACATGATAACCTCCTGAAACTAACCACCCCACCATCTAACATGATAACCTCCTGAAACTATCCACCATCTAACATGATAACCTCCTGAAACTAACCACCCCACCATCTAACATGATAACCTCCTGAAACTAACCACCCCACCATCTAACATGAAAACCTCCTGAAACTATCCACCATCTAACATGATAACCTCCTGAAACTAACCACCACACCATCTAACATGATAACCTCCTGAAACTAACCACCCCACCACCTAACATGATAACCTCCTGAAACTATCCACCATCTAACATGATAACCTCCTGAAACTAACCACCATATAAAATGATAACCTCCTGAAACCAACAACCATCTAACATGATAACCTCCTGAAACTAACCACATCTAACATGATAACCTCCTGAAACTATCCACCCCACCATCTAACATGATAACCTCCTGAAACTAACCACCCCACCATCTAACATGATAACCTCCTGAAACTAACCACACCACCATTTAACATGATAACCTCCTGAAACTAACCAACCCACCATCTAACATGAAAACCTCCTGAAACTATCCACCATCTAACATGATAACCTCCTGAAACTAACCACCCCACCATCTAACATGATAACCTCCTGAAACTAACCACCCCACCATCTAACATGAAAACCTCCTGAAACTATCCACCCCACCATCTAACATGATAACCTCCTGAAACTAACCACCCCACCATCTAACATGAAAACCTCCTGAAACTATCCACCATCTAACATGATAACCTCCTGAAACTAACCACCATATGAAATGATAACCTCCTGAAACCAACAACCATCTAACATGATAACCTCCTGAAACTAACCACATCTAACATGATAACCTCCTGAAACTATCCACCCCACCATCTAACATGATAACCTCCTGAAACTAACCACCCCACCATCTAACATGATAACCTCCTGAAACTAACCACACCACCATCTAACATGATAACCTCCTGAAACTAACCACCCCACCATCTAACATGAAAACCTCCTGAAACTATCCACCATCTAACATGATAACCTCCTGAAACTAACCACCCCACCATCTAACATGATAACCTCCTGAAACTAACCACCCCACCATCTAACATGAAAACCTCCTGAAACTATCCACCCCACCATCTAACATGATAACCTCCTGAAACTAACCACCCCACCATCTAACATGAAAACCTCCTGAAACTATCCACCATCTAACATGATAACCTCCTGAAACTAACCACCATATGAAATGATAACCTCCTGAAACCAACAACCATCTAAAATGATAACCTCCTGAAACTAACCACATCTAACATGATAACCTCCTGAAACTATCCACCCCACCATCTAACATGATAACCTCCTGAAACTAACCACCCCACCATCTAACATGATAACCTCCTGAAACTAACCACCCCACCATCTAACATGATAACCTCCTGAAACTAACCACCCCACCATCTAACATGAAAACCTCCTGAAACTATCCACCCCACCATCTAACATGATAACCTCCTGAAACTAACCACCCCACCATCTAACATGAAAACCTCCTGAAACTGTCCACCATCTAACATGATAACCTCCTGAAACTATCCACCATCTAACATGATAACCTCCTGAAACTAACCACCATATGAAATGATAACCTCCTGAAACCAACAACCATCTAACATGATAACCTCCTGAAACTAACCACATCTAACATGATAACCTCCTGAAACTATCCACCCCACCATCTAACATGATAACCTCCTGAAACTAACCACCCCACCATCTAACATGATAACCTCCTGAAACTAACCACATCTAACATGATAACCTCCTGAAACTATCCACCATCTAACATGATAACCTCCTGAAACTAACCACCACACCATCTAACATGATAACCTCCTGAAACTAATCACCCCACCATCTAACATGATAACCTCCTGAAACCAACCACACAACAATCTAACATGATAACCTCCTGAAACTAACCACCCCACCATCTAACATGAAAACCTCCTGAAACTATCCACCATCTAACATGATAACCTCCTGAAACTAACCACCATATAAAATGATAACCTCCTGAAACCAACCACCATCTAACATGATAACCTCCTGAAACTAACCACATCTAACATGATAACCTCCTGAAACTATCCACCCCACCATCTAACATGATAACCTCCTGAAACTAACCACCCCACCATCTAACATGATAACCTCCTGAAACTAACTACCCCACCATCTAACATGATAACCTCCTGAAACTAACCACCCCACCATCTAACATTAAACCTCCTGAAACTATCCACCATCTAACATGATAACCTCCTGAAACTAACCACCCCATCATCTAACATGATAACCTCCTGAAACTAACCACCCCACCATCTAACATGAAAACCTCCTGAAACTATCCACCATCTAACATGATAACCTCCTGAAACTAACCACCATATGAAATGATAACCTCCTGAAACCAACAACCATCTAACATGATAACCTCCTGAAACTAACCACATCTAACATGATAACCTCCTGAAACTATCCACCCCACCATCTAACATGATAACCTCCTGAAACTAACCACCCCACCATCTAACATGATAACCTCCTGAAACTAACCACCCCACCATCTAACATGATAACCTCCTGAAACTAACCACCCCACCATCTAACATGATAACCTCCTGAAACTATCCACCCCACCATCTAACATGATAACCTCCTGAAACTAACCACCATATAACATGATAACCTCCTGAAACTAACCACCCCATCATCTAACATGATAACCTCCTGAAACTAACCACCCCACCATCTAACATGATAACCTCCTGAAACTATCCACCATCTAACATGATAACCTCCTGAAACTAACCACCATATGAAATGATAACCTCCTGAAACCAACAACCATCTAACATGATAACCTCCTGAAACTAACCACATCTAACATGATAACCTCCTGAAACTATCCACCCCACCATCTAACATGATAACCTCCTGAAACTAACCACCCCACCATCTAACATGATAACCTCCTGAAACTAACCACCCCACCATCTAACATGATAACCTCCTGAAACTAACCACCCCACCATCTAACATGATAACCTCCTGAAACTATCCACCCCACCATCTAACATGAAAACCTCCTGAAACTATCCACCATCTAACATGATAACCTCCTGAAACTAACCACCACACCATCTAACATGATAACCTCCTGAAACTAACCACCCCACCATCTAACATGATAACCTCCTGAAACTAACCACCCCACCATCTAACATGATAACCTCCTGAAACTAACCACCACACCATCTAACATGATAACCTCCTGAAACTAATCACCCCACCATCTAACATGATAACCTCCTGAAACCAACCACACAACAATCTAACATGATAACCTCCTGAAACTAACCACCCCACCATCTAACATGAAAACCTCCTGAAACTATCCACCATCTAACATGATAACCTCCTGAAACTAACCACCATATAAAATGATAACCTCCTGAAACTAACTACCCCACCATCTAACATGATAACCTCCTGAAACTAACCACCCCACCATCTAACATGATAACCTCCTGAAACTAACCACCCCACCATCTAACATGATAACCTCCTGAAACTATCCACCCCACCATCTAACATGATAACCTCCTGAAACTAACCACCCCACCATCTAACATGAAAACCTCCTGAAACTATCCACCATCTAACATGATAACCTCCTGAAACTAACCACCATATGAAATGATAACCTCCTGAAACCAACAACCATCTAAAATGATAACCTCCTGAAACTAACCACATCTAACATGATAACCTCCTGAAACTAACCACCACACCATCTAACATGATAACCTCCTGAAACTAATCACCCCACCATCTAACATGATAACCTCCTGAAACAAACCACACAACCATCTAACATGATAACCTCCTGAAACTAACCACCCCACCATCTAACATGATAACCTCCTGAAACTATCCACCATCTAACATGATAACCTCCTGAAACTAACCACCATATAAACATGATAACCTCCTGAAACTAACAACCATCTAACATGATAAACTCCTGAAACTAACAACCATCTAACATGATAACCTCCTGAAACTATCCACCCCACCATCTAACATGATAACCTCCTGAAACTAACCACCCCACCATCTAACATGATAACCTCCTGAAACCAACCACCATCTAACATGATAACCTCCTGAAACTAACCACCCCACCATCTAACATGATAACCTCCTGAAACTAACCACCCCATCATCTAACATGATAACCTCCTGAAACTATCCACCATCTAACATGATAACCTCCTGAAACTAACCACCACACCATCTAACATGATAACCTCCTGAAACTAATCACCCCACCATCTAACATGATAACCTCCTGAAACCAACCACACAACAATCTAACATGATAACCTCCTGAAACTAACCACCCCACCATCTAACATGAAAACCTCCTGAAACTATCACCATCTAACATGATAACCTCCTGAAACTAACCACCATATAAAATGATAACCTCCTGAAACCAACAACCATCTAACATGATAACCTCCTGAAACTAACCACATCTAACATGATAACCTCCTGAAACTATCCACCCCACCATCTAACATGATAACCTCCTGAAACTAACCACCCCACCATCTAACATGATAACCTCCTGAAACTAACCACACCACCATCTAACATGATAACCTCCTGAAACTAACCAACCCACCATCTAACATGATAACCTCCTGAAACTAACCACCATCTAACATGATAACCTCCTGAAACTAACCACCCCACCATCTAACATGATAACCTCCTGAAACTAACCACCCCACCATCTAACATGATAACCTCCTGAAACTATCCACCCCACCATCTAACATGATAACCTCCTGAAACTAACCACCCCACCATCTAACATGATAACCTCCTGAAACTAACCATCCACCATCTAACATGATAACCTCCTGAAACTAACCACCATATAACATGATAAACTCCTGAAACTAACCACATCTAACATGATAACCTCCTGAAACTAACCACATCTAACATGATAACCTCCTGAAACTATCCACCCCACCATCTAACATGATAACCTCCTGAAACTAACCACCCCACCATCTAACATGATAACCTCCTGAAACTAACCACCCCACCATCTAACATGATAACCTCCTGAAACTAACCACCCCACCATCTAACATGATAACCTCCTGAAACTATCCACCCCACCATCTAACATGATAACCTCCTGAAACTAACCACCCCACCATCTAACATGATAACCTCCTGAAACTAACCACCACACCATCTAACATGATAACCTCCTGAAACTAACCACCCCACCATCTAACATGATAACCTCCTGAAACTAACCACCCAACCATCTAACATGATAACCTCCTGAAACTAACCACCATCTAACATGATAACCTCCTGAAACTAACCACCATCTAACATGATAACCTCCTGAAACCATCCACCCCACCATCTAACATGAAAACCTCCTGAAACTATCACCATCTAACATGATAACCTCCTGAAACTAACCACCATATAAAATGATAACCTCCTGAAACCAACAACCATGATAACCTCCGTAAACTAACAACCATCTAACATGATAACCTCCTGAAACTAACCACCCCACCATCTAACATGATAACCTCCTGAAACTAACCACCCCACCATCTAACATGATAACCTCCTGAAACTAACCACACCACCATCTAACATGATAACCTCCTGAAACTAACCACCCCACCATCTAACATGATAACCTCCTGAAACTATCCACCATCTAACATGATAACCTCCTGAAACTAACCACCCCACCATCTAACATGATAACCTCCTGAAACTAACCACCCCACCATCTAACATGATAACTCCTGAAACTATCCACCCCACCATCTAACATGATAACCTCCTGAAACTAACCACCCCACCATCTAACATGATAACCTCCTGAAACTAACCACCCCACCATCTAACATGATAACCTCCTGAAACTAACCACACAACCATCTAACATGATAACCTCCTGAAACTAACCACCCCACCATCTAACATGATAACCTCCTGAAACTAACCACCATCTAACATGATAACCTCCTGAAACTAACCACCATATAAAATGATAACCTCCTGAAACCAACAACCATCTAACATGATAACCTCCTGAAACTAACCACATCTAACATGATAACCTCCTGAAACTATCCACCCCACCATCTAACATGATAACCTCCTGAAACTAACCACCCCACCATCTAACATGATAACCTCCTGAAACTAACCCCCCCACCATCTAACATGATAACCTCCTGAAACTAACCACCCCACCATCTAACATGATAACCTCCTGAAACTAACCACCCCACCATCTAACATGATAACCTCCTGAAACTAACCACCCCACCATCTAACATGATAACCTCCTGAAACTAACCACCCCACCATCTAACATGATAACCTCCTGAAACGAACCACCCCACCATCTAACATGATAACCTCCTGAAACTAACCACCACACCATCTAACATGATAACCTCCTGAAACTAACCACCCCACCATCTAACATGATAACCTCCTGAAACTAACCACACAACAATCTAACATGATAACCTCCTGAAACTAACCACCCCACCATCTAACATGATAACCTCCTGAAACTAACCACCCCACCATCTAACATGATAACCTCCTGAAACTAACCACCCCACCATCTAACATGATAACCTCCTGAAACTAACCACCCCACCATCTAACATGATAACCTCCTGAAACTAACCACCCCACCATCTAACATGATAACCTCCTGAAACTAACCACCCCACCATCTAACATGATAACCTCCTGAAACTATCCACCATATAACATGATAACCTCCTGAAACCAACCACACAACAATCTAACATGATAACCTCCTGAAACTAACCACCCCACCATCTAACATGAAAACCTCCTGAAACTATCCACCATCTAACATGATAACCTCCTGAAACTAACCACCATATAAAATGATAACCTCCTGAAACTAACAACCATCTAACATGATAACCTCCTGAAACTAACCACATCTAACATGATAACCTCCTGAAACTATCCACCCCACCATCTAACATGATAACCTCCTGAAACTAACCACCCCACCATCTAACATGATAACCTCCTGAAACTAACCACCCCACCATCTAACATGATAACCTCCTGAAACTAACCACCCCACCATCTAACATGATAACCTCCTGAAACTATCCACCATCTAACATGATAACCTCCTGAAACTAACCACCACACCATCTAACATGATAACCTCCTGAAACTAACCACCCCACCATCTAACATGATAACCTCCTGAAACTATCCACCATCTAACATGATAACCTCCTGAAACTAACCACCATATAAAATGATAACCTCCTGAAACCAACAACCATCTAACATGATAACCTCCTGAAACTAACCACATCTAACATGATAACCTCCTGAAACTATCCACCCCACCATCTAACATGATAACCTCCTGAAACTAACCACCCCACCATCTAACATGATAACCTCCTGAAACTAACCACACCACCATCTAACATGATAACCTCCTGAAACTAACCACCCCACCATCTAACATGATAACCTCCTGAAACTATCCACCATCTAACATGATAACCTCCTGAAACTAACCACCCCACCATCTAACATGATAACCTCCTGAAACTAACCACCCCACCATCTAACATGATAACCTCCTGAAACTATCCACCCCACCATCTAACATGATAACCTCCTGAAACTAACCACCCCACCATCTAACATGATAACCTCCTGAAACTATCCACCATCTAACATGATAACCTCCTGAAACTAACCACCATATGAAATGATAACCTCCTGAAACCAACAACCATCTAACATGATAACCTCCTGAAACTAACCACATCTAACATGATAACCTCCTGAAACTATCCACCCCACCATCTAACATGATAACCTCCTGAAACTAACCACCCCACCATCTAACATGATAACCTCCTGAAACTAACCACTCTCTAACATGATAACCTCCTGAAACTAACCACCCCACCATCTAACATGATAACCTCCTGAAACTAACCACCATCTAACATGAGAACCTCCTGAAACTAACCACCCCACCATCTAACATGATAACCTCCTGAAACTAACCACCCCACCATCTAACATGATAACCTCCTGAAACTATCCACCCCACCATCTAACATGATAACCTCCTGAAACTAACCAACCCACCATCTAAAATGATAACCTCCTGAAACTATCGACCATCTCACATGATAACCTCCTGAAACTAACCACCATCTAACATGATAACCTCCTGAAACTAACCACCATCTAACATGATAACCTCCTGAAACTAACCACCATCTAACATGATAACCTCCTGAAACTATCCACCCCACCATCTAACATGATAACCTCCTGAAACTAACCACCCCACCATCTAACATGATAACCTCCTGAAACTAACCACCCCACCATCTAACATGATAACCTCCTGAAACTAACCACCCCACCATCTAACATGATAACCTCCTGAAACTAACCACCATCTAACATGATAACCTCCTGAAACTAACCACCCCACCATCTAACATGATAACCTCCTGAAACTAACCACCATCTAACATGATAACCTCCTGAAACTAACCACCATCTAACATGATAACCTCCTGAAACTAACCACCCCACCATCTAACATGATAACCTCCTGAAACTAACCACCCACCATCTAACATGATAACCTCCTGAAACTAACCACCCCACCATCTAACATGATAACCTCCTGAAACTAACCACCCCACCATCTAACATGATAACCTCCTGAAACTATCCACCCCACCATCTAACATGATAACCTCCTGAAACTAACCACCATCTAACATGATAACCTCCTGAAACTAACCACCATCTAACATGATAACCTCCTGAAACTAACAACCATCTAACATGATAACCTCCTGAAACTAACCACATCTAACATGATAACCTCCTGAAACTATCCACCCCACCATCTAACATGATAACCTCCTGAAACTAACCACCCCACCATCTAACATGATAAACTCCTGAAACTAACCACACAACCATCTAACATGATAACCTCCTGAAACTAACCACCCACCATCTAACATGATAACCTCCTGAAACTAACCACCCCACCATCTAACATGATAACCTCCTGAAACTAACCACCCCACCATCTAACATGATAACCTCCTGAAACTATCGACCATCTCACATGATAACCTCCTGAAACTAACCACCATCTAACATGATAAACTCCTGAAACTAACCACCCCACCATCTAAAATGATAACCTCCTGAAACTATCCACCATCTAACATGATAACCTCCTGAAACTAACCACCATCTAACATGATAACCTCCTGAAACTAACCACCATCTAACATGATAACCTCCTGAAACTAACCACCATCTAACATGAGAACCTCCTGAAACTAACCAACCCACCATCTAAAATGATAACCTCCTGAAACTATCCACCATCTAACATGATAACCTCCTGAAACTAACCACCCCACCATCTAACATGATAACCTCCTAAAACTAACCACCCCACCATCTAACATGATAACCTCCTGAAACTAACCACCATCTAACATGATAACCTCCTGAAACTAACCACCCCACCATCTAACATGATAACCTCCTGAAACTAACCACCCCACCATCTAACATGATAACCTCCTGAAACTAACCACCCCACCATCTAACATGATAACCTCCTGAAAATATCCACCCCACCATCTAACATGATAACCTCCTGAAACTATCCACCATCTAACATGATAACCTCCTGAAACTAACCACCATATAAAATGATAACCTCCTGAAACTAACAACCATCTAACATGATAACCTCCTGAAACTAACCACATCTAACATGATAACCTCCTGAAACTATCCACCCCACCATCTAACATGATAACCTCCTGAAACTAACCACCCCACCATCTAACATGATAACCTCCTGAAACTAACCACCCCACCATCTAACATGATAACCTCCTGAAACTAACCACCCCACCATCTAAAATGATAACCTCCTGAAACTATCGACCATCTCACATGATAACCTCCTGAAACTAACCACCATCTAACATGATAACCTCCTGAAACTAACCAACCCACCATCTAAAATGATAACCTCCTGAAACTATCGACCATCTCACATGATAACCTCCTGAAACTAACCACCATCTCACATGATAACCTCCTGAAACTAACCACCATCTAACATGAGAACCTCCTGAAACTAACCAACCCACCATCTAACATGATAACCTCCTGAAACTATCCACCCCACCATCTAACATGATAACCTCCTGAAACTAACCACCCCACCATCTAACATGATAACCTCCTGAAACTAACCACACCACCATCTAACATGATAACCTCCTGAAACTAACCACCCACCATCTAACATGATAACCTCCTGAAACTAACCACCCCACCATCTAACATGATAACCTCCTGAAACTAACCACCCCACCATCTAACATGATAACCTCCTGAAACTAACCACCATCTAACATGATAACCTCCTGAAACTAACCAACCCACCATCTAAAATGATAACCTCCTGAAACTATCGACCATCTCACATGATAACCTCCTGAAACTAACCACCATCTAACATGATAACCTCCTGAAACTAACACCATCTAACATGATAACCTCCTGAAACTAACCACCATCTAACATGATAACCTCCTGAAACTAACCACCCCACCATCTAACATGATAACCTCCTGAAACTAACACCATCTAACATGATAACCTCCTGAAACTAACCACTCTCTAACATGATAACCTCCTGAAACTAACCACCCCACCATCTAACATGATAACCTCCTGAAACTAACCACCATCTAACATGATAACCTCCTGAAACTAACCACCATCTAACATGATAACCTCCTGAAACTAACCACCCCACCATCTAACATGATAACCTCCTGAAACTATCCACCCCACCATCTAACATGAGAACCTCCTGAAACTAACCAACCCACCATCTAAAATGATAACCTCCTGAAACTATCGACCATCTCACATGATAACCTCCTGAAACTAACCACCATCTAACATGATAACCTCCTGAAACTAACAACCATCTAACATGATAACCTCCTGAAACTAACCACATCTAACATGATAACCTCCTGAAACTATCCACCCCACCATCTAACATGATAACCTCCTGAAACTAACCACCCCACCATCTAACATGATAACCTCCTGAAACTAACCACCCCACCACCATCTAACATGATAACCTCCTGAAACTAACCACCACACCATCTAACATGATAACCTCCTGAAACTATCCACCCCACCATCTAACATGATAACCTCCTGAAACTAACCACCCCACCATCTAACATGATAACCTCCTGAAACTAACCACCATCTAACATGATAACCTCCTGAAACTATCCACCATCTAACATGATAACCTCCTGAAACTAACCACCATCTAACATGATAACCTCCTGAAACCAACAACCATCTAACATGATAACCTCCTGAAACTAACCACACCATCTAACATGATAACCTCCTGAAACTATCCACCCCACCATCTAACATGATAACCTCCTGAAACTAACCACCCCACCATCTAACATGATAACCTCCTGAAACTAACCACCATCTAACATGATAACCTCCTGAAACTAACCACCATCTAACATGATAACCTCCTGAAACTAACCACCACACCATCTAACATGATAACCTCCTGAAACTAATCACCCACCATCTAACATGATAACCTCCTGAAACTAACCACACAACAATCTAACATGATAACCTCCTGAAACTAACCAACCCACCATCTAAAATGATAACCTCCTGAAACTATCGACCATCTCACATGATAACCTCCTGAAACTAACCACCATCTAACATGATAACCTCCTGAAACCAACCACCATCTAACATGATAACCTCCTGAAACTAACCACCATCTAACATGATAACCTCCTGAAACTATCCACCCCACCATCTAACATGATAACCTCCTGAAACTAACCACCCCACCATCTAACATGATAACCTCCTGAAACTAACCACCCCACCATCTAACATGATAACCTCCTGAAACTAACCACCCCACCATCTAACATGATAACCTCCTGAAACTATCCACCATCTAACATGATAACCTCCTGAAACTAACCACCCCATCATCTAACATGATAACCTCCTGAAACTAACCACCCCACCATCTAACATGATAACCTCCTGAAACTAACCACCACCATCTAACATGATAACCTCCTGAAACTAACCACCATCTAAAATGATAACCTCCTGAAACTAACAACCATCTAACATGATAAACTCCTGAAACTAACCACATCTAACATGATAACCTCCTGAAACTAACCACCCCACCATCTAACATGATAACCTCCTGAAACTAACCACCATCTAACATGATAACCTCCTGAAACTAACCAACCCACCATCTAAAATGATAACCTCCTGAAACTATCGACCATCTCACATGATAACCTCCTGAAACTAACCACCATCTAACATGATAACCTCCTGAAACTAACCACCATCTAACATGATAACCTCCTGAAACTATCCACCCCACCATCTAACATGATAACCTCCTGAAACTAACCACCATCTAACATGATAACCTCCTGAAACTAACCACCCCACCATCTAACATGATAACCTCCTGAAACTAACCACCCCACCATCTAACATGATAACCTCCTGAAACTAACCACCATCTAACATGATAACCTCCTGAAACTAACCACCCCACCATCTAACATGATAACCTCCTGAAACTAACCACCCCACCATCTAACATGATAACCTCCTGAAACTAACCACCCCACCATCTAACATGATAACCTCCTGAAACTAACCACCATCTAAAATGATAACCTCCTGAAACCAACAACCATCTAACATGATAAACTCCTGAAACTAACCACATCTAACATGATAAACTCCTGAAACTAACCACATCTAACATGATAACCTCCTGAAACTAACCACCCCACCATCTAACATGATAACCTCCTGAAACTAACCACCCCACCATCTAACATGATAACCTCCTGAAACTAACCACCATCTAACATGATAACCTCCTGAAACTATCCACCATCTAACATGATAACCTCCTGAAACTAACCACCATCTAACATGATAACCTCCTGAAACTAACCAACCCACCATCTAAAATGATAACCTCCTGAAACTATCGACCATCTCACATGATAACCTCCTGAAACTAACCACCATCTAACATGATAACCTCCTGAAACCAACAACCATCTAACATGATAACCTCCTGAAACTAACCACCATCTAACATGATAACCTCCTGAAACTATCCACCCCACCATCTAACATGATAACCTCCTGAAACTAACCACCCCACAATCTAACATGATAACCTCCTGAAACTAACCACCCCACCATCTAACATGATAACCTCCTGAAACTAACCACCCCACCATCTAACATGATAACCTCCTGAAACTAACCACACCATCTAACATGATAACCTCCTGAAACTAACCACCCCACCATCTAACATGATAACCTCCTGAAACTAACCACCCCACCATCTAACATGATAACCTCCTGAAACTAACCACCCCACCATCTAACATGATAACCTCCTGAAACTAACCACCCCACCATCTAACATGATAACCTCCTGAAACTAACCACACCATCTAACATGATAACCTCCTGAAACTAATCACCCCACCATCTAACATGATAACCTCCTGAAACTAACCACTCTCTAACATGATAACCTCCTGAAACTAACCACCCCACCATCTAACATGATAACCTCCTGAAACTAACCACCATCTAACATGATAACCTCCTGAAACTAACCACCATCTAAAATGATAACCTCCTGAAACTAACCACCATCTAACATGATAACCTCCTGAAACTAACCACCATCTAACATGATAACCTCCTGAAACTATCCACCCCACCATCTAACATGATAACCTCCTGAAACTAACCACCCCACCATCTAACATGATAACCTCCTGAAACTAACCACCATCTAACATGATAACCTCCTGAAACTAACCACCCCACCATCTAACATGATAACCTCCTGAAACTAACCACCCCACCATCTAACATGATAACCTCCTGAAACTATCCACCACCATCTAACATGATAACCTCCTGAAACTAACCACCCCACCATCTAACATGATAACCTCCTGAAACCAACCACCATCTAACATGATAACCTCCTGAAACTAACCACCCCACCATCTAACATGATAACCTCCTGAAACTAACCACCCCACCATCTAACATGATAACCTCCTGAAACTAACCACCATCTAACATGATAACCTCCTGAAACTAACCACCCCACCATCTAACATGATAACCTCCTGAAACTAACCACCCCACCATCTAACATGATAACCTCCTGAAACTAACCACCCCACCATCTAACATGATAACCTCCTGAAACTAACCACCCCACCATCTAACATGATAACCTCCTGAAACTAACCACCCCACCATCTAACATGATAACCTCCTGAAACTAACCACCATCTAACATGATAACCTCCTGAAACTAACCACCCCACCATCTAACATGATAACCTCCTGAAACTAACCACCATCTAACATGATAACCTCCTGAAACTAACCACCCAACCATCTAACATGATAACCTCCTGAAACTAACCACCCCACCATCTAACATGATAACCTCCTGAAACTAACCACCCCACCATCTAACATGATAACCTCCTGAAACTAACCACCCCACCATCTAACATGATAACCTCCTGAAACTAACCACCCCACCATCTAACATGATAACCTCCTGAAACTAACCACCATCTAACATGATAACCTCCTGAAACCAACAACCATCTAACATGATAACCTCCTGAAACTAACCACATCTAACATGATAACCTCCTGAAACTATCCACCCCACCATCTAACATGATAACCTCCTGAAACTAACCACCCCACCATCTAACATGATAACCTCCTGAAACTAACCACCCCACCATCTAACATGATAACCTCCTGAAACGAACCACCCCGCCATCTAACATGATAACCTCCTGAAACTATCCACCCCACCATCTAACATGATAACCTCCTGAAACTATCCACCATCTAACATGATAACCTCCTGAAACTAACCACCACACCATCTAACATGATAACCTCCTGAAACTAACCACCCCACCATCTAACATGATAACCTCCTGAAACTAACCACACAACAATCTAACATGATAACCTCCTGAAACTAACCACCCCACCATCTAACATGATAACCTCCTGAAACTAACCACCATCTAACATGATAACCTCCTGAAACTAACCACCATATAAAATGATAACCTCCTGAAACCAACAACCATCTAACATGATAACCTCCTGAAACTAACCACATCTAACATGATAACCTCCTGAAACTATCCACCCCACCATCTAACATGATAACCTCCTGAAACTAACCACCCCACCATCTAACATGATAACCTCCTGAAACTAACCACCCCACCATCTAACATGATAACCTCCTGAAACTAACCACCCCACCATTTAAAATGATAACCTCCTGAAACTATCCACCATCTAACATAATAACCTCCTGAAACTAACCACCCCACCATCTAACATGATAACCTCCTAAAACTAACCACCACACCATCTAACATGATAACCTCCTGAAACTAACCACCCCACCATCTAACATGATAACCTCCTGAAACTAACCACCCCACCATCTAACATGATAACCTCCTGAAACTAACCACCATCTAACATGATAACCTCCTGAAACTAACCACCCCATCATCTAACATGATAACCTCCTGAAACTAACCACATCTAACATGATAACCTCCTGAAACTAACCACCATCTAACATGATAACCTCCTGAAACTAACCACCCCACCATCTAACATGATAACCTCCTGAAACTAACCACCCCACCATCTAACATGATAACCTCCTGAAACTAACCACCATCTAACATGATAACCTCCTGAAACTAACCACCATCTAAAATGATAACCTCCTGAAACTAACAACCATCTCACATGATAACCTCCTGAAACTAACCACCATCCAACATGATAACCTCCTGAAACTAATCCACCCCACCATCTAACATGATAACCTCCTGAAACTAACCACCCCACCATCTAACATGATAACCTCCTGAAACTAACCACCCCACCATCTAACATGATAACCTCCTGAAACTAACCACCCCACCATCTAACATGATAACCTCCTGAAACTAACCACCATCTAACATGATAACCTCCTGAAACTAACCACACATCTAACATGATAACCTCCTGAAACTAACCACCCCACCATCTAACATGATAACCTCCTGAAACTATCCACCCCACCATCTAACATGATAACCTCCTGAAACTAACCACCCCACCATCTAACATGATAACCTCCTGAAACTAACCACCATCTAACATGATAACCTCCTGAAACTAACCACCATCTAACATGATAACCTCATGAAACTAACAACCCCACCATCTAACATGATAACCTCCTGAAACTAACCACCATCTAACATGATAACCTCCTGAAACTATCCACCCCACCATCTAACATGATAACCTCCTGAAACTAACCACCCCACCATCTAACATGATAACCTCCTGAAACTAACCACCATCTAACATGATAACCTCCTGAAACTAACCACCCCACCATCTAACATGATAACCTCCTGAAACTAACCACCATCTAACATGAGAACCTCCTGAAACTAACCACCCCACCATCTAACATGATAACCTCCTGAAACTAACCACCCCATCATCTAACATGATAACCTCCTGAAACTATCCACCCCACCATCTAACATGATAACCTCCTGAAACTAACCACTCCACCATCTAACATGATAACCTCCTGAAACTAACCACCATCTAACATGATAACCTCCTGAAACTAACCACCATATAAAATGATAACCTCCTGAAACCAACAACCATCTAACATGATAACCTCCTGAAACTAACCACCATCTAACATGATAACCTCCTGAAACTATCCACCCCACCATCTAACATGATAACCTCCTGAAACTAACCACCCCACCATCTAACATGATAACCTCCTGAAACTAACCACCCCACCATCTAACATGATAACCTCCTGAAACTAACCACCCCACCATCTAACATGATAACCTCCTGAAACTAACCACCCCACCATCTAACATGATAACCTCCTGAAACTAACCACCCCACCATCTAACATGATAACCTCCTGAAACTAACCACCATCTAACATGATAACCTCCTGAAACTATCCACCCCACCATCTAACATGATAACCTCCTGAAACTAACCACCATCTAACATGATAACCTCCTGAAACTAACAACCATCTAACATGATAACCTCCTGAAACTAACCACCCCACCATCTAACATGATAACCTCCTGAAACTAACCACCCCACCATCTAACATGATAACCTCCTGAAACTAACCACCATATAAAATGATAACCTCCTGAAACTAACAACCATCTAACATGATAACCTCCTGAAACTAACCACATCTAACATGATAACCTCCTGAAACTAACCACTCTCTAACATGATAACCTCCTGAAACTAACCACCCCACCATCTAACATGATAACCTCCTGAAACTAACCACCATCTAACATGATAACCTCCTGAAACTAACCACCATATAAAATGATAACCTCCTGAAACCAACAACCATCTAACATGATAACCTCCTGAAACTAACCACCATCTAACATGATAACCTCCTGAAACTATCCACCCCACCATCTAACATGATAACCTCCTGAAACTAACCACCCCACCATCTAACATGATAACCTCCTGAAACTAACCACCCCACCATCTAACATGATAACCTCCTGAAACTAACCACCCCACCATCTAACATGATAACCTCCTGAAACTATCCACCATCTAACATGATAACCTCCTGAAACTAACCACCCCACCATCTAACATGATAACCTCCTGAAACTAACCCCACCATCTAACATGATAACCTCCTGAAACTAACCACCCCACCATCTAACATGATAACCTCCTGAAACTAACCACCCCACCATCTAACATGATAACCTCCTGAAACTAACCACCCCCACCATCTAACATGATAACCTCCTGAAACTAACCACCATCTAACATGATAACCTCCTGAAACTAACAACCATCTAACATGATAACCTCCTGAAACTAACCACCCCAACCATCTAACATGATAACCTCCTGAAACTAACCACCCCACCATTTAACATGATAACCTCCTGAAACTAACCACCCCACCATCTAACATGATAACCTCCTGAAACTAACCACCCCACCATCTAACATGATAACCTCCTGAAACTAACCACCCCACCATCTAACATGATAACCTCCTGAAACTAACCACCATCTAACATGATAACCTCCTGAAACTAACCACCATCTAACATGATAACCTCCTGAAACTAACCACCATCTAACATGATAACCTCCTGAAACTAACCACCATCTAACATGATAACCTCCTGAAACTATCCACCCCACCATCTAACATGATAACCTCCTGAAACTAACCACCATCTAACATGATAACCTCCTGAAACTAACCACCCAACCATCTAACATGATAACCTCCTGAAACTAACCACCCCACCATCTAACATGATAACCTCCTGAAACTATCCACCCCACCATCTAACATGATAACCTCCTGAAACTAACCACCCCACCATCTAACATGATAACCTCCTGAAACTAACCACCCCACCATCTAACATGATAACCTCCTGAAACTAACCACCATCTAACATGATAACCTCCTGAAACTATCCACCCCACCATCTAACATGATAACCTCCTGAAACTAACCACCACCATCTAACATGATAACCTCCTGAAACTATCCACCCCACCATCTAACATGATAACCTCCTGAAACTAACCACCATCTAACATGATAACCTCCTGAAACTAACCACCATCTAACATGATAACCTCATGAAACTAACCACCCCACCATCTAACATGATAACCTCCTGAAACTAATCCACCCCACCATCTAACATGATAACCTCCTGAAACTAACCACCCCACCATCTAACATGATAACCTCCTGAAACTAACCACCCCACCATCTAACATGATAACCTCCTGAAACTATCCACCCCACCATCTAACATGATAACCTCCTGAAACTAACCACCCCACCATCTAACATGATAACCTCCTGAAACTAACCACCATCTAACATGATAACCTCCTGAAACTAACCACCATATAAAATGATAACCTCCTGAAACCAACAACCATCTAACATGATAAACTCCTGAAACTAACCACATCTAACATGATAACCTCCTGAAACTATCCACATCTAACATGATAACCTCCTGAAACTAACCACCATCTAACATGATAACCTCCTGAAACTAACCACCCCACCATCTAACATGATAACCTCCTGAAACTAACCACCCCACCATCTAACATGATAACCTCCTGAAACTAACCCCACCATCTAACATGATAACCTCCTGAAACTAACCACCCCACCATCTAACATGATAACCTCCTGAAACTAACCACCACCATCTAACATGATAACCTCCTGAAACTAATCCACCATCTAACATGATAACCTCCTGAAACTAACCACCCCACATCTAACATGATAACCTCCTGAAACTAACCACCCCACCATCTAACATGATAACCTCCTGAAACTAACCACCCCACCATCTAACATGATAACCTCCTGAAACTAACCACCCCACCATCTAACATGATAACCTCCTGAAACTAACCACCATCTAACATGATAACCTCCTGAAACTAACCACCCCACCATCTAACATGATAACCTCCTGAAACTAACCACCCCACCATCTAACATGATAACCTCCTGAAACTAACCACCCCACCATCTAACATGATAACCTCCTGAAACTAAACCACCCCACCATCTAACATGATAACCTCCTGAAACTAACCACCATCTAACATGATAACCTCCTGAAACTAACCACCCCACCATCTAACATGATAACCTCCTGAAACTAACCACCCCATCATCTAACATGATAACCTCCTGAAACTAACCACCATCTAACATGATAACCTCCTGAAACTAACCACCACACCATCTAACATGATAACCTCCTGAAACTAATCACCCCACCATCTAACATGATAACCTCCTGAAACTAACCACCCCACCATCTAACATGATAACCTCCTGAAACTAACCACCCCACCATTTAAAATGATAACCTCCTGAAACTATCCACCATCTAACATAATAACCTCCTGAAACTAACCACCCCACCATCTAACATGATAACCTCCTAAAACTAACCACCACACCATCTAACTTGATAACCTCCTGAAACTAACCACCCCATCATCTAACATGATAACCTCCTGAAACTAACCACCCCACCATCTAACATGATAACCTCCTGAAACTAATCACCCCACCATCTAACATGATAACCTCCTGAAACTAACCACCCCACCATCTAACATGATAACCTCCTGAAACTAACCACCCCACCATCTAACATGATAACCTCCTGAAACTATCCACCATCTAACATGATAACCTCCTGAAACTAACCACCCACCATATAAAATGATAACCTCCTGAAACCAACAACCATCTAACATGATAACCTCCTGAAACTAACCACCATCTAACATGATAACCTCCTGAAACTATCCACCCCACCATCTAACATGATAACCTCCTGAAACTAACCACCCCACCATCTAACATGATAACCTCCTGAAACTATCACCATCTAACATGATAACCTCCTGAAACTAACCACCATATAAAATGATAACCTCCTGAAACCAACAACCATGATAACCTCCGTAAACTAACAACCATCTAACATGATAACCTCCTGAAACCCACCACCATCTAACATGATAACCTCCTGAAACTAACCACCCCACCATCTAACATGATAACCTCCTGAAACTAACCACCCCACCATCTAACATGATAACCTCCTGAAACTAACCACCCCACCATCTAACATGATAACCTCCTGAAACTAACCACCCCACCATCTAACATGATAACCTCCTGAAACTAACCACCCCACCATCTAACATGATAACCTCCTGAAACTAACCACCCCACCATCTAACATGATAACCTCCTGAAACTAACCACCCCACCATCTAACATGATAACCTCCTGAAACTAACCACCATCTAACATGATAACCTCCTGAAACTAACCACCCCACCATCTAACATGATAACCTCCTGAAACTATCCACCCCACCATCTAACATGATAACCTCCTGAAACTAACCACCCCACCATCTAACATGATAACCTCCTGAAACTAACCACCATCTAACATGATAACCTCCTGAAACTAACACCATCTAACATGATAACCTCCTGAAAACCACCATCTAACATGATAACCTCCTGAAACTAACCACCCCACCATCTAACATGATAACCTCCTGAAACTAACCACCCCACCATCTAACATGATAACCTCCTGAAACTAACCACCCCACCATCTAACATGATAACCTCCTGAAAAACAACCATCTAACATGATAACCTCCTGAAACTAACCACCATCTAACATGATAACCTCCTGAAACTAACCACCCACCATCTAACATGATAACCTCCTGAAACTAACCACCCCACCATCTAACATGATAACCTCCTGAAACTAACCACCCCACCATCTAACATGATAACCTCCTGAAACTAACCACCCCACCATCTAAACATGATAACCTCCTGAAACTAACCACCCCACCATCTAACATGATAACCTCCTGAAACTAACCACCCCACCATCTAACATGATAACCTCCTGAAACTAACCACCCCACCATCTAACATGATAACCTCCTGAAACTAACCACCCCACCATCTAACATGATAACCTCCTGAAACTAACCACCCCACCATCTAACATGATAACCTCCTGAAACTAACCACCCCACCATCTAACATGATAACCTCCTGAAACTAACCACCCCACCATCTAACATGATAACCTCCTGAAACTAACCACCCCACCATCTAACATGATAACCTCCTGAAACTAACCACCATCTAACATGATAACCTCCTGAAACTAACCACCCCACCATCTAACATGATAACCTCCTGAAACTAACCACCCCACCATCTAACATGATAACCTCCTGAAACTAACCACCCCACCATCTAACATGATAACCTCCTGAAACTAACCACCCCACCATCTAACATGATAACCTCCTGAAACTAATCACCCCACCATCTAACATGATAACCTCCTGAAACTAACCACCCCACCATCTAACATGATAACCTCCTGAAACTAACCACCCCACCATCTAACATGATAACCTCCTGAAACTAACCACCCCACCATCTAACATGATAACCTCCTGAAACTAACCACCCCACCATCTAACATGATAACCTCCTGAAACTAACCACCCCACCATCTAACATGATAACCTCCTGAAACCTAACCACCACCATCTAACATGATAACCTCCTGAAAATATCCACCCCACCATCTAACATGATAAACTCCTGAAACTAACCACATCTAACATGATAACCTCCTGAAACTAACCACCATCTAACATGATAACCTCCTGAAACTAACCACCATCTAACATGATAACCTCCTGAAACTAACCACCCCACCATCTAACATGATAACCTCCTGAAACTAACCACCCCACCATCTAACATGATAACCTCCTGAAACTAACCACCCACCATCTAACATGATAACCTCCTGAAACTAACCACCCCACCATCTAACATGATAACCTCCTGAAACTAACCACCCCACCATCTAACATGATAACCTCCTGAAACTAACCACCCCACCATCTAACATGATAACCTCCTGAAACTAACCACCCCACCATCTAACATGATAACCTCCTGAAACTAACCACCCCACCATCTAACATGATAACCTCCTGAAACTAACCACCACCATCTAACATGATAACCTCCTGAAACTAACCACCCCACCATCTAACATGATAACCTCCTGAAACTAACCACCCCACCATCTAACATGATAACCTCCTGAAACTAACCACCCCACCATCTAACATGATAACCTCCTGAAACTAACCACCCCACCATCTAACATGATAACCTCCTGAAACTAACCACCCCACCATCTAACATGATAACCTCCTGAAACTAACCACCCCACCATCTAACATGATAACCTCCTGAAACTAACCACCCCACCATCTAACATGATAACCTCCTGAAACTAACCACCATCTAACATGATAACCTCCTGAAACTAACCACCCCACCATCTAACATGATAACCTCCTGAAACTAACCACCCCACCATCTAACATGATAACCTCCTGAAACTAACCACCCCACCATCTAACATGATAACCTCCTGAAACTAACCACCCCACCATCTAACATGATAACCTCCTGAAACTAACCACCCCACCATCTAACATGATAACCTCCTGAAACTAACCACCATCTAACATGATAACCTCCTGAAACTAACCACCCCACCATCTAACATGATAACCTCCTGAAACTAACCACCCCACCATCTAACATGATAACCTCCTGAAACTATCCACCCCACCATCTAACATGATAACCTCCTGAAACTAACCACCCCACCATCTAACATGATAACCTCCTGAAACTAACCACCCCACCATCTAACATGATAACCTCCTGAAACTAACCACCCCACCATCTAACATGATAACCTCCTGAAACTATCCACCCCACCATCTAACATGATAACCTCCTGAAACTAACCACCCCACCATCTAACATGATAACCTCCTGAAACTAATCACCCCACCATCTAACATGATAACCTCCTGAAACTAACCACCATCTAACATGATAACCTCCTGAAACTAACCACCATATAACATGATAACCTCCTGAAACTAACAACCATCTAACATGATAACCTCCTGAAACTAACCACCCACATCTAACATGATAACCTCCTGAAACTAACCACCCCACCATCTAACATGATAACCTCCTGAAACTAACCACCCCACCATCTAACATGATAACCTCCTGAAACTAACCACCCACCATCTAACATGATAACCTCCTGAAACTATCCACCCCACCATCTAACATGATAACCTCCTGAAACTAACCACCCCACCATCTAACATGATAACCTCCTGAAACTAACCACCCCACCATCTAACATGATAACCTCCTGAAACTAACCACCCCACCATCTAACATGATAACCTCCTGAAACTAACCACCCCACCATCTAACATGATAACCTCCTGAAACTAACCACCCCACCATCTAACATGATAACCTCCTGAAACTAACCACCCCACCATCTAACATGATAACCTCCTGAAACTAACCACCCCACCATCTAACATGATAACCTCCTGAAACTAACCACCCCACCATCTAACATGATAACCTCCTGAAACTAACCACCCCACCATCTAACATGATAACCTCCTGAAACTAACCACCCCACCATCTAACATGATAACCTCCTGAAACTAACCACCCCACCATCTAACATGATAACCTCCTGAAACTAACCACCCCACCATCTAACATGATAACCTCCTGAAACTAACCACCCCACCATCTAACATGATAACCTCCTGAAACTAACCACCCCACCATCTAACATGATAACCTCCTGAAACTAACCACCCCACCATCTAACATGATAACCTCCTGAAACTAACCACCCCACCATCTAACATGATAACCTCCTGAAACTAATCACCCCACCATCTAACATGATAACCTCCTGAAACTAACCACCCACCATCTAACATGATAACCTCCTGAAACTAACCACCCCACCATCTAACATGATAACCTCCTGAAACTAACCACCCCACCATCTAACATGATAACCTCCTGAAACTAACCACCCCACCATCTAACATGATAACCTCCTGAAACTAACCACCCCACCATCTAACATGATAACCTCCTGAAACTAACCACATCTAACATGATAACCTCCTGAAACTAACCACTCTCTAACATGATAACCTCCTGAAACTAACCACCCCACCATCTAACATGATAACCTCCTGAAACTAACCACCATCTAACATGATAACCTCCTGAAACTAACCACCCCACCATCTAACATGATAACCTCCTGAAACTAACCACCCCACCATCTAACATGATAACCTCCTGAAACTAACCACCCCACCATCTAACATGATAACCTCCTGAAACTAACCACCCACCATCTAACATGATAACCTCCTGAAACTAACCACCCCACCATCTAACATGATAACCTCCTGAAACTAACCACCCCACCATCTAACATGATAACCTCCTGAAACTAACCACCATCTAACATGATAACCTCCTGAAACTAACCACCATCTAACATGATAACCTCCTGAAACTAACCAACCCACCATCTAAAATGATAACCTCCTGAAACTATCGACCATCTCACATGATAACCTCCTGAAACTAACCACCATCTAACATGATAACCTCCTGAAACTAACCACCCCACATCTAACATGATAACCTCCTGAAACAAACCACCATCTAACATGATAACCTCCTGAAACTAACCACCCCACCATCTAACATGAAAACCTCCTGAAACTAACCACCCCACCATCTAACATGATAACCTCCTGAAACTAACCACCCCACCATCTAACATGATAACCTCCTGAAACTAACCACCCCACCATCTAACATGATAACCTCCTGAAACTAACCACCCCACCATCTAACATGATAACCTCCTGAAACTAACCACCCCACCATCTAACATGATAACCTCCTGAAACTATCCACACCCCACCATCTAACATGATAACCTCCTGAAACTAACCACCCCACCATCTAACATGATAACCTCCTGAAACTAACCACCCCACCATCTAACATGATAACCTCCTGAAACGAACCACCCCACCATCTAACATGATAACCTCCTGAAACTAACCACCATCTAACATGATAACCTCCTGAAACTAACCACCCCACCATCTAACATGATAACCTCCTAAAACTAACCACCCCACCATCTAACATGATAACCTCCTGAAACTAACCACCCCACCATCTAACATGATAACCTCCTGAAACTAACCACCCCACCATCTAACATGATAACCTCCTGAAACTAACCACCCACCATCTAACATGATAACCTCCTGAAACTAACCACCCCACCATCTAACATGATAACCTCCTGAAACTAATCACCCCACCATCTAACATGATAACCTCCTGAAACTAACCACACCATCTAACATGATAACCTCCTGAAACTAACCACCCCACCATCTAACATGATAACCTCCTGAAACTAACCACCCCACCATCTAACATGATAACCTCCTGAAACTAACCACCCCACCATCTAACATGATAACCTCCTGAAACTAACCACCCCACCATCTAACATGATAACCTCCTGAAACTAACCACCCCACCATCTAACATGATAACCTCCTGAAACTATCCACCCCACCATCTAACATGATAACCTCCTGAAACTAACCACCCCACCATCTAACATGATAACCTCCTGAAACTAACCACCCCACCATCTAACATGATAACCTCCTGAAACTAACCACCCCACCATCTAACATGATAACCTCCTGAAACTAACCACCCCACCATCTAACATGATAACCTCCTGAAACTAACCACCCCACCATCTAACATGATAACCTCCTGAAACTAACCACCCCACCATCTAACATGATAACCTCCTGAAACTAACCACCCCACCATCTAACATGATAACCTCCTGAAACTAACCACCCCACCATCTAACATGATAACCTCCTGAAACTAACCAACCCACCATCTAACATGATAACCTCCTGAAACTAACCACCATCTAACATGATAACCTCCTGAAACTAACCACCATCTAACATGATAACCTCCTGAAACTAACAACCATCTAACATGATAACCTCCTGAAACTAACCACCATCTAACATGATAACCTCCTGAAACTAACCACCCCACCATCTAACATGATAACCTCCTGAAACTAACCACCCCACCATCTAACATGATAACCTCCTGAAACTAACCACCCCACCATCTAACATGATAACCTCCTGAAACTAACCACCCCACCATCTAACATGATAACCTCCTGAAACTAACCACCCCACCATCTAACATGATAACCTCCTGAAACTAATCACCCCACCATCTAACATGATAACCTCCTGAAACTAACCACCCCACCATCTAACATGATAACCTCCTGAAACTAACCACCCCACCATCTAACATGATAACCTCCTGAAACTAACCACCCCACCATCTAACATGATAACCTCCTGAAACTAACCACCACCTAACATGATAACCTCCTGAAACTAACCACCCCACCATCTAACATGATAACCTCCTGAAACTAACCACCCCACCATCTAACATGATAACCTCCTGAAACTAACCACCCCACCATCTAACATGATAACCTCCTGAAACTAACCACCCCACCATCTAACATGATAACCTCCTGAAACTATCACCCCACCATCTAACATGATAACCTCCTGAAACTAACCACCCCACCATCTAACATGATAACCTCCTGAAACTAACCACCCCACCATCTAACATGATAACCTCCTGAAACTAACCACCCCACCATCTAACATGATAACCTCCTGAAACTAACCACCCCACCATCTAACATGATAACCTCCTGAAACTAACCACCCCACCATCTAACATGATAACCTCCTGAAACTAACCACCCCACCATCTAACATGATAACCTCCTGAAACTAACCACCCCACCATCTAACATGATAACCTCCTGAAACTAACCACCACCATCTAACATGATAACCTCCTGAAACTAACCACCAAATAAAATGATAACCTCCTGAAACTAACAACCATCTAACATGATAACCTCCTGAAACTAACCACCATCTAACATGATAACCTCCTGAAACTAACCACCCCACCATCTAACATGATAACCTCCTGAAACTAACCACCCCACCATCTAACATGATAACCTCCTGAAACTAACCACCCCACCATCTAACATGATAACCTCCTGAAACTAACCACCATATAAAATGATAACCTCCTGAAACTAACAACCATCTAACATGATAACCTCCTGAAACTAACCACCCCACCATCTAACATGATAACCTCCTGAAACTATCCACCCCACCATCTAACATGATAACCTCCTGAAACTAACCACCCCACCATCTAACATGAAAACCTCCTGAAACTAACCACCCCACCATCTAACATGATAACCTCCTGAAACTAACCACCCCACCATCTAACATGATAACCTCCTGAAACTAATCCACCATCTAACATGATAACCTCCTGAAACTAACCACCCCACCATCTAACATGATAACCTCCTGAAACTAACACCCCACCATCTAACATGATAACCTCCTGAAACTAACCACCCCACCATCTAACATGATAACCTCCTGAAACTAACCACCATCTAACATGATAACCTCCTGAAACTAACCACCCCACCATCTAAAATGATAACCTCCTGAAACTAACCACCCCACCATCTAACATGATAACCTCCTGAAACTAACCACCCCACCATCTAACATGATAACCTCCTGAAACTAATCACCATCTAACATGATAACCTCCTGAAACTAACCACACCATCTAACATGATAACCTCCTGGAAACTAACCACCATCTAACATGATAACCTCCTGAAACTAACAACCATCTAACATGATAACCTCCTGAAACTAACCACCCCACCATCTAACATGATAACCTCCTGAAACTAACCACCCCACCATCTAACATGATAACCTCCTGAAACTAACCACCCCACCATCTAACATGATAACCTCCTGAAAATATCCACCCCACCATCTAACATGATAACCTCCTGAAACTAACCACCCCACCATCTAACATGATAACCTCCTGAAACTAACCACCATATAAAATGATAACCTCCTGAAACTAACAACCATCTAACATGATAAACTCCTGAAACTAACCACCCCACCATCTAGAATGATAACCTCCTAAAACTAACCACCCCACCATCTAACATGATAACCTCCTGAAACTAACCACCCCACCATCTAACATGATAACCTCCTGAAACTAACCACCCCATCATCTAACATGATAACCTCCTGAAACTAACAACCCCACCATCTAAAATGATAACCTCCTGAAACTAACCACCCACCATCTAACATGATAACCTCCTGAAACTAACCACCCCACCATCTAACATGATAACCTCCTGAAACTAACCACCCCACCATCTAACATGATAACCTCCTGAAACTAACCACCCCACCATCTAACATGATAACCTCCTGAAACTAACCACCATCTAACATGATAACCTCCTGAAACTAACCACCCCACCATCTAAAATGATAACCTCCTGAAACTATCCACCCCACCATCTAACATGATAACCTCCTGAAACTAACCACCATATAAAATGATAACCTCCTGAAACCAACAACCATGATAACCTCCTGAAACTAACAACCATCTAACATGATAACCTCCTGAAACTAACCACCCCACCATCTAACATGATAACCTCCTAAAACTAACCACCACACCATCTAACTTGATAACCTCCTGAAACTAACCACCCCATCATCTAACATGATAATCTCCAGAAACTAACAACCCCACCATCTAACATGATAACTATCCACCCATCATCTAAGATGATAACCTCCTGAAACTAACCAACCCCACCATCTAACATGATAACCTCCTAAAACTAACCACCCCACCATCTAACATGATAACCTCCTGAAACTAACCACCATATAAAATGATAACCTCCTGAAACTAACAACCATCTAACATGATAAACTCCTGAAACTAACCACATCTAACATGATAACCTCCTGAAACTATCCACCCCACCATCTAACATGATAACCTCCTGAAACTAACCACCCCACCATCTAACATGATAACCTCCTGAAACTAACCACCCCACCATCTAACATGATAACCTCCGGAAACTAACAACCATCTAACATGATAACCTCCTGAAACTAACCACATCTAACATGATAACCTCCTGAAACTATACACCCCACCATCTAACATGATAACCTCCTGAAACTAACCACCCCACCATCTAACATGATAACCTCCTGAAACCAACCACCCCACCATTTAACATGATAACCTCCTGAAACGAACCACCCCACAATCTAACATGATAACCTCCTGAAATCAACCACCATCTAACATGATAACCTCCTAAAACTAACCACCCCACCATCTAACATGATAACCTCCTGAAAGTAACCACCCCATCATCTAACATGATAACCTCCTGAAACCATCCACCCAACCATCTAACATGATAACCTCCGTAAACTAACAACCATCTAACATGATAACCTCCTGAAACCAACCACCCCCCATCTAACATGATAACCTCCTGAAACTAACCACCCCACCATCTAACATGATAACCTCCTGAAACTAACCACCCCACCATCTAACATGATAACCTCCTGAAACTAACCACCCCACAATCTAACATGATAACCTCCTGAAACTAACCACCCCACCATCTAACATGATAACCTCCTGAAACTAACCACCCCACCATCTAACATGATAACCTCCTGAAACTAACCACCCCACCATCTAACATGATAACCTCCTGAAACTAACCACCATCTAACATGATAACCTCCTGAAACTATCCACCCCACCATCTAACATGATAACCTCCTGAAACTAACCACCCCACCATCTAACATGATAACCTCCTGAAACTAACCACCCCACCATCTAACATGATAACCTCCTGAAACTAACCACCCCACATTCTAACATGATAACCTCCTGAAACCAACCACCATCTAACATGATAACCTCCTAAAACTAACCACCCCACCATCTAACATGATAACCTCCTGAAAGTAACCACCCCATCATCTAACATGATAACCTCCTAAAACTAACCACCCCACCATCTAACATGATAACCTCCTGAAACTAACCACCATATAAAATGATAACCTCCTGAAACTAACAACCATCTAACATGATAAACTCCTGAAACTAACCACATCTAACATGATAACCTCCTGAAACTATCCACCCCACCATCTAACATGATAACCTCCTGAAACTAACCACCCCACCATCTAACATGATAACCTCCTGAAACTAACCACCCCACCATCTAACATGATAACCTCCTGAAACGAACCACCCCACATTCTAACATGATAACCCCCTGAAACAAACCACCATCTAACATGATAACCTCCTGAAACTATCCACCCCACCATCTAAAATGAAAACCTCCTGAAACTAACCACCCCACCATCTAACATGATAACCTCCTAAAACTAACCACCCCACCATCTAACATGATAACCTCCTGAAACGAACCACCCCACATTCTAACATGATAACCTCCTGAAACAAACCACCATCTAACATGATAACCTCCTGAAACTATCCACCCCACCATCTAACATGATAACCTCCTGAAACTAACCACCCACAATCTAACATGATAACCTCCTAAAACTAACCACCCCACCATCTAACATGATAACCTCCTGAAACTATCCACCCCACCATCTAACATGATAACCTCCTGAAACTAACCACCCCACCATCTAACATGATAACCTCCTGAAACTAACCACCCCACCATCTAACATGATAACCTCCTAAAACTAACCACCCACCATCTAACATGATAACCTCCTGAAACTAACCACCCCAACATCTAACATCATAACCTCTTGAAACCAACCACCCCACATCTAACATGAAACCCTCCTGAAACTATCCACCCCACCATCTAACATGATAACCTCCTGAAACTAACCACCCCACCATCTAACATGATAACCTCCTGAAACTAACCACCCCACCATCTAACATGATAACCTCCTGAAACTAACCACCCCACCATCTAACATGATAACCTCCTAAAACTAACCACCCCACCATCTAACATGATAACCTCCTGAAACTAACCACCCCACCATCTAACATGATAACCTCCTGAAACTATCCACCCCACCATCTAACATGATAACCTCCTGAAACTAACCACCCCACCATCTAACATGATAACCTCCTGAAACCAACCACCATCTAACATGATAACCTCCTAAAACTAACCACCCCACCATCTAACATGATAACCTCCTGAAAGTAACCACCCCATCATCTAACATGATAACCTCCTGAAACCATCCACCCCACCATCTAACATGATAACCTCCTGAAACTAATCACCATCTAACATGATAACCTCCAGAAAATATACACCCCACCATTTAACATGATAACCTCCTGAAACTAACCAGCATATAAAAACGATAACCTCCTGAAACTAACAACCATCTAACATGATAACCTCCTGAAACTAACCACATCTAACATGATAACCTCCTGAAACTATACACCCCACCATCTAACATGATAACCTCCTGAAACTAACCACCCCACCATCTAACATGATAACCTCCTGAAACTAACCACCCCACCATCTAACATGATAACCTCCTGAAACTATCCACCATCTAACATGATAACCTCCTGAAACTAACCACCATATAAAATGATAACCTCCTGAAACTAACAACCATCTAACATGATAAACTCCTGAAACTAACCACATCTAACATGATAACCTCCTGAAACTAACCACCCCACCATCTAACATGATAACCTCCTAAAACTAACCACCCCACCATCTAACATGATAACCTCCTGAAACTAACCACCCCATCATCTAACATGATAACCTCCTGAAACTAACCACCCCACCATCTAACATGATAACCTCCTGAAACTAACCACCATCTAACATGATAACCTCCTGAAACTAATCACCCCACCATCTAACATGATAACCTCCTGAAACTAACCACCCCACCATCTAACATGACAAACTCCTAAAACTAACCACCCCACCATCTAACATGATAACCTCCTGAAACTAATCACCCCACCAACCCAACATGATAACCTCCTGAAACTAACCACCCCACCATCTAACATGATAACCTCCTGAAACTAACCACCCCACCACCTAACATGATAACCTCCTGAAACTAACCACCATTTAACATGATAACCTCCTGAAACTAACCACCATTTAACATGATAACCTCCTGAAACCAATCACCGCACCATCTAACATAAAAACCTCCTGAAACTAACCACCCCACCATCTAACTTGATAACCTCCTGAAACCAATCACCCCACCATCTAACATGATAACCTCCTGAAATGAATCACCCCACCATCTAACATGATAACCTCCTAAAACTAACCACCCCGCCATCTAACATGATAATCTCCTGAAACTAACCAGCATATAAAACGATAACCTCCTGAATCGAACAACCATCTAACATGATACACTCCTGAAACTAAGCACATCTAACATGATAACCTCCAGAAACTATACACCCCACCATTTAACATGATAACCTCCTGAAACTAACCACCCCATCATCTGACATGATAACCTCCTGAAACTAACCACCCCACAATCTAACATGATAACCTCCGGAAACTAACCACCCCACAATCTAACATGATAACCTCTTGAAACTATCCACCCCACCATCTAACATGATAACCTCCTGAAACTAATCACCCCACCACCTAACATGATAACCTCCTGAAATGAATCACCCCACCATCTAACCTGATAACCTCCTAAAACTAACCACCCCGCCATCTAACATGATAACCTCCTGAAACTAACCAGCATATAAAACGATAACCTCCTGAAACTAACAACCATCTAACATGATAAAATCCTGAAACTAACCACCCCACAATCTAACATGATAACCTCCGAAACTAACCACCCCACAATCTAACATGATAACCTCTTGAAACTATCCACCCCACCATCTAACATGATAACCTCCTGAAACTAATCACCCCACCACCTAACATGATAACCTCCTGAAATGAATCACCCCACCATCTAACCTGATAACCTCCTAAAACTAACCACCCCGCCATCTAACATGATAACCTCCTGAAACTAACCAGCATATAAAACGATAACCTCCTGAAACTAACAACCATCTAACATGATAAAATCCTGAAACTAACCACCCCACAATCTAACATGATAACCTCCGGAAACTAACCAGCATATAAAACGATAACCTCCTGAATCTAACAACCATCTAACATGATAAACTCCTGAAACTAAGCACATCTAACATGATAACCTCCAGAAACTATACACCCCACCATTTAACATGATAACCTCCTGAAACTAACCACCCCATCATCTGACATGATAACCTCCTGAAACTAACCACCCCGCCATCTAACATGATAACCTCCTGAAACTAACCAGCATATAAAACGATAACCTCCTGAAACTAACAACCATCTAACATGATAAAATCCTGAAACTAACCACCCCACAATCTAACATGATAACCTCCGGAAACTAACCAGCATATAAAACGATAACCTCCTGAATCTAACAACCATCTAACATGATAAACTCCTGAAACTAAGCACATCTAACATGATAACCTCCAGAAACTATACACCCCACCATTTAACATGATAACCTCCTGAAACTAACCACCCCATCATCTGACATGATAACCTCCTGAAACTAACCACCCCACAATCTAACATGATAACCTCCGGAAACTAACCACCCCACAATCTAACATGATAACCTCTTGAAACTATCCACCCCACCATCTAACATGATAACCTCCTGAAACTAATCACCCCACCACCTAACATGATAACCTCCTGAAACCAATCACCCCACCATCTAACATGATAACCTCCTGAAATGAATCACCCCACCATCTAACATGATAACCTCCTAAAACTAACCACCCCGCCATCTAACATGATAATCTCCTGAAACTAACCAGCATATAAAGCGATAACCTCCTGAATCTAACAACCATCTAACATGATACACTCCTGAAACTAAGCACATCTAACATGATAACCTCCAGAAACTATACACCCCACCATTTAACATGATAACCTCCTGAAACTAACCACCCCATCATCTGACATGATAACCTCCTGAAACTAACCACCCCACAATCTAACATGATAACCTCCGGAAACTAACCACCCCACAATCTAACATGATAACCTCTTGAAACTATCCACCCCACCATCTAACATGATAACCTCCTGAAACTAATCACCCCACCACCTAACATGATAACCTCCTGAAATGAATCACCCCACCATCTAACCTGATAACCTCCTAAAACTAACCACCCCGCCATCTAACATGATAACCTCCTGAAACTAACCAGCATATAAAACGATAACCTCCTGAAACTAACAACCATCTAACATGATAAAATCCTGAAACTAACCACCCCACAATCTAACATGATAACCTCCGGAAACTAACCACCCCACAATCTAACATGATAACCTCTTGAAACTATCCACCCCACCATCTAACATGATAACCTCCTGAAACTAATCACCCCACCACCTAACATGATAACCTCCTGAAATGAATCACCCCACCATCTAACCTGATAACCTCCTAAAACTAACCACCCCGCCATCTAACATGATAACCTCCTGAAACTAACCAGCATATAAAACGATAACCTCCTGAAACTAACAACCATCTAACATGATAAAATCCTGAAACTAACCACCCCACAATCTAACATGATAACCTCCGGAAACTAACCAGCATATAAAACGATAACCTCCTGAATCTAACAACCATCTAACATGATAAACTCCTGAAACTAAGCACATCTAACATGATAACCTCCAGAAACTATACACCCCACCATTTAACATGATAACCTCCTGAAACTAACCACCCCATCATCTGACATGATAACCTCCTGAAACTAACCACCCCGCCATCTAACATGATAACCTCCTGAAACTAACCAGCATATAAAACGATAACCTCCTGAAACTAACAACCATCTAACATGATAAAATCCTGAAACTAACCACCCCACAATCTAACATGATAACCTCCGGAAACTAACCAGCATATAAAGCGATAACCTCCTGAATCTAACAACCATCTAACATGATAAACTCCTGAAACTAAGCACATCTAACATGATAACCTCCAGAAACTATACACCCCACCATTTAACATGATAACCTCCTGAAACTAACCACCCCATCATCTGACATGATAACCTCCTGAAACTAACCACCCCACAATCTAACATGATAACCTCCGGAAACTAACCACCCCACAATCTAACATGATAACCTCTTGAAACTATCCACCCCACCATCTAACATGATAACCTCCTGAAACTAATCACCCCACCATCTAACTTGATAACCTCCTGAAACCAATCACCCCACCATCTAACATGATAACCTCCTGAAATGAATCACCCCACCATCTAACATGATAACCTCCTAAAACTAACCACCCCACAATCTAACATGATAACCTCCGGAAACTAACCACCCCACAATCTAACATGATAACCTCTTGAAACTATCCACCCCACCATCTAACATGATAACCTCCTGAAACTAATCACCCCACCACCTAACATGATAACCTCCTGAAATGAATCACCCCACCATCTAACCTGATAACCTCCTAAAACTAACCACCCCGCCATCTAACATGATAACCTCCTGAAACTAACCAGCATATAAAACGATAACCTCCTGAATCTAACAACCATCTAACATGATAAACTCCTGAAACTAAGCACATCTAACATGATAACCTCCAGAAAATATACACCCCACCATTTAACATGATAACCTCCTGAAACTAACCAGCATATAAAACGATAACCTCCTGAAACTAACAACCATCTAACATGATAAAATCCTGAAACTAACCACATCTAACATGATAACCTCCAGAAACTATACACCCCACCATCTAACATGATAACCTCCTGAAATGAATCACCCCACCATCTAACATGATAACCTCCTGAAACTAACCACCCCACAATCTAACATGATAACCTCTTGAAACCATCCACCATCTAACATGATAACCTCCTGAAACTAACCAGCATATAAAACGATAACCTCCTGAATCTAACAACCATCTAACATGATAAACTCCTGAAACTAAGCACATCTAACATGATAACCTCCAGAAACTATACACCCCACCATTTAACATGATAACCTCCTGAAACTAACCACCCCATCATCTAACATGATAACCTCCTGAAACTAACCATCCCCCATCTAACATGATAACCTCCTGAAACTAATCACCCCACCACCTAACATGATAACCTCCTGAAACTAATCACCCCACCATCTAAGATGACAAACTCCTAAAACTAACCACCCCACCATCTAACATGATAACCTCCTGAAACTAATCACCCCACAACCTAACATGATAACCTCCTAAAACTAACCACCCCACCATCTAACTTGATAACCTCCTGAAACTAACCACCCCACCACCTAACATGATAACCTCCTGAAACTAACCACCATTTAACATGATAACCTCCTGAAACTAACAACCATCTAACATGATAAAATCCTGAAACTAACCACATCTAACATGATAACCTCCAGAAACTATACACCCCACCATCTAACATGATAACCTCCTGAAATGAATCACCCCACCATCTAACATGATAACCTCCTGAAACTAACCACCCCACAATCTAACATGATAACCTCTTGAAACCATCCACCATCTAACATGATAACCTCCTGAAACTAACCAGCATATAAAACGATAACCTCCTGAATCTAACAACCATCTAACATGATAAACTCCTGAAACTAAGCACATCTAACATGATAACCTCCAGAAACTATACACCCCACCATTTAACATGATAACCTTCTGAAACTAACCACCCCATCATCTAACATGATAACCTCCTGAAACTAACCATCCCCATCTAACATGATAACCTCCTGAAACTAATCACCCCACCACCTAACATGATAACCTCCTGAAACTAATCACCCCACCATCTAACATGACAAACTCCTAAAACTAACCACCCCACCATCTAACATGATAACCTCCTGAAACTAATCACCCCACAACCTAACATGATAACCTCCTAAAACTAACCACCCCACCATCTAACTTGATAACCTCCTGAAACTAACCACCCCACCACCTAACATGATAACCTCCTGAAACTAACCACCATTTAACATGATAACCTCCTGAAACTAACCACCATTTAACATGATAACCTCCTGAAACCAATCACCGCACCATCTAACATAAAAACCTCCTGAAACTAACCACCCCACCATCTAACTTGATAACCTCCTGAAACCAATCACCCCACCATCTAACATGATAACCTCCTGAAATGAATCACCCCACCATCTAACATGATAACCTCCTAAAACTAACCACGCCATCTAACATGATAATCTCCTGAAACTAACCAGCATATAAAACGATAACCTCCTGAATCGAACAACCATCTAACATGATACACTCCTGAAACTAAGCACATCTAACATGATAACCTCCAGAAACTATACACCCCACCATTTAACATGATAACCTCCTGAAACTAACCACCCCATCATCTGACATGATAACCTCCTGAAACTAACCACCCCACAATCTAACATGATAACCTCCGAAACTAACCACCCCACAATCTAACATGATAACCTCTTGAAACTATCCACCCCACCATCTAACATGATAACCTCCTGAAACTAATCACCCCACCACCTAACATGATAACCTCCTGAAATGAATCACCCCACCATCTAACCTGATAACCTCCTAAAACTAACCACCCCGCCATCTAACATGATAACCTCCTGAAACTAACCAGCATATAAAACGATAACCTCCTGAAACTAACAACCATCTAACATGATAAAATCCTGAAACTAACCACCCCACAATCTAACATGATAACCTCCGAAACTAACCACCCCACAATCTAACATGATAACCTCTTGAAACTATCCACCCCACCATCTAACATGATAACCTCCTGAAACTAATCACCCCACCACCTAACATGATAACCTCCTGAAATGAATCACCCCACCATCTAACCTGATAACCTCCTAAAACTAACCACCCCGCCATCTAACATGATAACCTCCTGAAACTAACCAGCATATAAAGCGATAACCTCCTGAAACTAACAACCATCTAACATGATAAAATCCTGAAACTAACCACCCCACAATCTAACATGATAACCTCCGGAAACTAACCAGCATATAAAACGATAACCTCCTGAATCTAACAACCATCTAACATGATAAACTCCTGAAACTAAGCACATCTAACATGATAACCTCCAGAAACTATACACCCCACCATTTAACATGATAACCTCCTGAAACTAACCACCCCATCATCTGACATGATAACCTCCTGAAACTAACCACCCCGCCATCTAACATGATAACCTCCTGAAACTAACCAGCATATAAAACGATAACCTCCTGAAACTAACAACCATCTAACATGATAAAATCCTGAAACTAACCACCCCACAATCTAACATGATAACCTCCGGAAACTAACCAGCATATAAAACGATAACCTCCTGAATCTAACAACCATCTAACATGATAAACTCCTGAAACTAAGCACATCTAACATGATAACCTCCAGAAACTATACACCCCACCATTTAACATGATAACCTCCTGAAACTAACCACCCCATCATCTGACATGATAACCTCCTGAAACTAACCACCCCACAATCTAACATGATAACCTCCGGAAACTAACCACCCCACAATCTAACATGATAACCTCTTGAAACTATCCACCCCACCATCTAACATGATAACCTCCTGAAACTAATCACCCCACCATCTAACTTGATAACCTCCTGAAACCAATCACCCCACCATCTAACATGATAACCTCCTGAAATGAATCACCCCACCATCTAACATGATAACCTCCTAAAACTAACCACCCCGCCATCTAACATGATAATCTCCTGAAACTAACCAGCATATAAAACGATAACCTCCTGAATCGAACAACCATCTAACATGATACACTCCTGAAACTAAGCACATCTAACATGATAACCTCCAGAAACTATACACCCCACCATTTAACATGATAACCTCCTGAAACTAACCACCCCATCATCTGACATGATAACCTCCTGAAACTAACCACCCCACAATCTAACATGATAACCTCCGAAACTAACCACCCCACAATCTAACATGATAACCTCTTGAAACTATCCACCCCACCATCTAACATGATAACCTCCTGAAACTAATCACCCCACCACCTAACATGATAACCTCCTGAAATGAATCACCCCACCATCTAACCTGATAACCTCCTAAAACTAACCACCCCGCCATCTAACATGATAACCTCCTGAAACTAACCAGCATATAAAGCGATAACCTCCTGAAACTAACAACCATCTAACATGATAAAATCCTGAAACTAACCACATCTAACTTGATAACCTCCTAAACTAACCACCCCACCACCTAACATGATAACCTCCTGAAACCAATCACCCCACCATCTAACATGATAACCTCCTGAAATGAATCACCCCACCATCTAACATGATAACCTCCTAAAACTAACCACCCCGCAATCTAACATGATAACCTCCTGAAACTAACCAGCATATAAAACGATAACCTCCTGAATCTAACAACCATCTAACATGATAAACTCCTGAAACTAAGCACATCTAACATGATAACCTTCAGAAAATATACACCCCACCATTTAACATGATAACCTCCTGAAACTAACCAGCATATAAAACGATAACCTCCTGAAACTAACAACCATCTAACATGATAAAATCCTGAAACTAAGCACATCTAACATGATAACCTCCAGAAACTATACACCCCACCATCTAACATGATAACCTCCTGAAACTAATCACCCCACCATCTAACATGATAACCTCCTGAAACTAACCACCCCACAATCTAACATGATAACCTCTTGAAACCATCCACCATCTAACATGATAACCTCCTGAAACTAACCAGCATATAAAACGATAACCTCCTGAATCTAACAACCATCTAACATGATAAACTCCTGAAACTAAGCACATCTAACATGATAACCTCCAGAAACTATACACCCCACCATTTAACATGATAACCTCCTGAAACTAACCACCCCATCATCTAACATGATAACCTCCTGAAACTAACCACCCCGCCATCTAACATGATAACCTCCTGAAACTAATCACCCCACCACCTAACATGATAACCTCCTGAAACTAATCACCCCACCATCTAAGATGACAAACTCCTAAAACTAACCACCCCACCATCTAACATGATAACCTCCTGAAACTAATCACCCCACCACCTAACATGATAACCTCCTAAAACTAACCACCCCACCATCTAACTTGATAACCTCCTGAAACTAACCACCCCACCACCTAACATGATAACCTCCTGAAACTAACCACCATTTAACATGATAACCTCCTGAAACTAACCACCATTTAACATGATAACCTCCTGAAACCAATCACCGCACCATCTAACATAAAAACCTCCTGAAACTAACCACCCCACCATCTAACTTGATAACCTCCTGAAACTAACCACCCCACCACCTAACATGATAACCTCCTGAAACCAATCACCCCACCATCTAACATGATAACCTCCTGAAATGAATCACCCCACCATCTAACATGATAACCTCCTAAAACTAACCACCCCGCCATCTAACATGATAATCTCCTGAAACTAACCAGCATATAAAACGATGACCTCCTGAATCGAACAACCATCTAACATGATACACTCCTGAAACTAAGCACATCTAACATGATAACCTCCAGAAACTATACACCCCACCATTTAACATGATAACCTCCTGAAACTAACCACCCCATCATCTGACATGATAACCTCCTGAAACTAACCACCCCACAATCTAACATGATAACCTCCGGAAACTAACCACCCCACAATCTAACATGATAACCTCTTGAAACTATCCACCCCACCATCTAACATGATAACCTCCTGAAACTAATCACCCCACCACCTAACATGATAACCTCCTGAAATGAATCACCCCACCATCTAACCTGATAACCTCCTAAAACTAACCACCCCGCTATCTAACATGATAACCTCCTGAAACTAACCAGCATATAAAACGATAACCTCCTGAAACTAACAACCATCTAACATGATAAAATCCTGAAACTAACCACCCCACAATCTAACATGATAACCTCCGGAAACTAACCACCCCACAATCTAACATGATAACCTCCTGAAACTATCCACCCCACCATCTAACATGATAACCTCCTGAAACTAATCACCCCACCACCTAACATGATAACCTCCTGAAATGAATCACCCCACCATCTAACCTGATAACCTCCTAAAACTAACCAGCATATAAAACGATAACCTCCTGAATCTAACAACCATCTAACATGATAAACTCCTGAAACTAAGCACATCTAACATGATAACCTCCAGAAACTATACACCCCACCATTTAACATGATAACCTCCTGAAACTAACCACCCCATCATCTGACATGATAACCTCCTGAAACTAACCACCCCACAATCTAACATGATAACCTCCTGAAATGAATCACCCCACCATCTAACCTGATAACCTCCTAAAACTAACCAGCATATAAAACGATAACCTCCTGAATCTAACAACCATCTAACATGATAAACTCCTGAAACTAAGCACATCTAACATGATAACCTCCAGAAACTATACACCCCACCATTTAACATGATAACCTCCTGAAACTAACCACCCCATCATCTGACATGATAACCTCCTGAAACTAACCACCCCACAATCTAACATGATAACCTCCGGAAACTAACCACCCCACAATCTAACATGATAACCTCTTGAAACTATCCACCCCACCATCTAACATGATAACCTCCTGAAACTAATCACCCCACCACCTAACATGATAACCTCCTGAAATGAATCACCCCACCATCTAACCTGATAACCTCCTAAAACTAACCACCCCGCCATCTAACATGATAACCTCCTGAAACTAACCAGCATATAAAACGATAACCTCCTGAAACTAACAACCATCTAACATGATAAAATCCTGAAACTAACCACCCCACAATCTAACATGATAACCTCCGGAAACTAACCACCCCACAATCTAACATGATAACCTCTTGAAACTATCCACCCCACCATCTAACCTGATAACCTCCTAAAACTAACCACCCCGCCATCTAACATGATAACCTCCTGAAACTAACCAGCATATAAAACGATAACCTCCTGAAACTAACAACCATCTAACATGATAAAATCCTGAAACTAACCACCCCACAATCTAACATGATAACCTCCGGAAACTAACCACCCCACAATCTAACATGATAACCTCTTGAAACTATCCACCCCACCATCTAACATGATAACCTCCTGAAACTAATCACCCCACCACCTAACATGATAACCTCCTGAAATGAATCACCCCACCATCTAACCTGATAACCTCCTAAAACTAACCACCCCGCCATCTAACATGATAACCTCCTGAAACTAACCAGCATATAAAACGATAACCTCCTGAAACTAACAACCATCTAACATGATAACCTCTTGAAACTATCCACCCCACCATCTAACATGATAACCTCCTGAAACTAATCACCCCACCACCTAACATGATAACCTCCTGAAATGAATCACCCCACCATCTAACCTGATAACCTCCTAAAACTAACCACCCCGCCATCTAACATGATAACCTCCTGAAACTAACCAGCATATAAAATGATAACCTCCTGAAACTAACAACCATCTAACATGATAAAATCCTGAAACTAACCACCCCACAATCTAACATGATAACCTCCGGAAACTAACCACCCCACAATCTAACATGATAACCTCTTGAAACTATCCACCCCACCATCTAACATGATAACCTCCTGAAACTAATCACCCCACCACCTAACATGATAACCTCCTGAAATGAATCACCCCACCATCTAACCTGATAACCTCCTAAAACTAACCACCCCGCCATCTAACATGATAACCTCCTGAAACTAACCAGCATATAAAGCGATAACCTCCTGAAACTAACAACCATCTAACATGATAAAATCCTGAGACTAACCACATCTAACTTGATAACCTCCTAAAACTAACCACCCCACCACCTAACATGATAACCTCCTGAAACCAATCACCCCACCATCTAACATGATAACCTCCTGAAATGAATCACCCCACCATCTAACATGATAACCTCCTAAAACTAACCACCCCGCAATCTAACATGATAACCTCCTGAAACTAACCAGCATATAAAACGATAACCTCCTGAATCTAACAACCATCTAACATGATAAACTCCTGAAACTAAGCACATCTAACATGATAACCTCCAGAAAATATACACCCCACCATTTAACATGATAACCTCTTGAAACTATCCACCCCACCATCTAACATGATAACCTCCTGAAACTAATCACCCCACCACCTAACATGATAACCTCCTGAAATGAATCACCCCACCATCTAACCTGATAACCTCCTAAAACTAACCACCCCGCCATCTAACATGATAACCTCCTGAAACTAACCAGCATATAAAACGATAACCTCCTGAAACTAACAACCATCTAACATGATAAAATCCTGAAACTAACCACATCTAACTTGATAACCTCCTAAAACTAACCACCCCACCACCTAACATGATAACCTCCTGAAACCAATCACCCCACCATCTAACATGATAACCTCCTGAAATGAATCACCCCACCATCTAACATGATAACCTCCTAAAACTAACCACCCCGCAATCTAACATGATAACCTCCTGAAACTAACCAGCATATAAAACGATAACCTCCTGAATCTAACAACCATCTAACATGATAAACTCCTGAAACTAAGCACATCTAACATGATAACCTCCAGAAAATATACACCCCACCATCTAACATGATAACCTCCTGAAACTAACCACCCCACAATCTAACATGATAACCTCTTGAAACCATCCACCATCTAACATGATAACCTCCTGAAACTAACCAGCATATAAAACGATAACCTCCTGAATCTAACAACCATCTAACATGATAAACTCCTGAAACTAAGCACATCTAACATGATAACCTCCAGAAACTATACACCCCACCATTTAACATGATAACCTCCTGAAACTAACCACCCCATAATCTAACATGATAACCTCCTGAAACTAACCATCCCCCATCTAACATGATAACCTCCTGAAACTAATCACCCCACCACCTAACATGATAACCTCCTGAAACTAATCACCCCACCATCTAAGATGACAAACTCCTAAAACTAACCACCCCACCATCTAACATGATAACCTCCTGAAACTAATCACCCCACCACCTAACATGATAACCTCCTAAAACTAACCACCCCACCATCTAACTTGATAACCTCCTGAAACTAACCACCCCACCACCTAACATGATAACCTCTTGAAACCATCCACCATCTAACATGATAACCTCCTGAAACTAACCAGCATATAAAACGATAACCTCCTGAATCTAACAACCATCTAACATGATAAACTCCTGAAACTAAGCACATCTAACATGATAACCTCCAGAAACTATACACCCCACCATTTAACATGATAACCTCCTGAAACTAACCACCCCATAATCTAACATGATAACCTCCTGAAACTAACCATCCCCCATCTAACATGATAACCTCCTGAAACTAATCACCCCACCACCTAACATGATAACCTCCTGAAACTAATCACCCCACCATCTAAGATGACAAACTCCTAAAACTAACCACCCCACCATCTAACATGATAACCTCCTGAAACTAATCACCCCACCACCTAACATGATAACCTCCTAAAACTAACCACCCCACCATCTAACTTGATAACCTCCTGAAACTAACCACCCCACCACCTAACATGATAACCTCCTGAAACTAACCACCATTTAACATGATAACCTCCTGAAACTAACCACCATTTAACATGATAACCTCCTGAAACCAATCACCGCACCATCTAACATAAAAACCTCCTGAAACTAACCACCCCACCATCTAACTTGATAACCTCCTGAAACTAACCACCCCACCACCTAACATGATAACCTCCTGAAACCAATCACCCCACCATCTAACATGATAACCTCCTGAAATGAATCACCCCACCATCTAACATGATAACCTCCTAAAACTAACCACCCCGCCATCTAACATGATAATCTCCTGAAACTAACCAGCATATAAAACGATGACCTCCTGAATCGAACAACCATCTAACATGATACACTCCTGAAACTAAGCACATCTAACATGATAACCTCCAGAAACTATACACCCCACCATTTAACATGATAACCTTCTGAAACTAACCACCCCATCATCTGACATGATAACCTCCTGAAACTAACCACCCCACAATCTAACATGATAACCTCCGGAAACTAACCACCCCACAATCTAACATGATAACCTCTTGAAACTATCCACCCCACCATCTAACATGATAACCTCCTGAAACTAATCACCCCACCACCTAACATGATAACCTCCTGAAATGAATCACCCCACCATCTAACCTGATAACCTCCTAAAACTAACCACCCCGCCATCTAACATGATAACCTCCTGAAACTAACCAGCATATAAAACGATAACCTCCTGAAACTAACAACCATCTAACATGATAAAATCCTGAAACTAACCACCCCACAATCTAACATGATAACCTCCGGAAACTAACCACCCCACAATCTAACATGATAACCTCTTGAAACTATCCACCCCACCATCTAACATGATAACCTCCTGAAACTAATCACCCCACCACCTAACATGATAACCTCCTGAAATGAATCACCCCACCATCTAACCTGATAACCTCCTAAAACTAACCACCCCGCCATCTAACATGATAACCTCCTGAAACTAACCAGCATATAAAACGATAACCTCCTGAAACTAACAACCATCTAACATGATAAAATCCTGAAACTAACCACCCCACAATCTAACATGATAACCTCCGGAAACTAACCAGCATATAAAACGATAACCTCCTGAATCTAACAACCATCTAACATGATAAACTCCTGAAACTAAGCACATCTAACATGATAACCTCCAGAAACTATACACCCCACCATTTAACATGATAACCTCCTGAAACTAACCACCCCATCATCTGACATGATAACCTCCTGAAACTAACCACCCCACAATCTAACATGATAACCTCCGGAAACTAACCACCCCACAATCTAACATGATAACCTCTTGAAACTATCCACCCCACCATCTAACATGATAACCTCCTGAAACTAATCACCCCACCATCTAACTTGATAACCTCCTGAAACCAATCACCCCACCATCTAACATGATAACCTCCTGAAATGAATCACCCCACCATCTAACATGATAACCTCTTGAAACTATCCACCCCACCATCTAACCTGATAACCTCCTGAAACTAACCAGCATATAAAACGATAACCTCCTGAATCGAACAACCATCTAACATGATACACTCCTGAAACTAAGCACATCTAACATGATAACCTCCAGAAACTATACACCCCACCATTTAACATGATAACCTCCTGAAACTAACCACCCCATCATCTGACATGATAACCTCCTGAAACTAACCACCCCACAATCTAACATGATAACCTCCGGAAACTAACCACCCCACAATCTAACATGATAACCTCTTGAAACTATCCACCCCACCATCTAACATGATAACCTCCTGAAACTAATCACCCCACCACCTAACATGATAACCTCCTGAAATGAATCACCCCACCATCTAACCTGATAACCTCCTAAAACTAACCAGCATATAAAACGATAACCTCCTGAAACTAACAACCATCTAACATGATAAAATCCTGAAACTAACCACCCCACAATCTAACATGATAACCTCCGGAAACTAACCACCCCACAATCTAACATGATAACCTCTTGAAACTATCCACCCCACCATCTAACCTGATAACCTCCTAAAACTAACCACCCCGCCATCTAACATGATAACCTCCTGAAACTAACCAGCATATAAAACGATAACCTCCTGAAACTAACAACCATCTAACATGATAAAATCCTGAAACTAACCACCCCACAATCTAACATGATAACCTCCGAAACTAACCACCCCACAATCTAACATGATAACCTCTTGAAACTATCCACCCCACCATCTAACATGATAACCTCCTGAAACTAATCACCCCACCACCTAACATGATAACCTCCTGAAATGAATCACCCCACCATCTAACCTGATAACCTCCTAAAACTAACCACCCCGCCATCTAACATGATAACCTCCTGAAACTAACCAGCATATAAAGCGATAACCTCCTGAAACTAACAACCATCTAACATGATAAAATCCTGAAACTAACCACCCCACAATCTAACACATGATAACCTCCGAAACTAACCACCCCACAATCTAACATGATAACCTCTTGAAACTATCCACCCCACCATCTAACATGATAACCTCCTGAAACTAATCACCCCACCACCTAACATGATAACCTCCTGAAATGAATCACCCCACCATCTAACCTGATAACCTCCTAAAACTAACCACCCCGCCATCTAACATGATAACCTCCTGAAACTAACCAGCATATAAAACGATAACCTCCTGAAACTAACAACCATCTAACATGATAAAATCCTGAAACTAACCACATCTAACTTGATAACCTCCTAAAACTAACCACCCCACCACCTAACATGATAACCTCCTGAAACCAATCACCCCACCATCTAACATGATAACCTCCTGAAATGAATCACCCCACCATCTAACATGATAACCTCCTAAAACTAACCACCCATGATCTAACATGATAACCTCCTGAAACTAACCAGCATATAAAAGCGATAACCTCCTGAATCTAACAACCATCTAACATGATAAACTCCTGAAACTAAGCACATCTAACATGATAACCTCCAGAAAATATACACCCCACCATTTAACATGATAACCTCCTGAAACTAACCAGCATATAAAACGATAACCTCCTGAAACTAACAACCATCTAACATGATAAAATCCTGAAACTAACCACATCTAACATGATAACCTCCAGAAACTATACACCCCACCATCTAACATGATAACCTCCTGAAACTAATCACCCCACCATCTAACATGATAACCTCCTGAAACTAACCACCCCACAATCTAACATGATAACCTCTTGAAACTATCCACCATCTAACATGATAACCTCCTGAAACTAACCAGCATATAAAACGATAACCTCCTGAATCTAACAACCATCTAACATGATAAACTCCTGAAACTAAGCACATCTAACATGATAACCTCCAGAAACTATACACCCCACCATTTAACATGATAACCTCCTGAAACTAACCACCCCATCATCTGACATGATAACCTCCTGAAACTAACCACCCCACAATCTAACATGATAACCTCCGGAAACTAACCACCCCACAATCTAACATGATAACCTCTTGAAACTATCCACCCCACCATCTAACATGATAACCTCCTGAAACTAATCACCCCACCATCTAACTTGATAACCTCCTGAAACCAATCACCCCACCATCTAACATGATAACCTCCTGAAATGAATCACCCCACCATCTAACATGATAACCTCTTGAAACTATCCACCCCACCATCTAACCTGATAACCTCCTGAAACTAACCAGCATATAAAACGATAACCTCCTGAATCGAACAACCATCTAACATGATACACTCCTGAAACTAAGCACATCTAACATGATAACCTCCAGAAACTATACACCCCACCATTTAACATGATAACCTCCTGAAACTAACCACCCCATCATCTGACATGATAACCTCCTGAAACTAACCACCCCACAATCTAACATGATAACCTCCGAAACTAACCACCCCACAATCTAACATGATAACCTCTTGAAACTATCCACCCCACCATCTAACATGATAACCTCCTGAAACTAATCACCCCACCACCTAACATGATAACCTCCTGAAATGAATCACCCCACCATCTAACCTGATAACCTCCTAAAACTAACCACCCCGCCATCTAACATGATAACCTCCTGAAACTAACCAGCATATAAAACGATAACCTCCTGAAACTAACAACCATCTAACATGATAAAATCCTGAAACTAACCACCCCACAATCTAACATGATAACCTCCGAAACTCACCACCCCACAATCTAACATGATAACCTCTTGAAACTATCCACCCCACCATCTAACCTGATAACCTCCTAAAACTAACCACCCCGCCATCTAACATGATAACCTCCTGAAACTAACCAGCATATAAAACGATAACCTCCTGAAACTAACAACCATCTAACATGATAAAATCCTGAAACTAACCACCCCACAATCTAACATGATAACCTCCGGAAACTAACCACCCCACAATCTAACATGATAACCTCTTGAAACTATCCACCCCACCATCTAACATGATAACCTCCTGAAACTAATCACCCCACCACCTAACATGATAACCTCCTGAAATGAATCACCCCACCATCTAACCTGATAACCTCCTAAAACTAACCACCCCGCCATCTAACATGATAACCTCCTGAAACTAACCAGCATATAAAACGATAACCTCCTGAAACTAACAACCATCTAACATGATAAAATCCTGAAACTAACCACCCCACAATCTAACATGATAACCTCCGGAAACTAACCACCCCACAATCTAACATGATAACCTCTTGAAACTATCCACCCCACCATCTAACATGATAACCTCCTGAAACTAATCACCCCACCACCTAACATGATAACCTCCTGAAATGAATCACCCCACCATCTAACCTGATAACCTCCTAAAACTAACCACCCCGCCATCTAACATGATAACCTCCTGAAACTAACCAGCATATAAAACGATAACCTCCTGAAACTAACAACCATCTAACATGATAAAATCCTGAAACTAACCACATCTAACTTGATAACCTCCTAAAACTAACCACCCCACCACCTAACATGATAACCTCCTGAAACCAATCACCCCACCATCTAACATGATAACCTCCTGAAATGAATCACCCCACCATCTAACATGATAACCTCCTAAAACTAACCACCCCGCAATCTAACATGATAACCTCCTGAAACTAACCAGCATATAAAACGATAACCTCCTGAATCTAACAACCATCTAACATGATAAACTCCTGAAACTAAGCACATCTAACATGATAACCTCCAGAAAATATACACCCCACCATTTAACATGATAACCTCCTGAAACTAACCAGCATATAAAACGATAACCTCCTGAAACTAACAACCATCTAACATGATAAAATCCTGAAACTAACCACATCTAACATGATAACCTCCAGAAACTATACACCCCACCATCTAACATGATAACCTCCTGAAACTAATCACCCCACCATCTAACATGATAACCTCCTGAAACTAACCACCCCACAATCTAACATGATAACCTCTTGAAACTATCCACCATCTAACATGATAACCTCCTGAAACTAACCAGCATATAAAACGATAACCTCCTGAATCTAACAACCATCTAACATGATAAACTCCTGAAACTAAGCACATCTAACATGATAACCTCCAGAAACTATACACCCCACCATTTAACATGATAACCTCCTGAAACTAACCACCCCATCATCTAACATGATAACCTCCTGAAACTAACCATCCCCCATCTAACATGATAACCTCCTGAAACTAATCACCCCACCACCTAACATGATAACCTCCTGAAACTAATCACCCCACCATCTAAGATGACAAACTCCTAAAACTAACCACCCCACCATCTAACATGATAACCTCCTGAAACTAATCACCCCACCACCTAACATGATAACCTCCTGAAATGAATCACCCCACCATCTAACCTGATAACCTCCTAAAACTAACCACCCTGCCATCTAACATGATAACCTCCTGAAACTAACCAGCATATAAAACGATAACCTCCTGAAACTAACAACCATCTAACATGATAAAATCCTGAAACTAACCACATCTAACATGATAACCTCCAGAAACTATACACCCCACCATCTAACATGATAACCTCCTGAAACTAATCACCCCACCATCTAACATGATAACCTCCTGAAACTAACCACCCCACAATCTAACATGATAACCTCTTGAAACCATCCACCATCTAACATGATAACCTCCTGAAACTAACCAGCATATAAAACGATAACCTCCTGAATCTAACAACCATCTAACATGATAAACTCCTGAAACTAAGCACATCTAACATGATAACCTCCAGAAACTATACACCCCACCATTTAACATGATAACCTCCTGAAACTAACCACCCCATCATCTAACATGATAACCTCCTGAAACTAACCATCCCCCATCTAACATGATAACCTCCTGAAACTAATCACCCCACCACCTAACATGATAACCTCCTGAAACTAATCACCCCACCATCTAAGATGACAAACTCCTAAAACTAACCACCCCACCATCTAACATGATAACCTCCTGAAACTAATCACCCCACCACCTAACATGATAACCTCCTAAAACTAACCACCCCACCATCTAACTTGATAACCTCCTGAAACTAACCACCCCACCACCTAACATGATAACCTCCTGAAACTAACCACCATTTAACATGATAACCTCCTGAAACTAACCACCATTTAACATGATAACCTCCTGAAACCAATCACCGCACCATCTAACATAAAAACCTCCTGAAACTAACCACCATTTAACATGATAACCTCCTGAAACTAACCACCATCTAACATGATAACCTCCTGAAACCAATCACCCCACCATCTAACATAAAAACCTCCTGAAACTAACCACCCCACCATCTAATGTGATAGTCTCCAGAAACGAACCACCATCTAACATGATAACCTCCTGAAACTAATCACCCCACCACCTAACATGATAACCTCCTGAAATGGATCACCCCACCATCTAACATGATTACCTCCTAAAACTAACCACCCCGCCACCTAACATGATAACCTCCTGAAACTAACCAGCATATAAAACGATAACCTCATTAAACTAACAAACATCTAACATGATAAAATCCTGAAACTAAGCAAATCTAACATGATAACCTCCAGAAACTATACACCCCACCATTTAACATGATAACCTCCTGAAACTAACCACCCCACCACCTAACATGATAACCTCCTGAAACTAACCACCATTTAACATGATAACCTCCTGAAACTAACTACCATTTAACATGATAAACTCCTGAAACCAATCACCCCACCATCTAACATGATAACCTCCTGAAACTAACTACCATTTAACATGATAACCTCCTGAAACCAATCACCCCACCATCTAACATAAAAACCTCCTGAAACTAACCACCCCACCAACTAATGTGATAGTCTCCAGAAACGAACCACCATCTAACATGATAACCTCCTGAAACTAACCACCCCACCATCTAACATGATAACCTCCTGAAACTAACCACCCCACCATCTAACATGATAACCTCCTGAAACGAATCACCCCAGCACCTAACATGATAACCTCCTGAAACTAACCACCCCATCATCTAACATGATAACCTCCTGAAACTAACCACCCCACAATCTAACATGATAACCTCCGGAAACCAACCACCATCTAACATGATAACCTCCTGAAACTAACCACCATTTAACATGATAACCTCCTGAAACTAACCACCATTTAACATGATAACCTCCTGAAACCAATCACCCCACCATCTAACAAAAAAACCTCCTGAAACTAACCACCCCACCATCTAATGTGATAGTCTCCAGAAACGAACCACCATCTAACATGATAACCTCCTGAAACTAACCACCCCACCATCTAACATGATAACCTCCTGAAACTAATCACCCCACCACCTAACATTATAACCTCCTAAAACTAACCACCCCACCATCTAATGTGATAACCTCCTGAAACTAATCACCCCACCACCTAACATGATAACCTCCTAAAACTAACCACCCCACCATCTAACTTGATAACCTCCTGAAACTAACCACCCCACCATCTAACATGATAACCTCCTGAAACTAATCACCCCACCACCTAACATGAAAACCTCCTAAAACTAACCACCCCACCATCTAACTTGATAACCTCCTGAAACTAACCACTCCACCACCTAACATGATAACCTCCTGAAACTAACCACCATTTAACATGATAACCTCCTGAAACTAACTACCATTTAACATGATAACCTCCTGAAACCAATCACCCCACCATCTAACATAAAAACCTCCTGAAACTAACCACCCCACCATCTAATGTGATAGTCTCCAGAAACGAACCACCATCTAACATGATAACCTCCTGAAACTAACCACCCCACCATCTAACATGATAACCTCCTGAAACTAACCACCCCACCACCTAACATGATAACCTCCTAAAACTAACCACCCCACCATCTAACTTGATAACCTCCTGAAACTAACCACCCCAGCACCTAACATGATAACCTCCTGAAATGAATCACCCCACCATCTAACATGATAACCTCCTAAAACTAACCACCCCGCCTTCTAACATGATAACCTCCTGAAACTAACCAGCATATAAAACGATAACCTCCTGAAACTAACAAACATCTAACATGATAAAATCCTGAAACTAAGCAAATCTAACATGATAACCTCCAGAAAATATACACCCCACCATTTAACATGATAACCTCCTGAAACAAACCACCCCACCACCTAACATGATAACCTCCTGAAACTAACCACCATTTAACATGATAACCTCCTGAAACTAACTACCATTTAACATGATAACCTCCTGAAACCAATCACCCCACCATCTAACATAAAAACCTCCTGAAACTAACCACCCCACCATCTAATGTGATAGTCTCCAGAAACGAACCACCATCTAACATGATAACCTCCTGAAACTAACCACCCCACCATCTAACATGATAACCTCCTGAAACGAATCACCCCACCACCTAACATGATAACCTCCTAAAACTAACCACCCCACCATCTAACTTGATAACCTCCTGAAACTAACCACCCCACCACCTAACATGATAACCTCCTGAAATGAATCACCCCACCATCTAACATGATAACCTCCTAAAACTAACCACCCCGCCATCTAACATGATAACCTCCTGAAACTAACCAGCATATAAAACGATAACCTCCTGAAACTAACAAAACATCTAACATGATAAACTCCTGAAACCAATCACCCCACCATCTAACATAAAAACCTCCTGAAACTAACCACCCCACCATCTAATGTGATAGTCTCCAGAAAGCGAACCACCATCTAACATGATAACCTCCTGAAACTAACCACCCCACCATCTAACATGATAACCTCCTGAAACGAATCACCCCACCACCTAACATGATAACCTCCTAAAACTAACCACCCCACCATCTAACTTGATAACCTCCTGAAACTAACCACCCCACCACCTAACATGATAACCTCCTGAAATGAATCACCCCACCATCTAACATGATAAGCTCCTAAAACTAACCACCCCGCCATCTAACATGATAACCTCCTGAAACTAACCAGCATATAAAACGATAACCTCCTGAAACTAACAAAACATCTAACATGATAAACTCCTGAAACCAATCACCCCACCATCTAACATAAAAACCTCCTGAAACTAACCACCCCACCATCTAATGTGATAGTCTCCAGAAACGAACCACCATCTAACATGATAACCTCCTGAAACTAACCACCCCACCATCTAACATGATAACCTCCTGAAACGAATCACCCCACCACCTAACATGATAACCTCCTAAAACTAACCACCCCACCATCTAACTTGATAACCTCCTGAAACTAACCACCCCACCACCTAACATGATAACCTCCTGAAATGAATCACCCCACCATCTAACATGATAACCTCCTAAAACTAACCACCCCGCCATCTAACATGATAACCTCCTGAAACTAACCAGCATATAAAACGATAACCTCCTGAAACTAACAAAACATCTAACATGATAAACTCCTGAAACCAATCACCCCACCATCTAACATAAAAACCTCCTGAAACTAACCACCCCACCATCTAACATGATAACCTCCTGAAACGAATCACCCCACCACCTAACATGATAACCTCCTAAAACTAACCACCCCACCATCTAACTTGATAACCTCCTGAAACTAACCACCCCACCACCTAACATGATAACCTCCTGAAATGAATCACCCCACCATCTAACATGATAACCTCCTAAAACTAACCACCCCGCCATCTAACATGATAACCTCCTGAAACTAACCAGCATATAAAACGATAACCTCCTGAAACTAACAAAACATCTAACATGATAAACTCCTGAAACCAATCACCCCACCATCTAACATAAAAACCTCCTGAAACTAACCACCCCACCATCTAACGTGATAACCTCCTGAAACGAATCACCCCACCACCTAACATGATAACCTCCTAAAACTAACCACCCCACCATCTAACTTGATAACCTCCTGAAACTAACCACCCCACCACCTAACATGATAACCTCCTGAAATGAATCACCCCACCATCTAACATGATAACCTCCTAAAACTAACCACCCCGCCATCTAACATGATAACCTCCTGAAACTAACCAGCATATAAAACGATAACCTCCTGAAACTAAAAAAACATCTAACATGATAAACTCCTGAAACCAATCACCCCACCATCTAACATAAAAACCTCCTGAAACTAACCACCCCACCATCTAATGTGATAGTCTCCAGAAACGAACCACCATCTAACATGATAACCTCCTGAAACTAACCACCCCACCATCTAACATGATAACCTCCTGAAACGAATCACCCCACCACCTAACATGATAACCTCCTAAAACTAACCACCCCACCATCTAACTTGATAACCTCCTGAAACTAACCACCCCACCACCTAACATGATAACCTCCTGAAATGAATCACCCCACCATCTAACATGATAACCTCCTAAAACTAACCACCCCACCATCTAACATGATAACCTCCTGAAACTAACCAGCATATAAAACGATAACCTCCTGAAACTAAGAAACATCTAACATGATAAACTCCTGAAACTAAGCAAATCTAACATGATAACCTCCAGAAACTATACACCCCACCATTTAACATGATAACCTCCCTAAACTAATCACCCCACCACCTAACATGATAACCTCCTGAAACTAATCACCCCACCATGTAACATAAAAACCTCCTGAAACTAACCACTCCACCATCTAATGTGATGTCTCCAGAAACGAACCACCATCTAACATGATAACCTCCTGAAACAAACCACCCCACCATCTAACATGATAACCTCCTAAAACTAAGCACCCCACCATCTAACTTGATAACCTCCTGAAACTAACCACCCCACCACCTAACATGATAACCTCCTGAAACCAATCACCCCACCATCTAACATGATAACCTCCTAAAACTAACCACCCCGCCATCTAACATGATAACCTCCTGAAACTAACCAGCATATAAAGCGATAACCTCCTGAAACTAACAACCATCTAACATGATAAACTCCTGAAACTAAGCACATCTAACATGATAACCTCCAGAAACTATACACCCCACCATTTAACATGATAACCTCCTGAAACTAACCACCCCATCATCTAACATGATAACCTCCTGAAACTAACCACCCCACAATCTAACATGATAACCTCCGGAAACCAACCACCATCTAACATGATAACCTCCTGAAACTAACCACCATTTAACATGATAACCTCCTGAAACTAACCATCATTTAACATGATAACCTCCTGAAACCAATCACCCCACCATCTAACATAAAAACCTCCTGAAACTAACCACCCCACCATCTAATGTGATAATCTCCAGAAACGAACCACCATCTAACATGATAACATCCTGAAACTAACCACCCCACCATCTAACATGATAACCTCCTGAAACTAATCACCCCACCACCTAACATGATAACCTCCTAAAACTAACCACCCCACCATCTAACTTGATAACCTCCTGAAACTAACCACCCCACCACCTAACATGATAACCTCCTGAAACTAACCACCATTTAACATGATAACCTCCTTAAACCAATCACCCCACCATCTAACATAAAAACCTCCTGAAACTAATCACCCCACCACCTAACATGATAACCTCCTGAAACTAATCACCCCAACACCTAACATGATAACCTCCTAAAACTAACCACCCCACCATCTAACTTGATAACCTCCTGAAACTAACCACCCCACCACCTAACATGATAACCTCCTGAAACTAATAACCCCACCATCTAAGATGACAACCTCCTAAAACTAACCACCCCACCATCTAACATGATAACCTCCTGAAACTAATCACCCCACCACCTAACATGATAACCTCCTGAAACTAATCACCCCACCACCTAACATGATAACCTCCTAAAACTAACCACCCCACCATCTAACTTGATAACCTCCTGAAACTAACCACCCCATTACCTAACATGATAACCTCCTGAAACTAACCACCATTTAACATGATAACCTCCTGAAACTATCCACCCCACCATCTAACATGATAACCTCCTGAAACTAATCACCCCACCACCTAACATGATAACCTCCTAAAACTAACCACCCCACCATTTAACTTGATAACCTCCTGAAACTAACCACCCCATCATCTAACATGATAACCTCCTGAAACTAACCACCCCACCATCTAACATAAAAACCTCCTGAAACTAACCACCCCACCATCTAATGTGATAGTCTCCAGAAACTAACCACCATCTAAAATGATAACCTCCTGAAACTAACCACCCCACCATCTAACATGATAACCTCCTGAAACTAATCACCCCACCACCTAACATGATAACCTCCTAAAACTAACCACCCCACCATCTAACTTGATAACCTCCTGAAACTAACCACCCCACCACCTAACATGATAACCTCCTGAAACTAATCACCCCACCATCTAAGATGACAACCTCCTAAAACTAACCACCCCACCATCTAACATGATAACCTCCTGAAACTAATCACCCCACCACCTAACATGATAACCTCCTGAAACTAATCACCCCACCACCTAACATGATAACCTCCTGAAACTAATCACCCCACCACCTAACATGATAACCTCCTGAAACTAATCACCCCACCACCTAACATGATAACCTCCTAAAACTAACCACCCCACCATCTAACTTGATAACCTCCTGAAACTAACCACCCCATCACCTAACATGATAACCTCCTGAAACTAACCACCATTTAACATGATAACCTCCTGAAACTAAACACCATTTAACATGATAACCTCCTGAAACCAATCACCCCACCATGTAACATAAAAACCTCCTGAAACTAACCACCCCACCATCTAATGTGACAGTCTCCAGAAACGAACCACCATCTAACATGATAACCTCCTGAAACTAACCACCACACCATCTAACATGATAACCTCCTGAAACTAATCACCCCACCACCTAACATGATAACCTCCTAAAACTAACCACCCCACCATCTAACTTGATAACCTCCTGAAACTAACCACCCCACCACCTAACATGATAACCTGAAACTAATCACCCCACCATCTAAGATGACAACCTCCTAAAACTAACCACCCCACCATCTAACATGATAACCTCCTGAAACTAATCACCCCACCACCTAACATGATAACCTCCTGAAACTAACCACCCCACCATCTAACTTGATAACCTCCTGAAACTAACCACCCCACCACCTAACATGATAACCTCCTAAAACTAACCACCCCACCACCTAACATGATAACCTCCTGAAACCAATCACCCCACCACCTAACATGATAACCTCCTGAAACTAATCACCCCACCACCTAACATGATAACCTCCTAAAACTAACCACCCCACCATCTAACTTGATAACCTCCTGAAACTAACCACCCCATCATCTAACATGATAACCTCCTGAAACTAACCACCCCACCATCTAACATGATAACTATCCACCACACCATCTAAGATGATAGCCTCCTGAAACTAAACACCCCACCATCTAACATGATAACCTCCTGAAACTAACCACCCCACAATCTAACATGATAACCTCCGAAACCAACCACCATCTAACATGATAACCTCCTGAAACTAACCACCATTTAACATGATAACCTCCTGAAACTAACCACCATTTAACATGATAACCTCCTGAAACCAATCACCCCACCATCTAACATAAAAACCTCCTGAAACTAACCACCCCACCATCTAATGTGATAGTCTCCAGAAACGAACCACCATCTAACATGATAACCTCCTGAAACTAACCACCCCACCATCTAACATGATAACCTCCTGAAACTAATCACCCCACCACCTAACATGATAACCTCCTAAAACTAACCACCCCACCATCTAACTTGATAACCTCCTGAAACTAACCACCCCACCACCTAACATGATAACCTCCTGAAATGAATCACCCCACCATCTAACATGATAACCTCCTAAAACTAACCACCCCGCCATCTAACATGATAACCTCCTGAAACTAACCAGCATATAAAACGATAACCTCCTGAAACTAAGAAACATCTAACATGATAAACTCCTGAAACTAAGCAAATCTAACATGATAACCTCCAGAAACTATACACCCCACCATTTAACATGATAACCTCCCTAAACTAATCACCCCACCACCTAACATGATAACCTCCTGAAACTAATCACCCCACCATGTAACATAAAAACCTCCTGAAACTAACCACTCCACCATCTAATGTGATGTCTCCAGAAACGAACCACCATCTAACATGATAACCTCCTGAAACAAACCACCCCACCATCTAACATGATAACCTCCTAAAACTAAGCACCCCACCATCTAACTTGATAACCTCCTGAAACTAACCACCCCACCACCTAACATGATAACCTCCTGAAACCAATCACCCCACCATCTAACATGATAACCTCCTAAAACTAACCACCCCGCCATCTAACATGATAACCTCCTGAAACTAACCAGCATATAAAACGATAACCTCCTGAAACTAACAACCATCTAACATGATAAACTCCTGAAACTAAGCACATCTAACATGATAACCTCCAGAAACTATACACCCCACCATTTAACATGATAACCTCCTGAAAATAACCACCCCATCATCTAACATGATAACCTCCTGAAACTAACCACCCCACAATCTAACATGATAACCTCCGGAAACCAACCACCATCTAACATGATAACCTCCTGAAACTAACCACCATTTAACATGATAACCTCCTGAAACTAACCATCATTTAACATGATAACCTCCTGAAACCAATCACCCCACCATCTAACATAAAAACCTCCTGAAACTAACCACCCCACCATCTAATGTGATAATCTCCAGAAACGAATCACCATCTAACATGATAACCTCCTGAAACTAACCACCCCACCATCTAACATGATAACCTCCTGAAACTAATCACCCCACCACCTAACATGATAACCTCCTAAAACTAACCACCCCACCATCTAACTTGATAACCTCCTGAAACTAACCACCCCACCACCTAACATGATAACCTCCTGAAACTAACCACCATTTAACATGATAACCTCCTTAAACCAATCACCCCACCATCTAACATAAAAACCTCCTGAAACTAATCACCCCACCACCTAACATGATAACCTCCTGAAACTAATCACCCCAACACCTAACATGATAACCTCCTAAAACTAACCACCCCACCATCTAACTTGATAACCTCCTGAAACTAACCACCCCACCACCTAACATGATAACCTCCTGAAACTAATAACCCCACCATCTAAGATGACAACCTCCTAAAACTAACCACCCCACCATCTAACATGATAACCTCCTGAAACTAATCAACCCCACCACCTAACATGATAACCTCCTGAAACTAATCACCCCACCACCTAACATGATAACCTCCTAAAACTAACCACCCCACCATCTAACTTGATAACCTCCTGAAACTAACCACCCCATTACCTAACATGATAACCTCCTGAAACTAACCACCATTTAACATGATAACCTCCTGAAACTATCCACCCCACCATCTAACATGATAACCTCCTGAAACTAATCACCCCACCACCTAACATGATAACCTCCTAAAACTAACCACCCCACCATTTAACTTGATAACCTCCTGAAACTAACCACCCCATCATCTAACATGATAACCTCCTGAAACTAACCACCCCACCATCTAACATAAAAACCTCCTGAAACTAACCACCCCACCATCTAATGTGATAGTCTCCAGAAACTAACCACCATCTAAAATGATAACCTCCTGAAACTAACCACCCCACCATCTAACATGATAACCTCCTGAAACTAATCACCCCACCACCTAACATGATAACCTCCTAAAACTAACCACCCCACCATCTAACTTGATAACCTCCTGAAACTAACCACCCCACCACCTAACATGATAACCTCCTGAAACTAATCACCCCACCATCTAAGATGACAACCTCCTAAAACTAACCACCCCACCATCTAACATGATAACCTCCTGAAACTAATCACCCCACCACCTAACATGATAACCTCCTGAAACTAATCACCCCACCACCTAACATGATAACCTCCTAAAACTAACCACCCCACCATCTAACTTGATAACCTCCTGAAACTAACCACCCCATCACCTAACATGATAACCTCCTGAAACTAACCACCATTTAACATGATAACCTCCTGAAACTAAACACCATTTAACATGATAACCTCCTGAAACCAATCACCCCACCATGTAACATAAAAACCTCCTGAAACTAACCACCCCACCATCTAATGTGACAGTCTCCAGAAACGAACCACCATCTAACATGATAACCTCCTGAAACTAACCACCACACCATCTAACATGATAACCTCCTGAAACTAATCACCCCACCACCTAACATGATAACCTCCTAAAACTAACCACCCCACCATCTAACTTGATAACCTCCTGAAACTAACCACCCCACCACCTAACATGATAACCTGAAACTAATCACCCCACCATCTAAGATGACAACCTCCTAAAACTAACCACCCCACCATCTAACATGATAACCTCCTGAAACTAATCACCCCACCACCTAACATGATAACCTCCTAAAACTAACCACCCCACCATCTAACTTGATAACCTCCTGAAACTAACCACCCCACCACCTAACATGATAACCTCCTAAAACTAACCACCCCACCACCTAACATGATAACCTCCTGAAACCAATCACCCCACCACCTAACATGATAACCTCCTGAAACTAATCACCCCACCACCTAACATGATAACCTCCTAAAACTAACCACCCCACCATCTAACTTGATAACCTCCTGAAACTAACCACCCCATCATCTAACATGATAACCTCCTGAAACTAACCACCCCACCATCTAACATGATAACTATCCACCACACCATCTAAGATGATAGCCTCCTGAAACTAACCACCCCACCATCTAACATGATAACCTCCTGAAACTAACCACCCCACAATCTAACATGATAACCTCCGGAAACCAACCACCATCTAACATGATAACCTCCTGAAACTAACCACCATTTAACATGATAACCTCCTGAAACTAACCACCATTTAACATGATAACCTCCTGAAACCAATCACCCCACCATCTAACATAAAAACCTCCTGAAACTAACCACCCCACCATCTAATGTGATAGTCTCCAGAAACGAACCACCATCTAACATGATAACCTCCTGAAACTAACCACCCCACCATCTAACATGATAACCTCCTGAAACTAATCACCCCACCACCTAACATGATAACCTCCTAAAACTAACCACCCCACCATCTAACTTGATAACCTCCTGAAACTAACCACCCCACCACCTAACATGATAACCTGAAACTAATCACCCCACCATCTAAGATGACAACCTCCTAAAACTAACCACCCCACCATCTAACATGATAACCTCCTGAAACTAATCACCCCACCACCTAACATGATAACCTCCTGAAACTAATCACCCCACCACCTAACATGATAACCTCCTAAAACTAACCACCCCACCATCTAACTTGATAACCTCCTGAAACTAACCACCCCATCACCTAACATGATAACCTCCTGAAACTAACCACCATTTAACATGATAACCTCCTGAAACCAATCACCCCACCATGTAACATAAAAACCTCCTGAAACTAACCACCCCACCATCTAATGTGATAGTCTCCAGAAACGAACCCCCATCTAACATGATAACCTCCTGAAACTAACCACCCCACCATCTAACATGATAACCTCCTGAAACTAATCACCCCACCACCTAACATGATAACCTCCTGAAACTAACCACCATTTAACATGATAACCTCCTGAAACTAAACACCATTTAACATGATAACCTCCTGAAACCAATCACCCCACCATGTAACATAAAAACCTCCTGAAACTAACCACCCCACCATCTAATGTGATAGTCTCCAGAAACTAACCACCATCTAACATGATAACCTCCTGAAACTAACCACCCCACCATCTAACGTGATAACCTCCTGAAACTAATCACCCCACCACCTAACATGATAACCTCCTAAAACTAACCACCCCACCATCTAACTTGATAACCTCCTGAAACTAACCACCCCACCACCTAACATGATAACCTCCTAAAACTAACCACCCCACCACCTAACATGATAACCTCCTGAAACCAATCACCCCACCACCTAACATGATAACCTCCTGAAACTAATCACCCCACCATCTAACATGATAACCTCCTGAAACTAATCACCCCACCACCTAACATGATAACCTCCTGAAACTAACCACCATTTAACATGATAACCTCCTGAAACTAAACACCATTTAACATGATAACCTCCTGAAACCAATCACCCCACCATGTAACATAAAAACCTCCTGAAACTAACCACCCCACCATCTAATGTGATAGTCTCCAGAAACGAACCACCACCTAACATGATAACCTCCTAAAACTAACCACCCCACCATCTAACTTGATAACCTCCTGAAACTAACCACCCCACCACCTAACATGATAACCTCCTAAAACTAACCACCCCACCACCTAACATGATAACCTCCTGAAACCAATCACCCCACCACCTAACATGATAACCTCCTGAAACTAATCACCCCACCACCTAACATGATAACCTCCTAAAACTAACCACCCCACCATCTAACTTGATAACCTCCTGAAACTAACCACCCCATCATCTAACATGATAACCTCCTGAAACTAACCACCCCACCATCTAACATGATAACTATCCACCACACCATCTAAGATGATAGCCTCCTGAAACTAACCACCCCACCATCTAACATGATAACCTCCTGAAACTAATCACCCCACCACCTAACATGATAACCTCCTGAAACTAACCACCATCTAACATGATAACCTCCTGAAACCAATCACCCCACCATGTAACATAAAAACCTCCTGAAACTAACCACCCCACCATCTAATGTGATAGTCTCCAGAAACGAAACACCATCTAACATGATAACCTCCTGAAACTAACCACCCCACCATCTAACATGATAACCTCCTGAAACTAATCACCCCACCACCTAACATGATAACCTCCTAAAACTAACCACCCCACCATCTAACTTGATAACCTCCTGAAACTAACCACCCCACCACCTAACATGATAACCTCCTAAAACTAACCACCCCACCACCTAACATGATAACCTCCTGAAACCAATCACCCCACCACCTAACATGATAACCTCCTGAAACTAATCACCCCACCACCTAACATGATAACCTCCTAAAACTAACCACCCCACCATCTAACTTGATAACCTCCTGAAACTAACCACCCCATCATCTAACATGATAACCTCCTGAAACTAACCACCCCACCATCTAACATGATAACCTCATGAAATGAATCACCCCACCATCTAACATGATAACCTCCTAAAACTAACCACCCTGCCATCTAACATGATAACCTCCTGAAACTAACCAGCATATAAAACGATAACCTCCTGAAACTAACAACCATCTAACATGATAACCTCCTGAAACTAACCACATCTAACATGATAACCTCCAGAAACTATACACCCCACCATCTAACATGATAACCTCCTGAAACTAATCACCCCACCATCTAACATGATAACCTCCTGAAACCAACCCCCATCTAACATGATAACCTCTTGAAACCAACCACCATCTAACATGATAACCTCTTGAAACCAACCACCATCTAACATGATAACCTCGTGAAACCCAGCTGATCATCTTTCTTCTCAGCATCCCCATTCACTCTCTACCGTTACTAGCTCCACCCCTTCATTCAATTTCCTTACAATGATATACAATTCCCTTTCTAAAAACCTGCCCACACAGTAGCAGAGTATTTGCAGTAAAACCATACAGATTGTTTTCCGTCATTTATCAACTAATAGCTTCATACTGTGTGGCCAACTGGCCTTTGAGACGTGTTTTGTGTATGGGCTACACACGCTATATTCCTCTGATGCCTTTATGATGCTTCTTCTTTGTTATTGTAATGTTCCAAATGGATGTGGCAGTTTCACCAACTACAGAGTCCAGCTTTAATGTCCTTTTTTGGTCTTTGTTCTTTGTCTTTGTTTGTCCCCCCATTCCCCTGATCCATCAAATCAAATCAAATCAAATCAAATTTTATTTGTCACATACACATGGTTAGCAGATGTTAATGCGAGTGTAGCGAAATGCTTGTGCTTCTAGTTCCGACCATGCAGTAGTATCTAACAAGTAATCTAACAAATTCACAACAACTACCTTATACACACAAGAGTAAAGGAATGAATACGAGTATGTACATATAAATATATGGATGAGCGATGGCTGACCGGCATAGGCAAGATGCAGTAGATGGTATGGAGTACAGTATATACACATATATATGAGATGAGTAATGTAGGATATGTAAACATTATATAAATGGCATTGTTTAAAGTGGCTAGTGATACATTATTTCATCCAATTATAATTATTAAAGTGGCTAGAGATTTGGGTCGATGACCGAACGGCATAGGCAAGATACAGTAGATGGTTTAGAGTACAGTGTATACATTTGATATGAGTATGTCGGATACGTAAACATTATATACAAAATTGTTTAAAGTGGCTAGTGATACATTTGTTACATCCAATTCCTATGTATAAAGTGGCTAGAGATTTAAGTCAGTATGTTGGCAGCAGCCACTCAATGTTAGTGATGGCTGTTTAACAGTCTGATGGCCTTGAGGTAGAAGCTGTTTTTCAGTCTCTCGGTCCCAGCTTTGATGCACCTGTACTGACCTCGCCTTCTGGATGATAGCGGGGTGAACAGGCAGTGGCTCGGGTGGTTGTTGTCCTTGATGATCTTTTTGGCCTTTCTGTGACATCGGGTGGTGTAGGTGTCCTGGAGGGCAGGTAGTTTAACCCGGTGATGCGTTGTGCAGTCCTCACTACCCTCTGGAGAGCCTTACGGTTGTGGGCGGAGCAGTTGCCGTACCAGGCGGTGATACAGCCCGACAGGATGCTCTCGATTGTGCATCTGTAAAAGTTTGTGAGTGATTTTGGTGACAAGCCAAATTTCTTCAGCCTCCTGAGGTTGAAGAGGCGCTGTTGCGCCTTCTTTACCACGCTGTCTGTGTGGGTGGACCAATTCAGTTTGTCCGTGATGTGTACGCTGAGGAACTTAAAACTTTCCACCTTCTCCACTACTGTCCCCTCGATGTGGATAGGGGGGTGCTCCCTCTCCTGTTTCCTGAAGTCCACGATCATCTCCTTTGTTTTGTTGACATTGGAGTGAGAGGTTATTTTCCTGACACCACACTCCGAGGGCCCTCACCTCCTCTCTGTAGGCCGTCTCGTCGTTGTTGGTAATCAAGCCTACCACTGTAGTGTCGTCAGCAAACTTGATGATTGAGTTGGATGCGTGCTTGGCCACGCAGTCATGGGTAAACAGGGAGTACAGGAGAGGGCTGAGAACGCACCCTTGTGGGGCCCCAGTGTTGAGGATCAGCGGGGTGGAGATGTTGTTTCCTACCCTCACCACCTGGGACCGGCCCGTCAGGAAGTCCAGGACCCAGTTGCACAGGGCTGGAGTCGAGACCCAGGGTCTCGAGCTTAATGACGAGCTTGGAGGGAACTATGGTGTTAAATGCTGAGCTGTAGTCGATGAACAGCATTCTTACATAAGTATTCCTCTTGTCCAGATGGGTTAGGGCAGTATGCAGTGTGATTGCGATTGCGTCGTCTGTGGACCTATTGGGACGGTAAGCAAATTGGAGTGGGTCCAGGGTGTCTGGCAGGATGGAGGTGATATGATCCTTGACTAATCTCTCAAAGCACTTCATGATGACGGAAGTGAGTGCTACGGGCGATAGTCATTTAGCTCAGTCACCTTAGCTTTCTTGGGAACAGGAACAATGGTGGCCCTCTTGAAGCATGTGGGAACAGCAGACTGGGATAGGGACTGATTGAATATGTCCGTAAACACACCAGCCAGCTGGTCTGCGCATGCTCTGAGGACACGGCCAGGGATGCCATCTGGGCCGGCAGCCTTGCGAGGGTTAACACATTTAAATGTTTTCTCACATTGGCTGCGGTGAAGGTGAGCCCGCAGGTTTTGGTAGCGGCCGTGTCGGTGGCACTGTATTGTCCTCAAAGCGAGCAAAGAAGTTGTTTAGTTTGTCTGGGAGCAGGACGTCATGGTCCGCGACGGGCTGGTTTTCTTTTTGTAGTCCGTGATTGACTGTAGACCCTGCCACATTCCTCTTGTGTCTGAGCCATTGAATTGTGACTCTACTTTGTCTCTATATTGACGCTTAGCTTGTTTGATTGCCTTGCGGAGGAGTAGCTGCACTGTTTGTATTCAGTCATGTTTCCGGTAGCCTTTACCTGGTTAAAAGCAGTGGTTCGCGCTTTCAGTTTTATGCGAATGCTGCCATCAATCCATGGTTTCTGGTTGGGGAAGGTTTTGATATTTGCTATGGGTACAACATCACCAATGCATTTGCTAATAAACTCGCTCACCGAATCAGCGTATACATCAATGTTGTTGTCAGATGCTATCCGGAACATATCCCAGTCCACGTGCTCAAGCAATCTTGCAGCATGGAATCAGATTGGTCGGACCAGCGTTGAACAGACCTGAGAACGGGCGTTTCCTGTTTTAGTTTCTGTTTGTAGGCTGGGAGCAACAAAATGGAGTCATGGTCAGACTTGCCGAAAGGAGGGCGGAGAATAGCCTTGTATGCATCACGGAAGTTGGAATAACAGTGGTCCAGGATTTTACCAGCCCGGGTGGCACATTCGATATGCTGGTAAAATTTTGGGAGCCTTGTTCTTAAATTAGCCTTATTAAAATCCCCAGCCACAATAAATGCAGCCTCAGGATATGTGGTTTCCAGTTTACATAGAGTCCGATGAATTTCTTTCAGTGCCGTCGATGTATTAGCTTGAGGGGGGATGTACACGGCTGTGATTATAATCGAGGAGAATTCTCTTGGTAGATAATGCGGTCTGCATTTGATTGTAAGGAATTCTATGTCAGGTGAACAAAAGGACTTGAGTTCCTGTATGTTGTTATGATCACACCACGTCTCGTTAATCATAAGACACACACCCCGCCCTTCTTCTTACCAGAGAGATGTTTGTTTCTGTCGGCGCGATGCGTGGAGAAACCAGGTGGCTGTACCGACTCTGATAACGTGTCCTGAGTGAGCCATGTTTCCGTGAAGCAAAGAACGTTGCAGTCTCGAATGTCTCTCTGAAAGGCAACCCTCGATCGGATTTCGTCTACTTTGTTGTCAAGAGACTGTACATTGGCGATTAAAATACTCGGGAGAGGTGCACGATGCGCCCGTCGACGTAGCTTGACCAAAAGACCGGCGCGTTTCCCTCTTCTCGGCGCCGCCGTTGTTTTGAGTAGCCACGTGCTATCCAGTCTGTTGTTGTGTTTGGGTTAACGAAAGGAGAATCCTCTTTGGGAAAGTCGTATTCCTGGTCGTAATGTTGGTAAGTTGACGTTGCTCTTATATCCAATAGTTCCTCCCGGTTGTATGTAATAAAACTTAATATTTTCCGGGGTAACAATGTAAGAAGTAATACATAAAAAAACAAAATACTGCATGGTTTCCTGAGAACGTGAAGCGAGGCTGCCATCTCTGTCGGCGCCGGAAGTAGCGAGGCTGCCATCTCTGTCGGCACCATCATGCTCAGTGCCTCGCCCGCCCCGGCAGGGACCAGGGTATGGACACCAGATGCCCCCTGGACGGAACCTTCATGTTCAACCACTTAACCTTCCAAGTAGTCAGCATAGTAGTCAGCACAGTAGTCAGCATAGTAGTCAGCACAGTAGTCAGCATAGTAGTCAGCACAGTAGTCAGCACAGTAGTCAACATAGTAGTCACAATAGTAGTTAGTATAGTAGTCAACATAGCAGTCAGCACAGTAGTTAGTATAGTAGTCAGCACAGCAGTCAACACAGTAGTCAACATAGTAGTCAGCATAGTAGTCAGCATAGTAGTCAACGTAGTAGTCAACATAGTAGTCAACATAGTAGTCAGCACAGTAGTCAACATAGTAGTCAGCATAGTAGTCAACATAGTAGTCAGCATAGTAGTCAACATAGTAGTCAACATAGTAGTCAGCATAGTAGTCAGCATAGTAGTCAACAGTCGACAACAGTGGTCAGCATAGTAGTCAGCAGAGTAGTCAACATAGTAGTCAACAGTAGTCAGCATAGTAGTCAGCATAGTAGTCAACAGTAGTCAGCATAGTAGTCAGCACAGTAGTCAGCATAGTAGTCAGCATAGTAGTCAGCATAGCCATAGCAAAGCAGAGTGAGGCACCGCACTCAATGCTTTACGTCCCAGAGAATGGACATGGTAACCATTTCCGAAATGGTACTGTATAATCACTGGAAACGTCTAGAAATAATAAGCCCATGGATAATGGTTTCATCATGTGGTAGCATAGCCTACCCAGGGGCACAGTAGACTACTATCCATGCTGACAATTGTCAGTGCTGAGTGTTTGCAGTGCAGACAAAAATATAATCTACTGAGATTGCAAATGTGCATGGTGAGTCTAGTACATAACAGGTCATCATAGATGTGCCCAAAACCCCCGACAGAACTACATGGATGGCAGCATGTCATTTGGCAGAAACGTAACAAAACTCTGAGAAAACACTTTCACATGCAACTCTCGAATCTAAACCTAGAACAGAAATTATCTTCCACTTTCCAACTGTCCACCTGAGATGAAAGAGCTTCACACATTCCCTTCCTGCTGGGTCAGGGGTCGTCTTGTACACTGCTGTGTGTCCTGCGTGTGGAGTGATTTTAACCCTCTCACTCCCCCACCTCCACCCCAGAGTACAGACACAAGAGTTGCTACCGCCGGTGAAATGTGGGGCGCTAGGCAACACTAGGCCTGAGAGCAGAGAGAGCAGAGGGCCTGAGGCTATAGAACCTGTTCAACTAAACCACTGAGATAAATATAGAATATAGAAACTGAGTTCAGCGTTCTGAGCCTCGCTTGCCAAGGGAGAGGAGGAGGGGGTTGGCAAAACACTGATTACACAAATATTGTGACAGATACATAAATACACAAACAAACCTTCATATTTCTTGCTAGTCATATCAGTGTCACTTTGTGTGAATATTTTGTTAGTATTTGTTGTTAGTATCACCTTTTCAAATTGTAACTCCCTTTTGCATCATTAGAGAATATCATGAAAGTTCACGCCAGTATGGCATGTCTGACTAGTTCGAAAATATAAGAGGGAGTGTCACAGTGGGACAGATAGACAGATAGATAGCGGAAGAGTGAGTGAAAGACAGACAGACAGACAGACAGACACGGAAAGGAATGAAAGGTAGAAACAAACAGGTGAGGCAGGTGGGGTATTTAAAAAAAAATGTAACCTTTATTTAGGAACAAATCATTATTTACAATGACGGCCTACCCCGGCCAAACCCGGACGACGCTGGGCCAATTGCCAATCACGGCCGGATGTGATACAGCCTGGAATTGAACCAGGGACTGTATCGATGCCTCTTGCGGGGGGGAGAAAGGTGGGGAGGGAGGCAGGCTGGGGGAGGGGGGGCAATGACCTCTCTCTCTCTCTCTCTTTCTCTTTCCCGTCAGTGGGCCTAGCCAGGCAGCGGGGTCGGGATGTGGCCAAACAACACTGTGCTCTGCCTGGGCTAAAGATAGCCCCTGTGGTTGTGGGGGCTCATCTGACAGTTACAGAGGAACACCTCCATGAGGGCTCGCTCTCTCTCTCTCTCCTCAGTTCACTTTTCACTGCTCAATGGTGATCTCTAAAGTGATTTTTGTCTAGACTCTTGTTTGTCTAGACTCTCGGGGTGGCAGGTAGCTTATTGGTTAGAGCGTTGGACTAGTAACTGAAAGGTTGCAAGTTTGAATCCCCGAGCTGACAAGGTAAAAATAATCTGTTGTTCTGACCCTGAACAAGGCCGCCATTGAAAAACAGAATTTGTTCATAACTGACTTGCCTAGTTAAATAAAAATACAAAATAAATTAAATCCAGCATAGATGTATTAGTGACCCAGGGAAAGTATTTATTTTCACACTAAACAGCAATGAACCTTTACAATAAGAATAACCCAAAGAGATTTCCAATGGGTATACCCTCTGCCTCGGATTACTCTCTGCCTCGGATTACTCTCTGCCTCGGATTACTCTCTGTCTCTGATTACTCTCTGCCTCGGATTACTCTCTGTGTTGGATTTACTACATCCTGCAACAGTGATGATAGAGGGAGATCACCTGGGCTGTTGGGGTTAGTCTGAGTCCATGCTGCTTCCTTCACACTGAGAACGTGCCACAGAGACTCGCTGAGGTGGTCATGTGCTTCTCTCTAACACACACACGTACAGAGAACACACACCAACTCTATTTTATCATGGAAGGCTTGAGGATGGCGTATGTCAAAGAGGTGCCATACTGTAAGTTTATAGTGTATGACACCCAGCCAGCCAGACACCCAGCCAGTCAGACACCCAGCCAGCTAGCCAGACACCCAGCCAGACACAGCCACCCAGCCAGCCAGACACCCAGCCAGCCAACCAGCCACCCAGCCAGCTACCCAGCCAGCCAGACACCAGCCAGCTACCCAGCTGCCTAGCCACCCAGCCATCTACCCATCCCGCCACCCAGCCAGCCAGCCAACCAGCTACCCAGCTACCCAGCCACCCAGCAAGCCACCCATCCAGCCAGCTACCCAGCCAGCTGCCTAGCCACCCAGCCATCTACCCATCCCGCCACCCAGCCACACAGCCAGCTACCCAGCCAGCTACCCACCCAGCCAGCTAGCCTCTCATTAAGGGAGAGAGGAATAGAGACCCCACCCTGCCCCTCTCCTCCTCCTACTATCACCATGACAACACAAAAGCCACAAATCAGAGTGGGCTCGTTAAGAACACTCCCTGTTTATTTTCTGTCCCATCATCTGTTGTGATTGGGCCAGATGCGTTTGAGGGGCACTGTTGTGGTCACCCTCCTCTGTGTTCACTCTCTGATTAACATTGCTTTATCATAGACCTATCCATCAGAGATACAGTTGAAGTCGGAAGTTTACATACACTTAGGCTGGAGTCATTAAAACCCGTTTTTTCAACCACTCCACAAAGTCCTTGTAAACAAACTATAGTTTTGGCAAGTCGGTTAGGACATCTACTTCGTGCATGAAACAAGTAATTTTTCCAATAATTGTTTACTGACAGTTTATTTCACTTATAATTCACTGTATCACAATTCCAGAGGGTCAGAAGTTTACATACACTAAGTTGGCTATGCCTTTAAACAGCTTGGAAAACTATGTCAAAATTATGTCATGGCTTTAGAAGCTTCTGATAGGCTAATTTGACATCATTTGAGTCAATTGGAGGGGTACCTGTGAATGTATTTCAGCCAAAATAAATTGTAGACCTCCACAAGTCTGGTTCATCCTTGGTAGCAATTTCCAAACGCCTGAAGGTACCACGTTCATCTGTACAAACAATAGTACGCAAGTATATATACCATGGGACCACGCAGCTTTCATACCGCTCAGGAAGGAGACGCGTTCTGTCTCCTAGAGATGAACGTACTTTGGGGTAATAAGTGCAAATCAATCCCAGAACAACAGCAAAGGACCTCGTGAAGATGCTGGAGGAAACCGGTGCAAAAGTATCTATATCCACAGTAAAACGAGTCCTATATCGACATAACCTGAAAGGCCGCTCAGCAAGGAAGAAGCCACTGCTCCAAAAACGCCATAAAAAAGCCAGACTACGGTTTGCAACTGCACATGGGGACAAAGATCGTACTTTTTGGAGAGATGTCCTCTGGTCTGACGAAACAAAAATACTGTTTGGGCATAATGACCATTGTTATGTTTGGAGGAAAAAGGGGAGGCTTGCAAGCCAAAGAACACCATCCCAACCGTGAAGCACTGGGGTGGCAGCATCATGTTGTGGGGGTGCTTTGCTGCAGGAGGGACTGGTGCACTTCACAAAATAGATGGCATCATGAGGAAAGAAAAATATGTGGATATATTGAAGCAACACCTCAAGACATCAGTCAGGAAGTTAAAGCTTGGTCGCAAATGGGTCTTCCAAATGGACAATGACCCCAAGCATATTTCCAAAGTTGTGGCAAAATGGCTTAAGGACAACAGAGTCAAGGTATTGGAGTGGCCATCACGAAGCCCTGACCTCAATCTTATAGAAAATGTGTGGGCAGAACTGAAAAAGCAAACCTGACTCAGGAGTCCAGCAAACCTGACTCAGTTACACCAGCTCTGTCAGGAGGAATGGGCCAAAATCCAAGTTATTGTGGGAAGCTTGTGGAAGGCTACCTAAAATGTTTGACCCAAGTTAAACAATTTAAAGGCAATGCTACCAAATACTAATTAAATGCATTGTATAGTCTACTGAGAACTCTCAATGTACTGTATATACTGAGAACTCTCAATGTACTGTATAGTCTACTGAGAACTCTCAATGTACTGTATAGTCTACTGAGAACTCTCAATGTACTGTATAGTCTACTGAGAACTCTCAATGTACTGTATAGCCTACTGAGAACTCTCAATGTACTGTATAGTCTACTGAGAACTCTCAATGTACTGTATAGTCTACTGAGAACTCTCAATGTACTGTATAGTCTACTGAGAACTCACTGAGCAGAGACATCTGGACGACACAAGGCGTCCTCTTAACGATGGCACGGGATGAAACAGGACTAATTAGAAAATTAACAGGCTCCACAAACAAAGACGAATTAAACAGGGCTCCCCTCCCTCCCTCCTCCTCTCCCCTCCCTCCCTACCCCTCTCCCCTCCCTCCCTACCCCTCTCCCCTCCCTCCCTCCCTCCTCTCTCCTTCACTCCCTCCCTCCCTCCCTCCTCCTCTCCCTCCCTCCCTCCCTCCTCTCTCCCTCCCTCCTCCTCTCCCCTCCCTCCCTACCCCTCTCCCCTCCCTACCCCTCTCCCTCCCTCCCTCCCTCCTCCTCTCCCTCCCTCCCTACCCCTCTCCCCTCCCTCCCTCCCTCCCCTCCCTCCTCCTCTCCCTCCCTCCCTCCTCTCTCCCTCCCTCCCCCTCTCCCTCCCTCCCTACCCTCTCCCTCCCTCCCTCCCTCCCTCCCTACCCCTCCCTCCCTCCCTCCCTCCCTCCTCCTCTCCCCCTCCCTCCCTACCCCCCTCTCCCTCCCTCCCTCCTCTCTCCCTCCCTCCCCTCTCCCTCCCTCCCTACCCCTCTCCCCTCCCTCCCTCCCTCCCTCCTCTTCTCCCCTCCCTCCCTACCCCTCTCCCTCTCCCTCCCTCCCTCCTCCCTACCCTCTCCCCTCCCTCCTCTCTCCCTCCCTCCCTCCCTCCTCCTCTTCCCTCCCTCCCTACCCCTCTCCCCTCCCTCCTCCTCGCTCCTCCCTCCTCCCTGCCCCCTTCTTCCTGCACTAACACTCATCTGTGGGGAACAATAGTGAAGGACAGGGTGTCTTCCTCTTCTCAGTGTCTCTCTACCAACCTCCAGCGCTTTCAGTCACACCAACAGGAAAGAGTCTGATAAGAGTAGAGTGGTGTTTGGGGGTGTTTGAGGGGTGTGTGGAGTGCATAACTGCCTGTATCTCAATCTTACTCTTTCATGTATACACATTTTTTGTTATTATTGAATATTCATTACCTGACCCAAATGATGTGTCAGTAAGCGACACTTCATCAAATTGTGTTTATTGGCACACAATAAGAATCACATATTTGCAAGAAGTTGACTATAGGTTTTGAGGAACTATCGAAATGTTGAGATGGGAACAGTGTTTGCGTACGTGTGCATGCGTGTTCTTCCGTGCATGTGTGTTTGGGTGTGTGTGCATGCGCACGTGTGTGTGTGGACGTGAGTCTGGGGAAACCCCTTTTGGCAGGGAGGCCTGGCAGTGACATAGTGCTCCAGCCGAAGCAGTGGGCATACTGCCAGCGGGCACCGCGCCAGCGGCCCCCCACCTCTCTCTCTCTCTCTCTTTCACTCCCCTGTTCTCCCTCCTTTCCTCCACACTGCTGTGTTCCCTTAACACATGGAGTATGCTCAAATATTTACAAACACAAATCCCCTCACAAATTCACAGAGATTCATCTCAGGTAGACCTACTGATTACTGTTGTTCTAACTGACAGGCATCTCAGGTAGACCTACACACTACTGTAGCTCAAGAACAGATTATCTCTACATTTTTCAGGTTTATAAATTGACAATTTTTATCAGTAAATAAAATGAGTGGACAGTAAGGATTAATAATCTGTCCATATTTTGTTCATGAATACTCATCCATTGTTTATAAGCATCTATAAACTGCAAACCGTTTAAATTATAACTTTTTTTTTATCATTGACATTGTTTTATTGCTTGTCCAGGTACTAGATGACAATTTAATTTCTCATTTTAAAGGATTCAAAAGAGGAAAAGGTACAAATCAACAACCTATCATCAAAAGATGATAGGATATACTTGGACAGGGCACAGACAATAATAAAGGCAGTGTTTATTCAGCCGCTTTCCTAAGACAATAGCAGTCTATCTTTTTCTGGCGGGTGTGCTGATTGGTCAATCCAAGCAACCCGATGATGTTGTGATTTCTAATGATCATCTCCATTGTTCTGGGGCAGTGGAGGCTACTGAGGGCGAGGACAGTTCACTATAATGGCTGGAATGGAGCAAATGGAATGGCATCAATCACATGGAAGCCATTGGAAACTATGTGTTTGATGTATGTGATACCATTCCACTTATTCTGCACCAGCCATTACCACAAGCCTGTCCTCCACAATTAAGGTGTCACCAACCTGTTCTGGGGAAATGCAACTCTCTGAAAACAAAAAGGTTGGTGACACTGCTAGTCCAAAACTAATTCATTAGGTTACTTACAAACTCTGCATAAATGGTAACCTAATGCAAAGTGTTACCAACAAGCTGACACATTTCTTCGTTTGAAACAACTAATTGTGAATGTGCAGTGAATGTGCAGAAAACACTATTTTTGTCTGAGAGCTAACATATCCACAACCACGGCAACAGGCCGCCGGGCGCTGGGACTTTCACACTTTTGTTTCCCCGCCACTCGCTCTCTCTTTTTCATACGGGGTCAGCAACAAACAATCTCTAAGTTTGGCAACGTCAGCTGTGCTTAAAAACAACAGGCATTGTTCACCAGGTTTTGTTTACAGATATCTACAGGTTTCAATGGAGAGCTTTTTCCTTGTTCCTGTCAATCAAATCCTAATTTCCCTCATTTTGGTTAATTGTTTGAAAATACACTCTCATGTTGGTTTCCTTCTGCTTTTTAAGGATGTGCAGGGGGGATTCTTGTATAAACAGGACCTTGAAAATAGGCACTGGGCAGCTTGCATTCTTAGAATTCTTTTAACCAGAGGCTGCAGGCTCGGCCAGAGATATGACAGAGGGGAGGTCCAGAGGGAGCAGGTAGCTACCTAGTGTGTCTATACAACACCAGGTGTCGCAGAAAGGCCAAGAAGATCATCAACGACCTCAACCACCTGAGCCACGGCCTGTTCTACCATCACAGATGTGGGCAGTACAGGAGCATCATGGCAAAAAGTGTAAGACTGGCCAATAGCTTCAACCCAGACTATAGTTAGAACAGGCCATGGCTCGGGTGGCTGAGGTCCATGAAGATTTTCTTGGCCTTCCTGCGACACCTGGTGTTGTAGGTGTCCTGGAGGACAGGCCGTGACCACCCAATGGTGTGTTCGGCTGAGCGTACCACCCTCTGTTTAGCCTTGCGGTTAGTGGCGGTGGAGTTGCCGTACCAGGCTGTGATGCAGCCCGGCAGTATGCCCTCGATGGTGCAGCCCGACAGTATGCCCTCAATGGTGCAGCCCGACAGTATGCCCTCGATGGTGCAGCCCAACAGTATACCCTCGATGGTGCAGCCCGACAGTATGCCCTCGATGGTGCAGCCCGACAGTATGCCCTCGATGGTGCAGCCCGACAGTATGCCCTCGATGGTAGTCCTATAGAACACTTTGAGGGCCCTCGGGGACAGATCACATTTTTTTCAGCCTCCTGAACTTGAAGAGTCGCTGTTGTGCCTACTTCCACGACTTCCACGGTGTCTGTGTGGTTTGACCATTTCAGCTCCTCTGAAGTTTTTGGCCATCTGAACGGCAGCCCCGTTGATGAGGATGGGGGCATGCCCAGCCTGGTTCCTCCTAAAGTCCACAACCAGCTCCTTTGTTTTGCTGACGTTGAAGGAGAGGCTGTTTACCTGGCACCACACCGTCAGAGCGCCTACATCTCTGTAGGCTGTCTCGTCGTTGTTGGTTATCAGGCCTACTACTGTCGTGTCGTCAGTGGCCACACAGTCGTGGGTATACAGGTAGTACAAGAGGGGACTGAAGACGCACATTTGTGGGACCCCCATGTTGGGGATCAGTGTGGATGAGGTAACTACCTTCACCACCCGGGGACTGCCCGTCAGGAAGTCTAGGATCCAGTTGCAGAGGGAGGAGTTGAGTCCCAGGGCCTTGAGGTTTATGGTGAGCTTAGAGGGCACTATACTATTGATGGCCGAGCTGTAGTCGATGAACGGTATCCTCACATTCCTTTAGTTCAGCTGGGTGAAAGCAGTGTGCAGTGCCATGGCGACTGCATCACCCACGGATCTGTCAGGACGGTAAGCAAATGGGAGATGGTCAAGTGTATGGTCTTTGACAAGCCTCTCTGTCACGTCCTGGCCATAGATAGCCCTTTTTGGCTGCTCTATGGTGGTTTTGGTCAGGACGTGAGCAGGGGTGGTTTTTTGTTCTATGTTTTTATTTCTAGGTTTGGTTTGTGGATGGTTCCCAATTAGAGGCAGCTGAGTGTCGTTACCTCTAATTGGGGACCATATATATGTTTGTTCTTTTCCCCACTTGCGGTGTGGGTCATTGTTTAGGTGTGAGTACCTGTATGTGCTACACCTTCGTTACGGTCAGTTTGTTCTTTATTTTTGTATTGAGTGAGTTAACCAAATAAATATGTTTAACTGCACCCGGCACGCTGCGCCTTGGTCCGTTCTTCACGACGATCGTGACACTCTCGGAAGCACTTCATGTGAGTTCTACGGGTCGGTAGTCATTCAGTTCAGTTACAATCCCTTTCTTGGGCACGGCGATCAATCAAATTTATTTATAAAGCCCTTCTTACATCAGCTGATGTCATAAAGTGCTGTACAGAAACCCAGCCTAAAACCCCAAACAGCAAGCAATGCAGGTGTAGAAGCACGGTGGCTAGGGAAAACTCCCTAGAAAGGTAGGAACCTAGGAAGAAACCTAGAGAGGAACCAGGCTATGAGGGGTGGCCAGTCCTCTTCTGGCTGTGCCGGGTGGCGATTATAACAGAACATGTTATTGCAAGGCTGCCGGCTGATAGTAATAGTGGACATCTTGAAGCACGTGGGGAAAACACAACAGTTAGCTGGTCTGCACATGCTCTGAGGGCGTGGCTTGGGATGCCATCTGAGCCGGGAGCCTTGTAAGGGTTAACATGCTTGAATGACTTACATAGTCCTCCGTGGAACCCATAAGCACGTAACCCTCATTGTCCTCATTGTGCTTCTGTGTGTCGGTCTGAATGGGAATCTGTTGGATGACTGGTATGATCTAGTTATTGAGCGGCCTCACTGCAAGTATATTGTATGTTTCGAATATTCAATAAATATACTAGTGTCTCGCCATCTTGATTGATCTGCGTTGGTCGTATTTGTACTGTTTAATCATTCAATTGTCCCCGGTCACCTTGCCGTGTTTATAAGCAGCATATCTCTCCTTCAGTTACCCGACAAGGTGCCATCAATCCACGGTTTTTGATTTGGGTGAGAGAGAGAGAGAGAGAGAGAGAGAGAGAGCGCACCACCAGAGAAAGGGAGTTCCTATTAAAGATCCTATTAAATTACTAGAGGCTATGTCATAAACCCTCAAAGTTACAGAATGGGGTGGAAATGGCAGACATATCGGTCAGGGAGAAACCCAAACTAGTGTATTTGGAATTAATGGCAGTAGAGGCACAACATAAGGCATATGATATATCAGAAATTATGTAATAAAAATAGCATACAAGGAGTTGTACTTTAACATTGACAGTGCATGCCCCAACAAACCAACTCTCAGGCCCCGGGAAGGAACATTTTAAAGGTCTATCTCTAGGCATCGAAGAGAAAACCTTGCAGTTTTCAAGTACATTTCTTACAATTCTACACATTTAGTGATGGGGCAGAGAGATTTTGTGTTGTTGCAGCTTTAAAGCTAATATCCTGCAATTCTACACATTTTGCCATGAAGCTGAGAGAAAACTTTGCAGTTTCATAGCTTAAATTACAGTGCATTTATGTTTTTTTAAATCCTTTTTGGGGAATACAAGAAGTATTGAGTTGAAGAATGTATAATTGGTGGAGTACTGTGGATATCACTATGAGTGTCACACCCTGATCAGTTTCACCTGTCCTCGTTATTGTCTCCACCCCCTTCAGGTGTCGCGTGTTATCCCTGGAGTATATATCCCTGTGTTTCCTGTCTCTTGTATGTTCCAAGTCAACCAGCATGTTTTTCCCGTGCGCCTGCCTTTTCTATTCTCGTTTTGCTAGTCCTCCCCGTTTTGACCCTTGCCTGTTTCTGGACTCTGTACCCGCCTGCCTGACCATTCAGCCTGCCCTGACCTCGAGCCTGCCTGCCACTCTGTACCTCCTGGACTCTGAACTGGTTTTGCCTGTCCACGACTATTCTCTTGCCTACCCCTTTTTTGAATCAATAAACATCTAAAACTCCAACCATTTGCCTCCTGTGTCTGCATCTGGGTCTCGCCTTGTGCCCTGATAATGAGCCTCCCAGGCCCAGGTTGCCCAGGGTTAAGAACATAAATTATAGATTAATAATATTATACTGAACAAAAATATAAACGCAACGTGTAAAGTGCTCTCCCATGAGCTGAAATAAAAGATCCCAGAAATTTTCCATACACACAAAAAGCTTATTTCTCTCTATATTCTGTGCACAAATTTGTTTACATCCCTGTTAGAATTTTCTCTTTTGCCAAAGTAATCTATCCACCTGACAGGTGTGGCATATCAAGAAGCTGATCATTTCACAGGTGCACCTTTACAGTTTTGTCACACAACACAATGCCACAGATGTCTCAAATTTTGATGGAGCGTGCAATTGGCATGCTGACTGCAGGAATGTCCACCAGAGCTGTTGCCAGAGAATTGAATGTTAATTTCTCTATCATAAGCTGCCTCCAATGTTGTTTTACAGAATTTGGCAGTACGTCCAACAGGTCTTACAACCGTAGACCACGTGTAACCACGCCAGCCCAGGACCTCCACATCCGGCTTCTTCACCAGCGGTATCGTCTGAGACGAGCCACCCAGACAGCTGATGAAACTGTGGGTTTGCACAACCAAAGAATATCTGCACAAACTGTCAGAAACCGTCTCAGGGAAGCTCATCTGCGTGCTCGTCGTCCTCACCAGGGTCTTGACCTGACTGCAGTTCGACGTTGCAACCGACTTCAGTGGGCAAATGCTCACCTTCGATCCCCAATGGCATGCTGGAGAAGTGTGCTCTTCACAGATGAATCCCAGGTTTAAACTGTACCAGGCAGATGGCAGACAGTGTGTATGGCGTCGTGTGGGCTTGCGGTTTACTGATTGATCCACGGTGGTGGTGGGGTTATAGTATGGGCAGGCATAAGGTAAGGACAATGAACACAGTTGCATTTTATCGATGGCAATTTGAATGCACAGAGATACCGTGACAAGATCCTGCGGCCCATTGTCGTGCCATTCTGCCACCATCCCCCTCATGTTTCACCATGATAATACACCATGTCGCAAGGATTTGTACACAATGCCTGGGAACTGAAAATGTCCCAGTTCTTCCATGGCCTGCATACTTACCAGACATGTCACCCATTAAGCATGTTTGGGATGCTCTGGATCGACGTGTACGATAGCATCATCCAGTTCCCGACAATATCCAGCAATTTCACACAGCCATTGAAGAGGAGCGTGAGAACATTCCACAGGCCACAATCAACAGCCTGATCAGCTCTATGCGGAGGAGATGTGTTGCGCTGCGTGAGGTAAATGGTGGTCACACCAGATACTGACTGGTTTTCTGATCCACGCCCCTACCTTTTTCTTTTTTTTTAAAGGTATCTGTGACCAACACATGCATATCTGTATTCCCAGTCATGTGAAATCCATAGATTAGGACCTAATGAATTTATTTCAATTGACTGATTTCCTCATATGAACTGTAACTCAGTAAAATATTAGCAATAATTAATTTAACTCAGTAAAATATTAGAAATAATCTATTTAACTCAGTCAAATCTTGTAAAATCTTGCATTTATATTTTTATTCATTGTATTGCATTACCTCTAAACTTATTCCACGGATACCTTGGTCAAAATTAGTTTAATCTGTTGTTTTTAGTAACATTAATTAACATAAAATCTAACAAAGTTCAGAATAATATATACCTATATTTTGTATATTTATATATATATATATTTATTGAGGCCCCAGGGTTCCATGCTCCACTTTGAGAACCCCTGCCTTAAACTCTCCTGAGGGGTATACTACAAAACAGAATCAATGTTGAAATTGTCATGGTCTCATCGACTCAACAACTAAAAACTCATACCTAAACTTAGATGTCTTAACGTACCAGAAAATCAATAGTTATTTCTGGTTGTTCATCAAAGGTAAACTCATTGATCCTGCTTTGTAGTTCACCCCTCTGGTCCAGGCATCCTGTATGTTCTTCTGGGTGTAACGGAACCATGTGTACTGTCACAGGAGCTGGCTCACTGGTCAGTCACAGGACACAGATGACTTGGAGCTGGCTCACTGGTCAGTCACAGGACACAGATGACTTGGAGCTGGCTCACTGGTCAGTCACAGGACACAGATGACTTGGAGCTGGCTCACTGGTCAGTCACAGGACACAGATGACTTGGAGCTGGCTCACTGGTCAGTCGCAGGACACAGATGACTTGGAGCTGGCTCACTGGTCAGTCGCAGGACACAGATGACTTGGAGCTGGCTCACTGGTCAGTCGCAGGACACAGATGACCTGGAGCTGGCTCACTGGTTAGTCACAGGACACAGATGACTTGGAGCTGGCTCACTGGTCAGTCACAGGACACAGATGACTTGGAGCTGGCTCACTGGTCAGTCACAGGACACAGATGACTTGGAGCTGGCTCACTGGTCAGTCACAGGACACAGATGACTTGGAGCTGGCTCACTGGTCAGTCACAGGACACAGATGACTTGGAGCTGGCTCACTGGTCAGTCACAGGACACAGATGACCTGGAGCTGGCTCACTGGTTAGTCACAGGACACAGATGACTTGGAGCTGGCTCACTGGTCAGTCACAGGACACAGATGATTTGGAGCTGGCTCACTGGTCAGTCACAGGACACAGATGACTTGGAGCTGGCTCACTGGTCAGTCACAGGACACAGATAACTTGGAGCTGGCTCACTGGTCAGTCACAGGACACAGATGACCTGGAGCTGGCTCACTGGTTAGTCACAGGACACAGAGGACCTGGAGCTGGCTCACTGGTCAGTCACAGGACACAGAGGACCTGGAGCTGGCTCACTGGTCAGTCACAGGACACAGAGGACCTGGAGCTGGCTCACTGGTCAGTCACAGGACACAGAGCTACAATCATTGGATAACAGATCAGAGGTTGTAAACATGGGGAGATCAGAAGTGACCCGCCCAGGATTGTAGACGTATGGGAGAAGGAAGGGTGATAACTCAACTCAAGAGCAGTAGCCATTCTTCCATAAGGAATACCAGAGGCAGGCTATCCCCCTGCATGATCGAGTGATGGCAACGGGACTAACTCTACAGGTGAATTTCTCTTCAGTATCATGAGAGGATCGGCATGTATGAGAGTTGGCAAGAGGGGGGGAAATGCAAAATGTGTAGGAAAGAAAAAGAAAAAGAGAAAGAGTGAGAGTGCGAGAATTAGGGCCGGGGGACTCCCAGATCGGGAGATTTTCATTAACACATTTTAACACTTTCCTCCTCCTTTCTTCTCAGAGATAAACACACACTCTCATTACAATATCTGGCCTTCCACCTCACTACCTCCAGCACACTGCACGTACAACTGCTGTTGTGTGTGTGTGTGTGTGTGTGTGTGTGTGTGTGTGTGTGTGTGTGTGTGTGTGTGTGTGTGTGTGTGTGTGTGTGTGTGTGTGTGTGTGTGTGTGTGTGTGTGTGTGTGTGTGTGTGTGTGTGTGTGTGTGTGTGTGTGTGTGTGTGTGTGTGTGCGCGTGAGTGAGTGCGTTAAAGGAGGGAATGCTTGGAGTCCTGCACTGCTCAGGGAAAGGGAGGTTTAGGTTTCAGATGAGGGGTAAAATAGTTAACCAGAGGTCCTGCTCAATGCCAGATGAGCTTCTGTCTACAGTACATCTCTTTGTCACTGAACCCTAAACATAGATATATGGTTTCAGTAATTACCATAAAATGTCACATAGTAAATGCTAGGATAATATCATCATATACACAGTGTTTCTCCTATATGTATTTAGCAGTGGCGCACCACCGTTGCTAAATTGTGGCCGCCACTGCCTATTTCTAACAATCGCCAAAATAAAGACTAGACAGTCAGGGAGAATAGAAAATTCCCCAAATCAATGGGGCCCCCATTGATTTTGTTATAATGTTTGAGTCACTCAGATAGCATAAGAACAAGGCATAAGCCAAGGAAAAATGTGTATAATTGGAAGAAATTTGCTTAAAAACTGTAGATTTTCTATCGCCCCATGGCAAAATGTGTAGAATTGTAGAAAATTAGCTTTAAAACAACAACATTTTGTAACTTTGCCACCGATGCTGAAAAGGATCCTAGAGCAAACAATGTACACATACAAATCATTGATTAACCCCATTGCATACTATTCATTACATAACAATCATTTAGGAAAGGGTATTAGCGATAACTTCACTTTCCAAATAACATGTCAAATACAAATGAAGCATTGATTGATTTAAATCTTCATCCACCACAGTGGTGAGCGTGCTAACATCTAGCTGAGGCTTATGGGAGATCAACTGGTCACCTATCTCCTTAGCACAAAAACTCAGAACGAACTGGCAAGTACTGTACTTCAATACTTGGAGGTGCTAAATAGAAGCCCACTAAATAAACATCTCGCTCTAGTCCACAGTTCTACTATACACTCAGAAAAAAGAGTTCCAAAAGGGTTCTTCAGCTGTCCCCATAGGAGAACCCTTTTGGGTTCCATGTAGAACCCTCTGGGGAAAGGGTTCTACATGGAATCCAATGAGGTTCTACCTGGAACCAAAAATGGTTCCTCAAAGGGTTCTCCTATGGGGACACCCGAAGAACCCTTTTTAGGTTCTAGATAGGAGCCTTTTATTTGCTAAGAGTGTAGATAAAGACAAAACTGTAGAATGTGAATTTAGGGTATTTGTAGCTGGTGAGTTTTGCAGAACCTCTCTGGTGGTTGTATCTCTATGAGCTGAACATGTCTGGATAAGGATCTCTTTCCACCCCTGTCACGGTGGCGTCCAGCAGGCAGCTGAGGCGGTGAACACAGAGATATGTGCAGAAAGCCACTCGCTGGCAAAATGAGGCCATTCAACCACATGGCCAGTGTGAAGAGGACACACTGGCCCGTGATTGGTCAGCCCACACTGGGGAAGGGAGGGCACAGTACGGAGGGGGGGAGGGGAGAGAGAGGCAGTCACGTGACCGAGTCCAGCAGAGAGCAGTATAATAGGCCCTCTCTCGGAGTAGAGAGGCAAAGGCTGGATGTGAACCAAAATCGCTCTACCACACACAGGCTGGGCATTGTTGTCTATTCACTGGACTCCATCTCAGGGCACTTTATCATTCAATTAGGACAGCTTTCACACCAGACACCAGAGAAAAGGGACCTTCAATCAAACTGAAAACTTCACACTGACCCTGGAGGAGACACAGAAAAGGACTCACAGTTGTCACTCCACTTACATTTTTTGTGTTGTTGTTGTCCAAGACTTTGAGGAGAGGGAGAGAGAGAGAGAGAGAGAGAGAAAGAAATGTGAGAGGGAGAAAAAGAGAGGGGAGGTATGTGCATCTGGGCGGTACAACATGCAGTCAACCACGTGTGTGTACGGTACGTATGTCAATGGGGTAGTATTGCCGTATTAAGATGAGAGAGAGGGAGGGAATCCGAAATTGAGGAGAGAGGGGGAAGAGAAGCCGTTGAAGAGGGAGGGGAAGAGAAGGAAAGAAGAAATGAGGAGAGAGGGGGAAGAGAAGGAAATAAGAAAATGGTAAGGAGAAGGAGGAGGGATGGAAGAGCATGTACCAGCAGGACGACAATATGGGATGAACAGACAGAGGAGAGGAGGAGAGAGGACAGGAAGACAGAGAGGACGGGTGCAGAGGAAGAACAGCACTACTGGTAGGAGAGAGGACAGGTAGAGAGGAGGAGCAACACTACTGGTAGGAGAGAGAGGACAGGTTAGGAGGAGGAGCAACAGTACTGGTAGGAGAGAGAGGACAGGTAGAGAGGAGGAACAACACTACTGGTAGGAGAGAGAGGACAGGTAGAGAGGAGGAGCAACACTACTGGTAGGAGAGAGAGGACAGGTTAGGAGGAGGAGCAACACTACTGGTAGGAGAGAGAGGACAGGTAGAGAGGAGGAGCAACACTACTGGTAGGAGAGAGAGGACAGGTGAGGAGGAGGAGGAACACTACTGGTAGGAGAGAGAGGACAGGTAGAAAGGAGGAACAACAGTACTGGTAGGAGAGAGAGGACAGGTTAGGAGGAGGAGCAACAGTACTGATAGGAGAGAGAGGACAGGTAGAGAGGAGGAGCAACACTACTGGTAGGAGAGAGAGGACAGGTGGGAGGAGGAACAACACTACTGGTAGGAGAGAGAGGACAGGTGGGAGGAGGAACACTACTGGTAGGAGAGAGAGGACAGGTGAAGAGGAGGAACAACACTACTGGTAGGAGAGAGAGGAAAGGTGAAGAGGAGGAGCAACACTACTGGTAGGAGAAAGAGGACAGGTAGAGTTGAGGAGCAACACTACTGGTAGGAGAAAGAGGACAGGTAGAGAGGAGGAGCAACACTGCTGGTAGGAGAGAGAGGACAGGTAGAGAGGAGGAGCAACACTACTGGTAGGAGAGAGAGGACAGATAGAGAGGAGGAGCAACACTACTGGTAGGAGAGAGAGGACAGATAGAGAGGAGGAGCAACACTACTGCTAGGAGAGAGAGGACAGGTAGAGAGGAGGAGCAACAGTACTGGTAGGAGAGAGAGGACAGGTAGAGAGGAGGAGCAACACTACTGGTAGGAGAGAGAGGACAGGTTAGGAGGAGGAGCAACACTACTGGTAGGAGAGAGAGGACAGGTAGAGAGGAGGAGCAACACTACTGGTAGGAGAGAGAGGACAGGTAGAGAGGAGGAGCAACACTACTGGTAGGAGAGAGAGGACAGGTGAGGAGGAACAACAGTACTGGTAGGAGAGAGAGGACAGGTTAGGAGGAGGAGCAACAGTACTGGTAGGAGAGAGAGGACAGGTAGAGAGGAGGAGCAACACTACTGGTAGGAGAGAGAGGAACAACAGTACTGGTAGGAGAGAGAGGAACAACAGTACTGGTAGGAGAGAGAGGACAGGTGAAGAGGAGGAACAACAGTACTGGTAGGAGAGAGAGGAACAACAGTACTGGTAGGAGAGAGAGGAACAACAGTACTGGTAGGAGAGAGAGGAACAACAGTACTGGTAGGAGAGATAGGACAGGTGAAGAGGAGGAACAACAGTACTGGTAGGAGAGAGAGGAACAACAGTACTGGTAGGAGAGAGAGGAACAACAGTACTGGTAGGAGAGATAGGACAGGTGAAGAGGAGGAACAACAGTACTGGTAGGAGAGAGAGGAACAACAGTACTGGTAGGAGAGAGAGGAACAACAGTACTGGTAAGAGAGATAGGACAGGTGAAGAGGAGGAACAACAGTACTGGTAGGAGAGATAGGACAGGTGAAGAGGAGGAACAACAGTACTTGACACAACGCCCACTTAACCCGGAAGCCAGCCGCACCAATATTGGCAACTGTTTCAGCGTGCACTGCGCCCGGCCCGCCACAGTAGTCGTTAGCGCGTGATGGGACAAGGACATCCCTGCCGGCCAAACCCTCCCCTAACCCGAACGACGCTGGGCCAATTATGCGCCACCCCATGGGTCTCCCGGTCGCGGCCGGCTGCGACAGAGCCTGGACTTGAACCCAGAATCTCTAGTGGCACAGCTAGCACTGTGATAGGAGGAGCAACACTACTAGTAGGAGAGAGTGGATGAGAATGGTGGGATGAGATCAGAGGAAGTTGACAAAGGAGAGATGAATAGAGAAACGAAAGAGAAGAAAATAAAAGGTTGAGAGCAGCCAATTAGGAAACCTAGATTTGATTTGATTAGTCCAAAAGGGAGGTAGGCTGAGTTAGTGGCTTCATTGCACGCAGCACATCTTCTCTTTCTCTCTCAGGTATAGAACAACTGTTGTACCTATGAACCACTCATTAACGTAGGCTCATTCAGTAAGTGAATTTATTGCAGTTCAGAATGAAGACATGTTCAGATAGACTTAGATCAGAAACTGAATGTACTCAACGTGGGCTTGAATGAACAGAGCACATGTTCACCTAAACACAGAGCAAAGCTGCGGTACCTGATGGACCATCCCGTCCCCATACACTCTGATGTCTCAATGAAGTTCTCTCTACATCTATCAATCCAATGTTCGCACAATTTTCATATTCCCTCATTCTTAATGTATGCATCCTTTCCTTCGCCATCCTCTTCCTCAAACTTTATGGCCAAATTTCTGTGAGCTTTGAAAGTTAACAAATAATAAGGCATAATTTCACACGGTCTAAACTTCATCTCCAAAACTCTATGTTTTTCTAAACCCTTCTAATAGGGAGAGACGTTCTCTGGTCTTTTGTCTGAGAAGTGAGTTTAACGTTTTCGTTGGCATAATATTTTTTTTTTTTTGCGTTTGGGATTGTTGAGCAGGGCGGGGTTGTAGAGGGGTTATTAAACGTCACTTGAGAGGAAGGGAGGGGGGGAAATGTGTCACCAGACCCGATGTCTGACAGTACTCTGCTCTGAGTGTGAAGCAGGAGTTACTCTCACTACTGCCCGCTCCACTCGTTGGCTCCTCCCTTCATGTTTCCTCTGACTCACTGACTCATAAGATAGCGTAACTGAACTGCAGCATATTTAAACGTATTACAAGGTTAAGACAAAATAACTCCCTCCTTAGTCAGGGATTTGACTAACGTTTAGGTTTCATTATTTATTAATGCAAACCTACATGTACTCCTGCCACTTAGCTACATGTAGCATCTTCAGAAAGGATCATGGAGAATAATGAGAGGAGAGTGGAGCTCAGGATTCAGTCTGTCTCAACTACCCTCCAGAGGGAGGGTCCTGGATAGGGCTCAATACGATTGAACCTGCTTTGTAGTTCTTGCACACTAAATCTATTCCCTGCGGTCATATTAAATCACTGAATCCCTTTTGTACTGTAAAACATTATACAACTGCCAGGTAGGCTCACCTCACAGGTATCAGTTTTCAGAGTGTGAGCGTGTCCGCAGGCAGTAGTTCGTAAACAAAGATATTGCATAAACATTGGCGTGTGCAATTGAACCTGGCTCTCAGGCTCTTACCTCTGACTTGGTTATTGTCTGAGTGGTTGCCGTGGAAATCACAGCAGTACTAAACAACAGAATCAATGCATTTGACTTCAGGGCATAAACGTTTCTGATAGATCCTCTGACATATGTCTACTAGGGCTGTCCCCGAATAAAAACAATCTTGGTAGACCAAGAGTCGTCTGTTCTTTCAGCCAATTGACTGATCTACGTTTTTTAAACGTGTATTTTTCCATATATAGACACACCCTACGTGTTCTAATATTATCTGATACTTTAAACACACTGCGATTAAATAATGAAGACACACAAATGACTACAGCGGGAGCCAGAGATCAAGATATCCTAATCAGGAGAAATAAACCTGTTCCCGAACTGCTGCTGGCTTTCGCAGATTCTGCCATTACGCTCCCAAAGTTACCGGTAATAGGCTACACCAGGGGTCAGCAACCTTTTCCATTCGGAGTGCCAATTTATCCTACCATTTCTACCGATCTGCGTGCCAGTTGTGATTTTCATATGCACCTTTTGGTGGAACAGATTTATAATAAAGTCTTCCTATAATTTAAAATCATTGTCATATGATTCAAATTCTATGTAAATGAAAATTATACAAATCTAAAAGGAACTTCTACTGCCACTGTAAGAATAGCCGACAGAATGCCAACAAATAAAAACATTGCAGCCTGCAGGTAGAAAATATCCTGATAAAAAATAAATACATTTGGCTATGCATGGCCTGTCTGCAAGGAACTTGAAAAATTGTACCAACTACCAACTTGGTTCATCACAAGTCTGGGATCCTGAGTGGCACAGCGGTCTAAGGCACTGCATCTCAGCATTAGAGGTGTCACTACAGACACTCTGGTTCAAATCCAGGCTGTATCACAACCAGCTGTGATTGGGAGTCCTGTAGGTTGGGAGTCCTGTAGGACTCCCAACCTGTAGGACTCCCAATTGGCCCAGTTGGCCCAGCATTGGCTGGGTTTGGCCGGTGTAAGCCATCATTGTAAATAAGAATTTGTTCTTAACTGACTTGCCTAGTTAAATAAAAGGTTACACTTGCAATGTTGTATAAAATATTTTTGACCCTCAGTTTCCTGCCCCGGTGAGCTCCAGACAGACACAGCTGTAGTCTATTTGGGCAAGGGATAAGAAGTATTCAGGTAGGCCTATTTTCTGACTTTTCCACCGGAAATAACTATCAGGTCCCCACATGGGCCCATTTATAAGCCTACATTTGTGTGCAGGCCAGGTAGTGTTTGGAGGCCTCCAAACAAAGCACAATTAATAAATTGACAACTGGTAAATGGAATGAAATAAACAAAAACGTGTTTCTCACAAGTGTAGCCTAGGTTGTGCGCTCTGGAAACAACGTGTCCACTCCGACAATGTGAACTGTAAAAGACTGTAATAATAACATACTGAATGCATTAACAGTATTTACAGTAACCAAACTAACATTGTAGATAAGGAATTATGGGAATTAACACTAAATGTACAACTGGTGATACTGGTGTGCCATCCCCACGGCCTCTGCAATGGATTAGTCCACTGAGACAGTCCTCCGCAATGGATTAGTCCACTGAGACAGGCCTCCGCAATGGATTAGTCCACAGAGACAGGCCTCCGCAATGGATTATTCCACTGAGACAGGCCTCCGCAATGGATTATTCCACTGAGACAGGCCTCCGCAATGGATTATTCCACTGAGACAGGCCTCCGCAATGGATTATTCCACTGAGACAGGCCTACGCAATGGATTAGTCCACTGAGACAGTCCTCCGCAATGGATTAGTCCACTGAGACAGTCCTCCACAATGGATTAGTCCACTGAGACAGGAATCAATCAAGACTGCCATAATTGTATTTATTTTTTTGCAACTGCTCGACTAAAATATTATCGGTCGACCAACAGCCTATCGACCAAACAATGGACCAGTCCACTAAATGGGCTCAGTCCCAATGTCTATCTATCTACATATACAGTACAAGTCAAACGTTTGGACACACCTACTCATTACAGGGTTTTTATTTATTTGTATTATTTCTACATTGTAGAATAATAGTGAAGACATCAAAACTATGAAATAACACATATCGAATCAGGTGGTAACCAAAAAAAGTGTTAAACAAATCTAAATATAGTTTATATTTGAGATTCTTCAAAGTATCCACCCCTTGCCTTGATGACAGCTTTGCACACTCTTGGCATTCTCTCAACCATCTTAATGAGGTAATCACCTGGAATGAATTTAAATTAACAGGTGTGCCTTGTTAAAAGTTAATTTGTGGAATTTCTTTCCATCTTAATGCATTTCAGCCAATCAGTTGTGTTGTGACAAGGTAGGGGTGGTGTACAGAAGATAGTCCTAGTTGGTAAAAGACCAAGTACATATTATGGCAAGAACAGCTCAAATAAACAAAGAGAAATGACAGTTCATTATTACTTAAAACATGAAGGTCAGTCAATTCTGAAAATTTCAATAACTTTTCTTCAAGTGCAGTCGCAAAAACCATCAAGCGCTATGATGAAACTGGCTCTCATGAGGACCGCCACAGGAAAGGAAGACCCAGAGTTACCTCTGCTGCAGAGGATAAGTTCATTAGAGTTAATTGCACCTCAGATTGCAGCCCAAATAAATGCGTCACAGAGTTCAAGTAACAGACACATCACAACATCAACTGTTCAGAGGAGACTGTAAATCAGGCCTTCATGGTCGAATTGCTGCAAAGAAATCACTACTAAAGGACAATAAGAAGAGACTTGCTTGGGCCAAGAAACATGAGCAATGGACATTAGATCGGTGGAAATCTGTCCTTTGGTCTGATGAGTCCAAATTTGAGAGTTTTGGTTCCAACCGCTGTGTCCTTGTGAGACGCAAAGTATGTGAACGGATGGTTCCCACCATGAAGCATGGAGGAGGAGGTGTGATGGTGCTTTGCTGGTGAGACTGTCAAGGCACACTTAACCACAAGAGCTCAGCATATGTGGGAACTCCTTCAAGACTGTTTTAAAAGCATTCTAGGCGAAGCTGGTTGAGAGAATGCCAAGAGTGTGCAAAGTTGTCATCAAGGCAAAGGGTGGCTACTTTGAAGAATCTAAAATATATTTTGATTTGTTTAACACTTTTTTGGTTACTACATGAACCCATATGTGTTATATCATAGTTTTGGTGTCTTCACTATTATTCTACAATGTAGAAAATAGTAAAAATAAAGAAAAACCATTGAATGAGCAGGTGTGTCCAAACTTTTGACTGGAACTGTGTATTATATATATATATATATATATATATATATATATATATATATATATATATATATAGTCATCCAGTCATTGTTTCTCCTGTACATCAGCTTAATCAATTACCAACTTGGAACCTCAGATACCAGTTGTAAATGAATTGATCTCATCATCATTATGTTTGGAAAGAACCTTGAGACGTTCCAGTGTGTTTTGAGGTTTAAACTCTTACTCAAACAATGGACTTACAGCGAAGCCCCTAAAACCAACAATGTGTTTACTGCAGAGAGAAAAGACAGGCAATAAATCTAGAGTAGACACCATGGAGGAAGTGGCCCTGAGGGGTGTAAGCCCCAGTCTTTGGATGAGATGGATGGATGGAGGACGGAGAGAGGGATTGGGGGAGAGAGACAGAGGGAAAGGAGGAGTGTAAGCCCCAGTCTTTGGATGAGATGGATTCAGGAGGATGGAGAGAGGGAGAGGAGGAGAGAGACAGAGGGAAAGGAGGGGTGTAAGCCCCAGTCTTTGGATGAGATGGATGGAGGAGGACGGAGAGAGGGAGAGGGGGAGAGAGACAGAGGGAAAGGAGGGGTGTAAGTGTGTGTAAACCATGGGTGCTTTATGATGGATGGAACTAGGTCCTGAAAAGCCACAGCTGCCCCGCTCTTCCCAGAAAAAGTTCCACAAGGAAAAGTGGCAGTATGTGGTTGAAGCATCTAGCGTCCTCTTACTATTTCAGACATGCACACTGCAAGGGCCATCAGAATGTGCAACGTCCCAAAGAAACGTCTACCACTCTGCATGTACTGTATGTGAGTAAATGTGTGTGTGGCTGAGTGTGTCATATGTTTATGTGTACAGATGTAGGATCTTAATTTGATCACTCTTTTGTTTCTGAGAATTTTACTGCACTGCTGGAAATGCAAACTTGTAGTGTATTCCAGGTTTAAAAAGGCTTCTAAAGTTTGTCATTTCCACTTTAAAATGTTAGTCTTGATTTTCCCTAACGAAAAATGTATCAACCCCTACAAGAATGTCCATTAATTATAATTCACATAATAATTATTATATTCTGTTGCTGCAGGATTATTTTCCTGCTGTAGCAAACTGGCTCAAATTAAGATCCGACATCTGTATGTAAGAGCGCATGCTTATATATGAGAGTGTGTGTTTGTGTCCTCGCCTATGAGAGTGGATGTGCTTGCATGTGAGCGTGCCTGTATACACGTGTGTTCTCATATGCATACAGGAGTTCTGTTTCCTGTCAGTCTTTTATCCAGACAGACAGCATCACTCTTCTCTCTGCCATAGCATTGCCATGAAATAATGTTCTAAAACCTTTTTGAGAATTGAAGGAAAACTGGCTGGATCATGTCCGGAGGGCAGCAACAGCATTCATTCTGAGAACATTCTCATGTTTCACCAACTCTTGTCTTCGCCAAAATGAAATAACAGGCAATAGCTTACCGATAACTAAAAGGATACAATAACAGGTATTGAACAGCTTGGAATCAAAAACAAAGCTGACAGAAAATCAGGGGATTGACAAACGCTTTGGGAAAATAAAACTGTGATATCCAAACATTAAAAACATGTCACAATCTTAACTCAATCTTAGAAATAGATTAAATTCCATAACTACGTTGATGAAATAAACACAACAGAATTGTTTGTGTGATGAATCGTGTTGCCCATCGCTATCTGTTTTGATCCAGACAGATGGGTATCTATCTCTACGGTGGTGGACTGTTCAGCAGCTCTCACTGGAGATCTGTTGGGAGAGTGATATTAGCCCTGTGAACACGGCTCTGATGTTATCTCCCTCACCCTCCTCATCCTCTTCCAGTTTTACAGGCTGAGTTGGAGTGACCAAAACAACCACAGGGTTCAACAGTCAGCCCGGCTACTGTGTGTGAAACATTGCATAACACAAATAAATAATCTTTCCCTTCTCGGGTTGACACGCACGCACACGCGCACACACTTTGAGAGACAGACGGCCACTGATGCCCATGATCCGCAGCAGTTCTCAGGCTCCCAATCTGCCTGTTTTTCTCATGCTGAGAAAATAACAAATAAAACAATCTTGTTGCCACCCTGATGCTAACATCCATTCTCACATGAACCCACTGTCCCCACCGGCCTCGCCACTCCTCCATGCTCCCCAGAAGGTGAAGAAATACAAAGAATAGTATCAGAGCTGTTCCTGTTCTTCTCTGGTTACTACCATGTGTCCTCTCCGAGGGCTGTCCTTCCCATTAACCCAAATGATGCTCTTTTCTCATGGAAATCAGCCTCCTACCCACAGAGGTGAAGGGGATTATGGGGCATTTCCAGAGGAAGAGAGGAGACCTCCCTAGCTCCCTCCACCACACACATACACACAAACACATTTCTCGATCACCAAGGCAAACATGTAGATTGCTGCCTTTCAACCACACGGCTAAATGCATGTGTAAGGTAATCAGAAGAAGATGTTTGACTATAGTGTTTTAAAATGTTTATCCATGAAAATGTCCCTACTGCTTAAGCAAACGTAGTTATCTTTGTCTACATAAACAAGTAAAAAACAATATATTAAGTCAAGTGTCATATGATATTACCAAGTTATTTGTAAGTCATAAACTGTCTTTTCCACAAAGAACATATGCTTCTAAAAGCTGATAACTTTGTTTACATAAACATTTCTGTCCAAAATTGTCCTAGTCACAAAGTTTTTGTTTTGAGCAGTTCTACTGACTATTGGGGAGAGGGGGAAAAAAAGTAGTTAATTTGTTGTGGAGTTACAAATGTACTTTTGCAGAAGTAGACTTTATCCACAATATATGTATTTATTCCATATGACTTTGTAGCCCACACGTGCATCATGTTAACACGTTGTTATTTTACTTTAGTTTGATCTAAGTCTTGCTGTCAAGGAAACCGGTTTTTTATTTTTTTGGGGGGAGGGTATATTCACACAGAAATAATGTGAAAAATAACATACTACACATGCGTCTTAACTTGCACTGTTATTGTCAATAACAAAAGCATTGTCTCGTGACGTTCTCACTTCCATTTCCTTATTATGTGGCTCGAGGCAGTGGAGGCCTTGATGGAGGGAGCATGCTCGTGTCAGACCTGCCATGACGGCGAACAGGCGACGTGTTGCCTCCAAGACTTGCTGATGATTATTAGGAAGCCTAGGCTAGACATCGGGCTAACTAACCATAAATGTAGCCTACAGTAGACTGTTCAAATTTTCAGGGGCTCGTGTTGTTTATTTAGCGTACAATGTTGCCAAATGAAGCAACACTGTTGCCAAATGGAGTAACATTGTATCTGAAGGCTTACTTTAAAGCAAGTAAGTTAACCTTATTTTCACACGGAACGCATAGCCTATATAGGTCGCCGAACATTCAATAAACAGTTAGCAACCTAATAATAACGTAGACTTGTTTAGTAACGTCAAATTACTGGAACTACTAAAAGTAAATTGGAGCCTCCAACAGGCACTAAGTCACAGGAGTTTTGACATGTTGCTTAATGTTTCAGGCTCTATTCTGCTATTGCAACGTGGGTTGGTCCAATTAATGACGATTAATCATACAGAATATCTATCAGAATATCTATCAGCACACAACGTTCTCTATTGTTACAATGTAATGCAACGTAATATTAGACTCATATGTTGATCCTTGACATAATAATTACAGGAAGTCTTACGTTTGCGTGTATAGCGTAGGCTACATCAAAACAAGTAATATAGAACACTTCCAAATACAAAATGAGGCCTAATGTCTAAAATATTCAAACTAAATCAATTAGATCATCCACTGCAGACAACATAACCTCATGTTGCTTCTCAGAATATGTTTTCTTAGAGCCTAATGTTGTTTGACAAAACAGTTTGAAACGAAATAGCAAAGTTCAAAAACAGAACAACAACAAAACAAATCACAAGTGTATTAGAGTGCATATGAAATTAAATAAACTGAGCTCCCGCATCCATAACATGACATATGCCATTACAGCATGGACGAACAGTCGAAGGAAAACACTCAAATAGTTATTCGCTTCTATAATGTGACGATTTTGAGCACCTAGAAATCAAGCACCAACTTCCATGAATAAGGATACATCGAACGTGACATGTGTAGGTACTACTTTCAGAGTTGTTTACTATTTCAAATACAACAGGGACGTCCCTCTTCTATCTCCCTCGCTCTTCTGCAGTAGCATGCTCACCATCATAAATATTCGGAAATTGTTTAAAATTCTGCAATTCGCAGAAAACTTGCACTGAACATCAATCATCATTGCCAAAGCCATCATTGACACAGTGCATAATGTTTACAACTTCAATGATTTACATTTGTAACACATTTATCGACAAAGCTTCGAGCGAAGAGGCGATCGGGTAATTAACAATTAAATACCCCCGACGCTTACATACTTCCACAAAATAGGCTAAATTGAAACATGTCCGATTGCAGAACAACTACAACAGATCCGTGTTAATTAAAATGTCGTGAACATCAATCTATCGATTATCATTGAATGAAGTTTCTGTAATAATCTTAAATCTTATTAAACAAAACATGCACAGATCAGAACGTGCAGCCACATTATGAGATCTCACAGAAAAACGAGCAGTTACCCACCAAAAAAGTTTCCAGCGCCGCATTAGTCAATTTCTCATGGAACCCCGGTAACATTCCATCACCGACTTTTCGCAAACCTACGGTGGGAGACCCCACGCCACCTTTCACGACCTTTCTCCCTTCGATCTGTTGTTTTAGTATTTGTTCCTTTTTTTAAAATATAATTTTTCTATATTCTGGGCCTGAGTATGTCTGTCTCGCTCTCAGGCTGCAGCAGAGTTAAGGGGCGCGAGCATTGTGGGAGTGTGACGTCAGGCCACATTCGCAAACTTTTTTTACTAGGGACATGCAGATTACTCCTTTTTTGTCGCTAGATTGACTGTTTTTTTTTCTTCAGTAACTGTTATGGCAATATATAATTGATTCAACTGCAGTCTGCACTATCAGCGTACATAATAGATACATAGATATTTAAACTTTAGACAGACTTAATATGATAATACATAAATGGGTAAACAAAGCAAGATAAATAAGCATTTATATTACAATTTCACATTTATCATAATTATAGTCTATATATTATTCTGATCACCAGGCCTATATATTTGAAGAATATTAATGTTATTTTCGATATAAATGTTATTATAGCCTATTGATTTGGAATTGTTTGTGGTGAGTATGATAACTGAGGCATGTGTATTGAATAAAGACATGTTTTATGTCAAAACACCAATCTCAAATATTTTGACAATATTGCTTAATCCACCATTACACATTGATTATATTCAGAGGAAAGTTTATAGGCCCATAGGTAGCCTATGTTTGACTAACTAATAGCCTACTTCTGTGCTTTGCAAGTAATCCCACTCATTGCTTTATTCATATTAGTCTGTTTATTCGTTTATGTTTTATAATACTGAACGAATCATTTCGAAATATATATAGAGTTTAAAGTTTGTGGAATTATTCATTTATTCATAATTCATGTAATTTCATAAGTAACTCTTCGAAATATAATTTAAAGTGGCCTATATATGTTTTGAAATGGTAAAATAAGCTTATTAAAATGTTTAAAGTGGTATGAAATCTCGTCTCATGTAATTTCATAAGTAACTCATTAATTAACTGTGCATGCACACCATCAAACATTATACTAAATTGAGTAGCTAAATTATTAAATATATTTTTTTTACATATGAACACATTAAAACATATATTATTCTCCAGCAAGTTTTCATATTTTAGGGGAGTTAAATTCACTGCTACAAAATAACACCACACACAGAGGTCACACACACACAGAAGTGCGAGAAGTTCAGCTCTTCACTCAAATGCCATCATCTCTGGAATGTGTAGTGCGGGTCCCACGTGCGATGCTCTGGTGGTCCCATTTCACCTTGTGTTTTGGGGCGAAAGAATTACTTCCAGGGCATATCAACCCGTTTCCTCATCACCCCAACCCCCTCCCCATACGCTTCCAAACCGCGGATGGATGTGTTTGTGTATAAGAGAGAGAGAGTAGGGGGTTGGGGAACAAGTCTTCAATAAGCCTTTGGTTCAATGGAGTGGGGGAAAACACATTTTTGTTGGTAGCCAAGGAAATACCTCCTAACCATATCAGCCTACCTGTTGCAACAGTGTTCACTAATATGGATAATAAGATAATAAATTGCAATGTTTTGTCCAAAGACAAATTAAAAGTATCAAGACAACTATTCATAATTTGGACTGATAAAAACATCAGGTAGTTGGACAGCAAATAGTCGGCAGTTGTTGTGAGAAACAGGCTTATGTTGAAGGGTAGTGTTGATATGTGTTGTAATTGTTAGAAATGTTCGGAAGAACTATGTCAAACTATTTTAAATCACTTTGACTAACCTTTTGCGTATTTATGAGCTTTTAAAAACTAAAAAGGGATAGTTTGTATCCATGAACCACACTAGTGGCAGATCTGGATAAATGCACAGCATTATGAATAGTCTACTGTAGCCTAAACGAATTCATAATTAATATGCAAATATACATGTAAGTTTTTAAGTTATCGATAGAAAAATATTTTTGGAACACATAAATAGCTCATACTTATTTCCAGCTCAAACCCACTAATAGCCTATTCTAAATAATCTGTCACCAAGCAGAATGCCAATTGTGCAACACGATCTTCCTACCTACATGGTTTTATAGAAATTACGTTTTACAGTCATTTGTTCCTGCACGTCCTGTACAAAGTTACCTGATAGAATAACATTTGTTTTTCAAATGAGTTGAGGATTGAAGATTAAGAAATAGGTACTGTGGTTTGAGAATCTATTTCTTTGTACTGTGTGTGATTAAAGTCGTCGCAGTACTAATATAATTTATATCTCTGATGTTCATGTTTCCCCATTAAATATTGGGATTCTTAACCCCCATAATGTTTCGGATCTAGGTTAAACTTTTTTGATACAATTTGTAGTTAAATGATTTCAGGAACGTGGTAACATGGGATGTACCATACAAGAACTATTCATGATTCCCTGTCATTCACTGAATTTATTCAACTGAAAAATCATAAGGACATAATAGCTTTGATAATAACATAATAACTATGATAAAATCTGTTTCATTTCAGTTATGTATTGATATTTTATTCATTTGAGAGGTTCCCTTATTATCAATTTGGATTTTATTTAGTAATCAAACACCTATAGACTATTAATTATTCTTATACAATGTTTAAAATGGGGTTTACCAACTTCAACATGAGATGATATTATGAAGGAGTTTAAAGTAATATTACAGTGTGGATGAAGAAATTCACAACCTACCTTTAGCCTTTTAAACCTTAAAAAGTAATGGTATATAAAACATCTCACCAAGAGAGGTGTTTGATTACAAAACTCTTCCAATTAAAACAATTAAAACTTCTCAAATAAATATATATACACGAAATTCCATAGTGACAAATAACTTTATGCTAAACATATGTTACAGTAACATAAACATGTGAATATAGGATATTAATATCCCAGTAAAGTGATTCAACAGTTAATATTTTACATGTACCTGTAGTTAAAGAAGAGGACTATAAAATCTATCCCACAGCACAACTTTTGACAGGAAGATTTTGAGAGACTGACGTGGGTTATGGGTGGGGAGTAAGTATCACCCACACACATTACACTCTCAGAAAAAAAAACACATTAAATTTTTTTTAAAAGAGTGCTGTCTGGCACCACTTGTCCCTGTAGGGAAATCCTCTGAAAAGTTTATACTTGGAACCCAGGTTCTATCTGACCCGAAAAGGGTTCAGGGGTGTGATGCCACATAGCACTCTTTTATTTCTAAGCGTGCAGACAGAAACAAGTCTGTGTGTGTATCAAACTAACTTATCCGCTGCCTCTGCTGTTTTACATAAAAGGTTCCCACATCACTTAGTGAAAATGTTTGTGCTACTTTCCCCTTCAAGACTCTAAATACCAAATAGAAAGTGTAGCCTTTAAGAATACATGAGAGAGTGTGGGGAGAGGAGGAAGAGAGAAACGATTTCCCAGCATAACTTGTCTGCTTTCATTATGTGACTGGTTATTTCTTACTGTGTGGTTGGGCCACATTCAGGTTGATTGCTGTTGAGTGGTGGTCTGTAATTTAGAGTTGTAGATTGATTTTAAAGTACCCTATTGGAACGCCACATAGTGCCTGACGTGGTAGCTAGCTCCTCTTCCTCCCTCCTCTCTCCATCCCAAAACTGCTCACACAAACCACCATGAACAACAAGAGCAGAGTGAGTTTCAAACCAGGGCAGGCACTCCCAGGCTCAGCCCAGCCTATACCACACACCTAATTAACTCTGATAAAATTTTGGGTCTGGGACGTCAGCATTTTGGGCTTTCAGATGCAATGATGACAAGAGACAAGAAAGGGACCTGCCTAAATAAACCCAATAGAGTTGTGGGGCATTGGGAACATATGGATCTGTTTATGGATAAGAAGCCATGCAGCAGTCTAATCCCAAACTTTAAGGATAAGAAGCCATGCAGTAGTCTAATCCCAAACTGTAAGGATAAGAAGCTATGCAGTAGTCTAATCCCAAACTGTAAGGATAAGAAGCCATGCAGCAGTCTAATCCCAAACTTTAAGGATAAGAAGCCATGCAGTAGTCTAATCCCAAACTGTAAGGATAAGAAGCTATGCAGTAGTCTAATCCCAAACTGTAAGGATAAGAAGCCATGCAGTAGTCTAATCCCAAACTGTAAGGATAAGAAGCTATGCAGTAGTCTAATCCCAACTGTAAGGATAAGAAGCCATGCAGTAGTCTAATCCCAAACTGTTTGTAGTGTTATCCCAATTTACCTCTTCCTCACATTCTACTTTGAGCTTCCTTATAAACATCACCCACATCCCAAACTAGTGGTGTTCCCTTCTCAGGCCCCCTTGCCATCTCAGAATAAAAAGCCAGAAAAACAGGCAAAGCGGCATCAATGAATACAATGGCAATTAGTAGGGGATGATTTGTTCCCATCTGGAGTGTATTTCCTCACCAGTGAAATACTCAGCCATCCCTTCGTCTAGGCACAGAGTGCCCGATTGGTGGGAAATTAGTATAGCGTTTTTTATATGTGTTTGGTATTAAAACAGATGGGTGGTTTATGTTACCAGAGGCTGGCGTTAAACAGCTTAGATGTATAGCATAACCACCAAAAGAGCCAACACAGTCTGCCAGCGCCAGAGATGTTAGGATACTGTGAGAGGGAAAGTGTTTGGATCTCTGTCCATGTATATTGCAAAGAAGGATCTGCCATTTGCCTGGTTGTTCTATCCCACATATTGAGTAAATGTGTCCCTTATGCTTCAGTGGATGGGACAATTTGTATTTCCCCAGCTCATATTCATATGTGTTTGATTGCTATGTTATTGTAGAATTCTAATGCTCGGTAATATCATGGTTGTGGTCATGTACAGTAAGATAATGTACACTACGTCATGTACAGTAAGAACGAAGACGTTGTGTTACACTTTCAGAGAGAGAGAGCAAAATAAACAGATTTTGATGCAATTTCTTTCCCCTCACCCTTTTCTCCCATCCCTCCCTCAATCACCTGTCATTTGTATCTGGTTCCCAGAATTGTGTTTAGACAATGGTTTTGCAGTGGCAGGACAGTAGCATGTTGGCTCACTCGGCTGTGATTATATAGGGAACACGTCAGTCCCAAAAAATCACTTGAATTCAGTGTTAACAATATTCAACAGACACACAAGTTAGGCTAAAGGTGTAATTAGCAGCAGTGGAACACTAGCAACTTTACTTGTGTATGGATTCAGACTTCGACACACACACACACACACACACACACAACCAGACAAGCCCCTTTTGAGTAATAACAATGAATACAACAGTGCCACATAAACTGTGTAAGCCACTAAGGGAGACACAAATTAAATTATAGCAGTTCAGCTGCAGGTCTCTTCACAAAACATATTTGGTTACACTCAGGAGAGGTGGCGAACTTACTAAATCTCCTTAGAAGTGACTGTTAAACAGGGTTTGAGGCCTTGTCTTAGGAGTGACTGTTAAACAGGGTTTGAGACCTTGTTTTAGGAGTGACTGTTAAACAGGGTTTGAGGCCTTGTCTTAGGAGTGACTGTTAAACAGGGTTTGAGGCCTTGTCTTAGGAGTGACTGTTAAACAGGGTTTGAGGCCTTGTCTTAGGAGTGACTGTTAAACAGGGTTTGAGACCTTGTTTTAGGAGTGACTGTTAAACAGGGTTTGAGACTTTGTTTTGATGTTTCCATGTTTCCATATGTTTCCATATAATGTTACTTTATATGGAAGTGTAGCACTTGATATTACAACGCAGAATAAATATGTAATAACGTAGTGGTAGTATGGTAACAAGTTATAGTTACTCACAAATAAAAACATACCCCTACATTTGTTAAGTTGGCTTGGTAATGACCTAGGTAGGGAGGTATTTTGAGAGAGGTTAGTAGTGACTGAGTACTTTTGATGAGGTGTGGTATCATCAAGATACAGTCTACACCAGCAGTCTGCAGTAGGTTGATAAGGCAGAAGGGTGGACCCAGTATTGCCCGTCAAACCAGGAATACATCATAACCTTGTCATGCTGCCAGAGGGGATACCAATCCTGATGTCAGTAAAGTACAACACTGAAATAATATTCTCTTAAATACCTTTGATCTACTTTATTTCTTTATCGCTCAGTCTCTTTCCATGCTAGCAATGTAGTGTGTTGTGTGTTGAGCACAAGTATTCAGTCTATGTGCTGTCCTTTCTGGTCCTCTGGGAGTGTACACCAACAGGCATTAGTAAAGCAAGGACGGTGTGACATCACTGCTAGTCGACTGGAAGAAAGGTCAAAGGTCCCTGGGGTCAACCACCTCATCCATATAAGCAGGAGGACATAAGACTCTGTTGGAGGGAGAGGGGGGCATCATAGAGACAAGGTAGAGAGAGCGGGGCTTCATAGAGACAAGGTAGAGAGAGGGGGCTTCATAGAGAGAAGGTAGAGAGAGTGGGGCTTCATAGAGACAAGGTAGAGAGTGGGGCTTCAGAGACAAGGTAAAGGGAGGTGGGCTTCATAGAGACAAGGTAGAGAGAGCGGGGCTTCATAGAGACAAGGTAGAGAGAGTGGGGCTTCATAGAGACAAGGTAGAGAGTGGGGCTTCAGAGACAAGGTAAAGGGAGGTGGACTTCATAGAGACAAGGTAGAGAGAGGGGGGCTTCATAGAGACAAGGTAGAGAGAGCGGGGCTTCATAGAGACAAGGTAGAGAGAGCGGGGCTTCATAGAGACAAGGTAGAGAGAGTGGGGCTTCATAGAGACAAGGTAGAGAGAGCGGGGCTTCATAGAGACAAGGTAGAGAGAGCGGGGCTTCATAGAGACAAGGTAGAGAGAGTGGGGCTTCATAGAGACAAGGTAGAGAGAGTGGGGCTTCAGAGACAAGGTAAAGGGAGGTGGACTTCATTGAGACAAGGTAGAGAGGGGGGCTTCATAGAGACAAGGTAGAGAGAGGGGGGATGGGTGGATAAGACAATAGTAAGTATAGAAACGGATGGAAAGACATCCACATAAAGTGTATTTTTTTATGCTAATAGATACATAGAGGTTTGCAGCTTATGGAAATGTTTTTGTCTTATCGGTGCCCTGCAACCTTTCCTGTGCCTTAAGAAAATTAAGTTCCCATACCTAGCATTTATACATCTCTCAATAGGAAGCTAAAGGAGAGAAATAGTGAGGCTAAAAGAGACAGAGACATAAATATAAATAACAATCATACACCGCCCGTCGTCTGTTAATCTATTTCAGTTGTTCATCTGAAGGAGGTCTCAGGGTGGGGAGTTATGTCTCTCTGCATTCTTATCATCACTGTCATCTCTAACAATGAAAAACAGTGTGTGTTCAAGAGATGGGGGTGGAGCAGAGAAAGACAGGGAAAGAGGCCGCGAAGAGACAGAAGAAAACACACGAAAGAGAGACTGAGAAAATACCTTGAATTGAGACGACTGAATTTGAACCTGTAAGGGTGGGCTTCGAGCAGTTTCCTCTCAAGTAATGGGACGAACAGCCCATCCATCAAGTTCCACAACCTGGTAGCAATTGACCAGAGCTCATTACAGCACATATTTCATTTTGGTATTCTGCACGGTCACATACATGTCATGGACCTCTATGGGTGAACTACATTCAGAGTAAGAAAGGTTCACATACATATAGAACAGCAGAAGGCTTTTGAGGAAAGTCTGTACCTGCATATTTGTGTGTGTGTGTGTGTGTGTGTATCTGGTCTGCATGAGTATGCATATATGCACATGGTTGCGGGATGAGGGGGATGGGAGATTTCACCTACGAACATATCAACTGCTCACGGTTAGTCTGTCTATTATACTGAACAAAAATATAAATGCAACATGTAAAGTGTTGGTCCCATGTTTCATGAGCTGAAATAAAAGATCTCAGAAATGTTCCATACGCACAAAAAAACTCTTTCTCTCAAATTTTGTGCAGAAATTTGTTTACATACCTGTTAGTGAGCATTTATCCTTTGCCAAGATAATCCATCCACCTGACAGGTGTGGCATATCAAGAAGCTGATTAAACATCATGATCAGTACACAGGTGCACCTTGTGCTAGGGACAATAAAATGCCACTCTAAAATGTGCAGTTTTGTCACACAACACAATGCCACAAATGTCTCAAGTTTTGAGGGAGCGTGCAACTGGCATTCTGGCTGCAGGAATGTCCACCAGAGCTGTTGCCAGAGCATTGAATGTTATTTTTCTACCATAAGCCGTGTCCAACATCGTTTTAGAGAATCTGGCAGTACATCCAGCCGGCCTCACAACTGCAGGCCACGTGTAACCACACCAGCCCAGGAACTCCACATCCGTCTTCTTCACCTGCGGGATCATATGAGACCAGCCACCCGGACAGCTAATGAAACAGGAGTATTTCTGTCTGTAATAAAGCCCTTTTGTGGTGAAAAACTCATTCTGACTGGCTGTGGATGGGCCTATGCCCTCCCAGGCCCACCCATGGCTGCACCCCTGCCCAGTCATATGAAATCCATAGATTAGGGCCTAATTTATTTATTTCAATTGACTGATCTTCTTATATGAACTGTAACTCAGTAAAATAGTTGAAATTGTTGATTGTTGCATTTATATTTTTGTTCAGTATAACATTTTAAAGCTAAAGACACCTCATTAACTTCTGCTGTCTTCTAAATTACGATTATTATAAAACAAGATTAGATTATCACCCAATTAGACCATTTGTCTTAATTGACAGCAGTGTTGACAGGGAGGGGGTTTTCATGCCCCATACAATGCACAAATATACAGGCAGACTCTTTCTCTCTTAAACACAAACACACACAGCACTACACTCTTAGAAAAAGTGCTATCTAGAACCTGAAAGGATTCTTCAGCTGTCCCCATTTTGAGAACCCTTTGAAGAACCCTTTTTGGTTCCAGGTGGAACCCTTTTGGGTTCCAGGTGGAACCCTTTCCACAAAGGATTCTACATGGAACCAAAAAGGGTTCTTCTATTGGGACAGCTGAATAACCCTTTTGGAACCGTTTTTTCTAAGAGTGTATGTAATGTGGTTTGAAGCCACACCCAAACAAAGTGTTACTAGTCTAAGGGTATGGGTTGGTTTTATCTTACACATACAAATCCTGTGATAATCTCTTCAAACGTTTTACCATAGTCTGTAGCTCCCTCTCTTTCACACATATGTCTAAAGATTCCATATACCATCCAAAATCATTTGAAATTCAAATTCCACATTAATTTAAGTTTCAGTGATGCAGCCGACCCGCGTGAACAAGGAGACCAGCACCTCGGGGGTTAAACTTTCTTCAGTATCCAATGCATTCTGGGATGTAGTTGAAACACAATGGCGGAGAAACTGATTCACTTGTAGTGGTCTTTTATCCGTTTACAGCAATATTGCTACAAATTAGTCTAACGTTTGCTACAGAGTTAACGTGTGACGACAATGGCTATATTTTATATTGTCCTTGCATTGTATAAACTTTCCTTGTAAACATGAACGTTTGCTACTCCAGTGTCTTTTGGAATAATGATTTGGTGATGTGTAGGCTATGGTTATTTATTTAACTAGGCAAGTCAGTTAACAACGAATTCTTATTTACAGTGACGGGCCTACCCCGTCAAGTTTATTTAACTTTTATTTATTCATGCAGATTCATGTATTTATGCTATCTAGCTTTTTATTCTACAAATATAAATTGTGATTAAACCAGCTAACTTCATAGTTGAAGTTGGAGTAACTATAGCCTAGCCAATTCAAATAATTAATAGCTAATGCCAATTTGGTTCCTCCGGTCTATTTGAAACCAAGCCGACTCCTTTCTGGGGTCTTTAGGATTCGCAAAAATGCTGAGTTGCACAAATGCAGTGTGCCGCCTCCATACTCAAATATACCTTAAGAAATCACGTTTCCTGGTGTTGATCTCACCAGTCCTCTCCTTTTAAATCCATGAAGTGATGTGAACAAGTGCACACCTTGGGATGACAGAGAAATGAGACGCAGGAAGGATTCAAACTTATGCTCACAGCTATGTCCCCCTTTTAACAGGTACATGTCCCCTACAGTGAGTTCTTCCAGCTGGAGGCCCTAACCAACTACCACCGTGTGGTAAGCCTAGAGGACTTCATGAAGCAGCTTGCCCCAACACTCTGGCCTACTGAGTCCGCTGCCCAGAGGAGTGTAGACAAGAAGTCCTGCCCCATGAAGGTGAGTGTTGTGATTGAGGTGCAGAGTCAGAGATGATTACTGAGGACCGTTTTTTAGGTATTGAGACTAGTTACCAAAAAAATACACTTTGAAACTGGTAAGAGAGATTGTTTGAAAGCTAGATCATGGAACATAGTCTGTCTTTTATATAAATTAAATTCCTTTCTTGTAACTAATTCATTGATTTGGTGTTGTTCATGCCAATGACAAGAATACAGTAAAACACTGCTCCCTGGTGGGCTGTTACTATACCTGTATTTAACATGGAAAGGGTTGGTCCCATGTTTCATGAGCTGAAATAAAAGATACCAGAAATATTCCATAAGCACAAAAAAACTATTTCTCTCAAATTCGGTGCACAAATTAGTTTACATGCACTACTGTTGAAAGTTTGGGGAAATGTCCTTGTTTAGACATTGTTAATGTTGTACATGACTATTGTAGCTGGAAACGGCAGATTTTTTTTAATGGTATATCTACATAGGCGTACAGAGGCCCATTATAATAATTGACCATTAGAAAATGGTTAGCACAGCTGAAAACTGTTCTGATTTAAAGAAGCAATAAAACTGGCCCTTAGACTAGTTCAGTATCTGGAGCATCAGCATTTGTGGGTTCAATTACAGGCTCAAAATGACCAGAAACAAATACCTTTCTTCTGAAACTCATCAGTCTATTCTTGTTCTGAGAAATGAAGGGTATTAAATGCGAGAAAATTTCCAAGAAACTGAAGATCTCGTACAACGCTGTGTACGACTCCCTTCACAGAACAGCATGTTTGGGATGCTCTGATTCAACATGTACGACAGTGTGTTCCAGTTCCCGCCAATATTCAGCAACTTCGCACAGCCATTGAAGAGTATTAGGACAACATTCCACAGGCCACCATCAATTCAATGCGAAGGTGATGTCACGCTGCATGAGGAAAATGGTGGTCACACCAGATACTGACTGGTTTAATGATCCACGCCCTTACCCTTTTTAAGGTATTTGTGTCCAACAGGTGCATATCTGTATTCCCAGTCATGTGAAATCCATAGATTAGGGCCTAAATAAATGTATTTCAATTGACTGATTTCCTCATATGAACTGTAACTCAGTAAAATATTAGAAATTGTTGCATGTTGCGTTTTCTATTTCAGTGTATTTATGTTTACCGCGTGGTGAAAACAGTTGGATCTGGTATAAATGTCTTGTAAAGCCTCGCTCATGAGGTTTGATGAAACGTCACTGTCTGTATTGATCAGGATGGGAAATCCTTTCCAATTTGTGACCATGTAGGAGTGGAGTCTGACAGGTCTGTCTTGTTTGGTGGCTTGTCCTTCAGTTCCTACCACCTACCTCACTGGATCCACAGTAAATATCTGTCCTATTAGTGGAACATGAGCATGAATTTTGCTTAACTTACTGGTGGTTTAACAGAATAAATAAACCTCTTATTATCATAAGAAATGTATTCATTTAAATGTAGTTTTACAAGGATAGTGCCCATTATTCAACATGACTATAGAAGTGCCAGTTTTAGCCAGGCGCCTAATTTTTAACTGCAGTCCCAGTGTGCTTCCCCTCTCATGTCCTCCCTGTGCAGGTCCACTCCGTCTGTCACGGTTCATGAATTCACCGGCTCACTCTGTGTGTCTGTGTGTACGTGTGAGTGTGGGTGTGGCCGCTGATTACTACTCTGCTCGTTATCAGCGCCAGCTGACACATTGTTTGTGCCTATTTATACTCGTTGTCTTGGTCTTGTGTTTGTCAGTTCGTTGTCTTGTTTCCCTGTGCGTGTGTTTCTCTCCAGGCCGAGTTCTGTGTCTCCTATGGTTCTGTTCTCTGTTGGACTCTAAGTTCTCTCTCTCTCCGGTGGAGGATTCTATGCTGGGCACGTTCAGGATTGACAGTCTGGGAATTCCTCTTCGCTCTTTGACCTATACAGAGGAGTGGGTTTCCCCTGCTGTCTCTGCGCTACTAAAGCCCGGACTCTTCTTTGTACTTCCACTTCACCTGAACCTGTTACATTCTCTCCTGGATTACTACAATAAATGTTGAACTTCGCTACTGAATCCTCCGTTATTTCACGTGACACCGTCAGAGCGCCCTGTCCTGGCCCTGTCCTGGTGCCCAAGCTCTGTTCCCTGTGATAGAGGAGTATATGGATCTGCAGCAGTATGTAGTGTAGGAGGGACAGGAACAGGAACCACATCGCTGCTCTGCTGCCTAGGCCATACGTGGGCGTACAGCTGAGGATCGGCTCTGGTTGGATGAGCTGGGAACACAAACACACTTGGCACGTGTGCCTCAGTCTGTAAAGCATAACCATGGGTTATAACCCCCTCACCATGACCATGTGCTATAGCCCCCTCACCATGACCATGGGTTATAACCCCCTCACCATGACCATGTGCTATAATCCCCTCACCATGACCATGGGTTATAACCCCCTCACCATGACCATGGGCTATAACCCCCTCACCATGACCATGGGTTATAGCCCCCTCACCATGACCATGGGCTAAAGGCCCCTCACCATGACCATGGGCTAAAGCCCCCTCACCATGACCATGGGTTATAACCCCCTCACCATGACCATGGGCTATAACCCCCTCACCATGACCATGTGCTATAGCCCCATGACCATGTGCTATAGCCCCATGACCATGTGCTATAGCCCCCTCACCATGACCATGTGCTATAGCCCCCTCACCATGGCCATGGGTTATAACCCCCTCACCATGACCATGGGTTATAACCCCCTCACCATGACCATGTGTTATAACCCCCTCACCATGACCATGGGTTATAACCCCCTCACCATGACCATGTGCTATAACCCCCTCACCATGACCATGTGCTATAGCCCCCTCACCATGGGATATAGCCCCCTCACCATGACCATGTGCTATAGCCCCCTCACCATGACCATGGGTTATAACCCCCTCACCATGACCATGGGTTATAACCCCCTCACCATGACCATGTGCTATAGCCCCCTCACCATGACCATGTGCTATAGCCCCCTCACCATGACCATGGGGCTATAACCCCCTCACCATGGGTTATAACCCCCTCACCATGACCATGTGCTATAACCCCCTCACCATGAACATGTGCTATAGCCCCCTCACCATGACCATGGGTTATAACCCCCTCACCATGACCATGTGCTATAACCCCCTCACCATGACCATGTGCTATTAACCCCCTTACCATGACCATGTGCTTCCCGGACCTGGCTGAGATCCGCCGGGCCCTCAATCTCTGGGTCAAGAGAGCCTCTGCCCGTTGTGTTTACATCGCCACAGTCCCACCTTGGTGAGATGCCAAAGTTCTTCCAATAAGGTGAGCTTGGGAGTGATCGATTGGAAGATGTTCTTTGTCAGTAAAAATAAATACAAATACCCAGTACATCCATTTTTCACAGGTGTTGCGCTGTTGGTAAACATGCTTTGTTTGCATACTGCTATATTCAGTGTGTCATTGTTTCTGTCCCATGCCCAGGTGAAGGTGGTGAGCTTCACGCCAGGCTTGGCCCAGATGGACTTGTATAGCCTAAGCCAGTCTGACCACTTCGTTGGGAATTGTGTGTCCTCCTCCTTTTGCTTTTGTCAAACGAAGACCGTGATGTCCATGCCCGGCCGCCGCCTTTCTTCGGGAATGGACTACGCTACAAAAGTTAACAAGCAAGACGAGCTGTGAAGATTTGCCCCTCCTGGGTACTCCATGACAAATTGCTTTTAGAATTGCTTTTTATTCTTGGGTGAGGAGGAGTACATTGCAGTGTGGGAATGTGATCTTGTACTCCATATTCACTATTACAGTGATGTAAGTGATAATGTTTTTAGTCAACCATTCCCTGTGAATACAGTCAAGCTCCCAAGGTGGGTAAACCCTTTGCGCAAAATAATAAAGTTGTGTTTACCCTCCACAACACCACTGCTATTAAACAAGCAGTAGCATTATTACACACGTTGTATACATTACACTATTATATATACTCTCCATAGCATCAACAATCCAGGCTGCATCACATTTCCTGTATTTTGGCAGCTACTTGTTTATAGCTGTGGCTATAGAAGGTATTGCGGAAATGGAACATTCTTTTTTTATTTAACCTTTATTTAACTAGGCAAGCCAGTTAAGAACAAATTCTTATTTACAATGAAGGCCTACCCCAGCCAAACCCAGGCGACACTGGGCCGTGATTGGGAGTCCCATAGGGCCGCGCCCAATTGGCCCAGTGTCGCCTGGGTTTGGCTGGGGTAGGCCTTCATTGTAAATAAGAATTTGTTCTTAACTGACTTGCCTTGTTAAATAAAGTTTAAATAAAAAAATTATGTTCCATTTCAGCAATACCTTCTATAGCCACAGCTATAAACAAGTAGCTGCCAAAATACAGGAAACCCCAACAACGTCTTAATACGGCATGAGTCAGAACAGCTTCAATGCACCTTGGCATAGATTCTACAAGTGTCTGGGACTCTATTGAAGGGATGTGACACCAATTTTTTTCACAATTTCCATAATTTTGTGTTTTGTTGATGGTGGTGGAAAACGTTGTTTCAGGCACTGATCCAGAATCTACCATAAGTGTTCAATTGGGTTGAGATCTGGTGACAGAGATGGCCATGGCATATGGTTTACATTTTCATCAAACCATTCAGTGACCACTCATGCCCTGTGGATGGGGGCATTGTCATCCTATGGGGGCGTAGCCAAAATAATGGCCTGCCCAGCATTTTTTTATATGATCAGATGCTAACTGCTCAAGCACCACACCTGTGTGGAAGCACCTGCTTTCAATATACTTTGTATCCCTCATTTACTCGAGCGTTTCCATTATTTTGGGAGAACAAATTAATTATGACGGCCTAGGAACAGTGGGTGGTTCAGAATGACAGATTCTCGAAACCTTTCGGTTACTTGCCCGACGCTCTAACCACTAGGCTACCTGCTACCCCCAGGAGCTCAGTTCACCCTGTTGAACCCTGGGTGGATAAGACTTCCAGTGTAATGGCCCTGTCTTACCCTCCCTCCTTACTTTTCTTCTTTAATACTGGGTAAAGGGGACCTGGTGGATGAGGGTGTAAAATAACCTCAGGAGTGCAGTAACGGATCCTGCAGATACTAGTTGTAGTGGGAGGTTGACAGTCTTCCTCATACATTCTTGTAATGTGCTCTAATAAGGCCAAAAGTAAATGTTTACTAGACTTGTGTACAACATGATTACTGTGTCTGTTTCTGGTGTTTTCTTTCGGTTTTGAAGCTTTGTACCTACTAACTAGTTGTATTATTGCTCTTTGATGAAAATGACTGGGAACATGGCATTTATGCAAGTAACCCAGAAATGTGATGATGACTGAGTGTCCTGCGTGTGCACAGTGCAGATACATGGAGAAGATCCAGGCTTCACTGGTGATACATGTCTGTAGCCTAAACCAATCAATGCATGTTCTCACTTTTATAGATGTTCAATTTCTCTATGCATTTTTTTTTTTAAATAGAAATGTTCCAAGTTATATTGACACGATTTTTTTGTAAGATACATTTGTTCCAATTTATTATGAGGAGAGGTCTTTAGCTGTTACATAACAGGACAAAGACACCGCTTGGCTGCGATGTTAAAAGCCATAACCGGCACCTCTCCATTCCATCCGGGACAGTTTTCTGGGATGCAAGGACGGCTGCTCTAATGGCTGACTAGGTGGAAGCACTGGACTGACTGGTAACTAGCGGACAATGTTGATTAATGTTGTCATGGATTTTGCATTATACCTTAGTTAACAATGTCAACGAGTTTCACCTTTTAATTGTGTGCTTGTTCTCGTAAACTGCACAAGGAGACGTCTCCCCATCATCAAACTGTCTTGTCTACTGCCCCTTTCTGTGTTATCTTCCGTTGCTAGGCCGTCCGATAGAGGTTGTTGGGGGGGTGCTGTCCCGATTCTTTGTAAACGAGCTGGCTAGAAAAATGACTATCTAATGTGTTGTCGGATGATGTGAACATGTTCTCCAATTTGTTAAGATAGATATTTTATTGTTGCTATAATTGCCAGAATTAGCAAACCGAAAAGCCTTGACAATTTTGTTATTTTTGCTTGTGCACAGCGAGCGATGAACTGGCTAGTTAGCTTGTTACCGTCAACCAACTAACGCTAGCTAGCTAGCACTGGAAGTACCAGAGCTGATCCGTTACGACGGTATCACCAGGGAGCACTGACCGATAACTAGCTAGTTAACACTGGAAGTACCAGAGCTGATCCGTTACGACGGTATCACCAGGGAGCACTGACCGATAACTAGCTAGTTAACACTGGAAGTACCAGAGCTGATCCGTTACGACGGTATCACCAGGGAGCACTGACCGATAACTAGCTAGCTAGCACTGGAAGTACCAGAGCTGATCCATTACGACGGTATCACCAGGAGCACTGACCGATAACTAGCTAGCTAACACTGGAAGTACCAGAGCTGATCCGTTACGACGGTATCACCAGGGAGCACTGACCGATAACTAGCTAGCTAACACTGGAAGTACCAGAGCTGATCCATTACGACGGTATCACCAGGGAGCACTGACCGATAACTAGCTAGCTAACACTGGAAGTACCAGAGCTGATCCATTACGACGGTATCACCAGGAGCACTGACCGATAACTAGCTAGCTAACACTGGAAGTACCAGAGCTGATCCATTACGACGGTATCACCAGGGAGCACTGACCGATAACTAGCTAGCTAACACTGGAAGTACCAGAGCTGATCCATTACGACGGTATCACCAGGGAGCACTGACCGATAACTAGCTAGCTAACACTGGAAGTACCAGAGCTGATCCATTACGACGGTATCACCAGGGAGCACTGACCGATAACTAGCTAGCTAACACTGGAAGTACCAGAGCTGATCCATTACGACGGTATCACCAGGGAGCACTGACCGATAACTAGCTAGCTAACTTGCCAACGTGACTTTGTGTGCGCCAATAACTAATACATTTTCAACGTTTTACTAACTAAATTATTTAACGTTAACTACAGTAACGTAGCTAGCTTAGCTAACCTAATTCTATGTTGTGTTCTTGCCTTGTTAGTTAACCAGCTAGTTAGTTTTATTAACCAGCTAGCTAGCAGTGTAAGTGAAAGCTCAAGCTGCTAGCTAGCTAAACGTCGCCGGCCAGCTGTGTTGTCTTGCTAACTACACGAAAAGTATGTGGACACTCCTTCAAATGAGTGGATTCGGCTATTTCAGCTCCCGAGTGGCGCAGCGGTCTAAGGCACTGCATCTCAGTGCTAGAGGCGTCCCTGGTTTGATTCCAGGCTGTATCACAACCGGCTGTGATTGGGAGTCCCATAGGGCTGCGCACAATTTGCCCAGTGTCGTTAGGGTTTAGCCATCATTGTAAATTATAATTATTTCTTAATTGACTTGCCTAGTTAAATAAATAAAAAACGTTGCTGGCAGGTGTATAAAATCGAACACACAGCCATGCAATCTCCATAAACAAACATTGGCAGTAGACTGGCCTTACTGAAGAGCTCAGTGACTTTCAACCTGTCACCTTCATAGGATGCCACCTTTCCAACAAGTTAGTTTGTCAAATTTCTGCTCTGCTAGAGCTTCCCTGGGCAACTATAAGTGCTGTTATTGTGAAGTGGAAACGTTTAGGAGCAACAACTGCACAGTCGCAAAGTGGTAGGCCACACAAGATAAAAAATAGTCTGTCCTCAGTTGCAACACTCACTACCAAGTTCTCATATGCCTCTGGAAGCAACATCAGCACAATAACTGTGCTGACGTTGGGTTTCCATGGCCGAACAGCCGCACACAAGCCTAAGATCACCATGCGCAATGCCAATTGTTGGCTGGAGTGGTGTAAAGCTCGCTGCCATTGTACTCTGGAGCAGTGGAAACGGTTCTCTGGAGTGATGAATCACGCTTCACTATCTGGCAGTCCGACGGACTAATCTGAGTTTGGCGGATGCCAGGAGAACACGACCTGCCCGAATGTATAGTGCCAACTGCAAAGTTTGGTGGAGGAGGAATAATGGTCTGGGCCTGTCGTTCATGGTTTGGGCTATGCCCCTTTAGTTCCAGTGACGTGAAATCTTAACGCTACAGCATACAATGACATTCTATACGATTCTGTGCTTCCAACTTTGTGGCAACAAATGGCGCCGGAGGAGATGGCTGCTGTTTTACGGTCTCCTGACCAATTGTAACCTGTGCCCCAACACTTATTTTTCTTAACTGGGTTGTTGGTTAAGGGCTTGTAAGTAAACATTACACTGTAAGGTCTACACCTGTTGTATTTGGCGTATGTGACAAAATACTATTTGACTTGAACAGTTTGGGGAAGGCCCTTCCCTGTTTCAGCATGACAATGCCTCTGTACACAAAGCAAGGTCAATACAGAAAATGTTTTTGTCGATCGGTGTGGAAGAACTTGACTGGCCTGCACAGAGCCCTGACCTCAACCCTATCGAACACCTTTGGAATTAATTGGAACGCTGACTTTGAGCCAGGCCTAATCCCCCAACATCAGTGACCGACCTCACTAATGGTCTTGTGGCTGAATGGAAGCACATCCCCGTAGCAATGTTCCAACATCTAGTGGAAGCCTTCCCAGGAGAGTGGAGGCTGTTATAGCAGCAAAAGGGGAGGCCAACTCCATATTAATGACCATGATATTGTAATGAGATGTTCGACAAGCAGGTGTCCACATACTCTTGGCCATGTAGTGTAGCTGCTAGCTATCTGGCTGAAAACGGTGTAGCCAGGAAGCTAGTTTGATGCACAGTGCACAAAGTTCTTCATAATCACAAAAGAAAACATGAACTAATTGTGTTGGCAATAGCTATTTGAAAATAATCATGTGTTTTTAAAAAAATATATTTTTACAGGTTCTGATGCTGGCGTCTCTGATATTGTGAACTCTGACTTGTACAATACTTGAAGGAAAGAAACACAAGCCAGGGAACAAGGCCAGTTTGTCTGGGGACCCTCACAATGTCTAAGACCAGAGAGTCGGTGAAGGTGGTGGTCCGCTGTCGGCCCATGAATGAGAAGGAGCGTGCAGCCAACTTTGAGAGGGTGGTGCAGGTGGATGTGAAGCTGGGCCAGGTGGCCGTGCGAAACCCCCGGGGGGCTGCAGCCCACGAACACCCCAAGGTCTTTACATTTGACTCTGTGTACGACTGGAACTCCAAACAGGTGGATCTCTATGATGAAACCTTCAGGCCCCTGGTGGACTCTGTCTTACTTGGTTTCAATGGGACTATATTTGCGTACGGCCAGACCGGTACAGGAAAGACCTACACTATGGAGGGGGTACGCAATGACCCAGAGAGAAGGGGGTGTAATCCCCAATTCCTTTGAGCACGTCTTCACACACATCTCCCGCTCCCAGAACCAGCAGTACCTGGTGAGGGCCTCGTACCTGGAGATCTACCAGGAGGAGATCAGGGACCTGCTGTCCAAGGACCAGTCTTGCCGGCTGGAGCTGAAAGAGAGGCCAGACACTGGTGTATACGTCAAGGACCTCTCCTCCTTCGTCACTAAGAGTGTACGAGAAATAGAGCACGTCATGAACGTGGGGAACCAGAACCGCTCAGTGGGCTCCACCAACATGAACGAGCACAGCTCCCGATCACATGCCATTTTCGTCATTACCATCGAGTGCAGCGAGCTGGGCGTCGACGGAGAGAACCACATTCGGGTGGGAAAACTGAACCTGGTGGACCTGGCTGGCAGTGAGAGGCAGACCAAGACAGGAGCCCAAGGAGAGCGCCTGAAGGAAGCCACCAAGATCAACCTGTCCCTGTCAGCCTTGGGGAATGTCATCTCTGCCCTGGTGGACGGCAGGAGTACCCACATCCCCTACCGCGACTCCAAGCTCACCCGCCTGCTACAGGACTCCCTGGGGGGCAATGCCCGCACAGTCATGGTGGCTAACATCGGACCAGCCTCTTACAACGTGGAGGAGACACTGACCACGTTACGCTACTCAAACCGGGCCAAGAACATTAAGAACAAGCCCCGTGTCAACGAGGACCCTAAAGATGCTCTGCTCAGGGAGTTCCAGGAAGAGATTGCTTGGCTCAAAGAGCAGTTAGAGAAACGCTCAGGGAAGAGGAAGAGGAGGCGGAGGGGGGTTGGAGAAGCTGGGGATGAACTAGAAGAGGACACAGAGGATGGAGAGACGGAGGAGGATGATGATGATGATGGTGTAGAACCATGTGATAAAGTGGGTGCAGATTATTGGCGTGTACAGCAGGAGAAGTTGGAGAGGGAGAGGAAGGCCATCATGGAGGATCACAGTCTGGTGGCGGAGGAGAAACAGAGGCTGCTAAAGGAGAAGGAGAGGAAGATGGACGCCCTGAAAAAGGAGCAGGAAGCAGGCGAGATGCTGACTGCCAAAGTCAAGGTGAGGAGACTACATTCTGGTCCTTTTCATCCCAAAATTCACTTTTCCATTCTATACAGTACCCAGCAAAAGTTTGGACACATCTACTCATTCAAGGGGTTTTCTTTATTTGTACTATTTTCTACATTGTAGAATAATAGTGAAGACCTCAACTATGGAATCATGTAGTAACCAAAGAAGTGTTAAACAAATAAAGATTATATTCAAAGTAGCCACCCTTTGCCTTGATGACAGCTTTGCACACTCTTGGCATTCTCTCAACCAGCTTCATGAGGTAGTCACCTAGAATGCATTACAATTAACAGGTGTGCCTTGTTAAAAGTTCATTTGTGGAAAGGAAGACTCTGCTGCAGAGGATAAGTTCATTACAGTTGACAGCCTCAGAAATTACATAAATGCTTCACAGTTCTAGTAACAGACACATCTCAACATCAACTGTTCAGAGGAGACTGCGTGAATCAGGCCTTCATGGTTGAATTGCTGCAGAGAAACCACTACTAAAGGGCACCAATAAGAAGAAGAGACTTGCTTGGGCCAAGAAACACGAGCAATGGACATTAGAACGGTGGAAATCTGTCCTTTGGTCTGATGAGTCCAAATTTGCGATTTTTGGTCCAACCGCTGTGTTTTTGTGAGATGCAGAGTAGGTGAACAGATGATCTCCGCATGTGGGGTTCCCACCTGTGTAAGGGCTATTTGACCAAGAAGGATAGTGAAGGAGTGCTGCATCAGATGACCTGGCCTCCACAATCACCCGACCTCAACTCAATTTAGATGGTTTGGGATGAGTTGGACCGCAGAGTGAAGGAAAAGCAGCCAACAAGTGCTCAGCATATGTGGAAACTCCTTCAAGACTGTTGGAAAAGCATTCCAGGTGAAGCTGGTTGAGAGAATGCCAAGAGTGTGCGAAGCTGTCTTCAAGGCAAAGAGTGGCTACTTTGAAGAATGTGTTTAACACTTTTTTTTTTTTTGGATTCCATGTGTTATTTCAGTTTTGATGTCTTCACTATTATTCTACAATGTAGAAAATAGTAAAAATAACAAAAACCCTTGAATGAGTAGGTGTGTCAACTTTCCACTGCTATTTTGTGTTTCCCCTCACACCTCTTGATTGTGTCCTCTCCCAGGCGATGGAGAGTAAGCTTCTGATGGGCGGAAAGAACATTGTGGACCACACCAATGAGCAACAAAGGATCCTCGAACAGAAGCGACAGGAAATTGCTGAACAGGTAGTGTGTGTGTGTGTGTGTGTGTGTGTGTGTGTGTGTGTGTGTGTGTGTGTGTATATATGTGTACAGTTGAAGTCGAAAGTTTACATACACTTAGGTTGGAGTCATTAACTTGTTTGTCAACCACTCCACAAATTTCTTGTTAACGAACTATAGTTTTGGCAAGTCGGTTAGGACATGTACTTTGTGCATGACACAAGTAATTTCTCCAACAATTGTTTACAGACAGATTATTTCACTTATAATTCACTGTATCACAATTCCAGTGGGCCAGAAGTTTACATACACTAAGTTGACTGTGCCTTTAAACAGCTTGGAAAATTATGTCATGGCTTTAGAAGCTTCTGATAGGCTAATTGACATCATTTGGGTCAATTGGAGAGGTACCTGTGGATGTATTTCAAGGCCTACCTTCAAACTCAGTACCTCTTTGCTTGACATCATGGGAAAATCAAAAGAAATCAGCCAAGACCTCAGAAAAAAACTTGTAGACCTTCACAAGTCTGGTTCATCCTTGGGAGCAATTTCCAAACGCCTGAAGGTACCGCTTTCATCTGTACAAACAATAGTATGCAAGTATAAACACCATAGGACCACGCAGCTTTCATACCGCTCAGGAAGGAGACGCGTTCTGTCTCCTAGAGATGAACGTACTTTTGTTGAAAAAAGTGCAAATCAATCCCAGAACAACAGCAAAGGACCATGTGAAAATGCTGGAGGAAACCGGTACAAAAGTATCTATATCCACAGTAAAACGAGGCCTATATCGACATAACCTGAAAGGCCGCTCAGCAAGGAAGAAGCCACTGCTCTAAAACCGCCATTAAAAAACTGCACATGGGGACGAAGATTGTACCTTTTGGAGACATGTCCTCTGTTCTGATGAAACAAACATATAACTGTTTGGCCTTAATGACTATCGTTATGTTTGGAGGACAAAGGGGGAGATTTGCAAGCTGAAGAACACCATCCCAACCGTGAAGCACTGGGGTGGCAGCACTGGAGGTGCTTTGCTGCAGGAGGGACTGGTGCACTTCACAAAATAGATGACATCATGAGGTAGGAAATGTGTGGATATATTGAAGCAACATCTCAAGACATCAGTCAGGAAGTTAAAGCTTGGTCGCAAATGGACAATTACCCCAAGAATACTTCCAAAGCTGTGGCAAAATGGCTTAAGGACAACAGAGTCCAGGTATTGGAGTGGCCATCGCAAAGCCCTGACCTCAATGCTTTAGAAAATTTGTGGGCAGAACTGAAAAAGCGTGTGCGAGCAAGGATCCTACAACCCTGACTCAGTTACACCAGCTCTGTCAGGAGGAATGGGCCAAAATTCACCCAACTTATTGTAGGAAGCTTGTGGAAGGCTTCCTGACTTTTGATCAAGTTAAACAATTTAAAGGCAATGCTACCAAATACTAATTGAGTGTATGTAAACTTCTGACCCACTGGGAATGTGATGAAAGAAATAAAAGCTAAAATAAATAATTCTCTCTATCATTCTGACATTTCACATTCTTAAAATAAAGTGGTGATCCTAACTGACCTAAGAGTGATTTTTTTTTTTTACTAGGATTAAATGTCAGGAATTGTGAAACTGAATTTAAACGTATTTGGCTAAGGTGTATGTAAACTTCCGACTTCAACTGTATGGACTTTATTGATGGAGAGAATTGAACACTCAATAGACAATCTAATAGTATTGATTTGCCATCTGATGGGAAGAGTTAAACGATGTATGGGAGTAGTGTACTTTGTGCGATTACACATCCTTGCCCTTCTTACTGAGAGGCTGTGTGTGTGTGTGTGTGTGTGTGTGTGTGTGTGTGTGTGTGTGTGTAGAAACGCAGAGAGAGGGAGATGCAACAGCAGGTGGAGAACCGTGATGAAGAGACCCTGGAGTTGAAGGAGACATACAGCTCTCTACAACAGGAAGTGGACTTCAAGACCAAGAAGTTGAAAAAGGTAGATCAGGAACTGTAGCAAAAGAGTGCATTTGATTCCATAGAAAGCTGCCCTTTATGTTGTCAGTTTACTAGAGTTCAAAGGAAATTGTGCATGCAGTTTTCACAGTTTTCTTTGTCGCTTGGTACATTTGTCCGTCTCCTCTTGTGCTCTCTGCCTCATTATCCATCTGATTTTCTCCCCTCAGCTTTTTGCGAAGCTACAGGCAGTGAAAACGGAGATCTATGAGGTCCAGGAGTTGCACATCAAGGAGAGACAGGAGCTGGAGCAGACTCAGAACGAGTTGACCAGGGATCTCAAACTCAAGTATGGAGCCCGCCAGGCCACCAACTAGCACACATCTCTCATTTCTCACACACTATAAAAAAAAATCAATGTGGTCTATTTTGGATGTTCACCTCTGACAATGAGCACATTCCTGGAATAAACATGCGTGATTAGCTTTGACCTGGATTTGGCCTTGACTATCAGGAAGGAACATGGAGAGTTGGTCTAGATTAGGTATTGTACTGTGGTCCCCCTCCCAATGACTACCTAGGCATCCTCCTATTATCAATGATAGTATTCTCCTGCTGTTAAGAGGTCCCCCTGACCTTGTTATTCTGTCTGCCAGGCATCTCATTATTGAGAATTTCATCCCCATGGAGGAGAAGAATAAGATTGTGAACAGGGTGTTCTTGGACGAGGAGGACGACCACTGGAAGATGCGTCCCATCACCCGCATAGAGGAGTATGTGCAAATGAATTATTGCAGTAGTAGTTAGACATACACATGGTCAAATATACATGCACAGGGTTTGACCTAAGTGGTTGGCAATTCCCTTGTGTAGTAAGGAACACATACAAATTGTATGCCTTTTTGATAACCCTCATAACAAATTGTATGGCTGTCTTTTTGATAACTCTCTCTCTCAGTGACCAGCAGATGATGACAAGGCCAGTGTCAGCGGTGGGCTACAGAAGGCCCCTGAGCCAGCACGCCCGCACATCTATGGTGATGAAGGCTGATGTCAGATACAGGGTATGATCTTCTTTATTCTCTCTGTCCTTCTCCCCTCCCTCTGATCTCTGTCCCTCGCTGTCCCTGGTGAATGTGACTCGGGCCTTGTCCTCTGAGTGGTAGCAGTTTCCCTCCCCTCTCTCTGTCTGTCTCCCCAGGCTGAGAATATCCTGATGCTGGAGATGGACCTGCCCACTCGGACCACTAAGGAGTATGAGGAGCCGGTCATAGCGCCCACGGTAGCAGCAGCGTTGGAGGATGCTCTGCGGGAAGAGGATGCGATCCAGGTGGATGCCTCCGGGTTCCACAGCATCCTCGAGCCCACCAGCACTGGGGCAGTCAAGAAACCAAAGTCTGGGTAAGGCTCTGTCCCATTCTCTACAAATCATCAAGTTGTATTTGTCACAGGCTTTGTAAACAACAAGTGTAGACTAAAAGTGAAATGCTTAAAGGGGGGAAAAAATTGAGAAATAGTAGAAAAATAATAACGCAAGGAATAAATACACAATGAGTAATGATCGCTTGGCTATACACAGGGTACCAGTACTGAGTGGATGTACAAGATAATTGAGGTAGGTATGTACACTATATATACAAAAGTATGTGGACACCCCTTCAAATTAGTGGATTCTGCTATTTCAGCCACACCCGTTGGTGACGGTGTATAAAATCGAGCACATAGCCATGCAATCTCCGTAGATAAACATTGGCAGTAGAATGGCCTTACTGAAGAGCTCAGTGACTTTCAACGTGTCACCGTCATAGGATGCCACATTTCCAACAAGTCAGTTCGTTGAATTTCTGCTAGACTGCCCCCGTCAACTGTAAGTGCTGTGAAGTGGAAAGGTCTAGGAGCAACAATGGCTCTGCCGCAAAGTGGTAGGCAACACAAGCTCCAAGAATGGGACCGCAGAGTGCAACACTCACTACCGAGTTCCAAACTGCCTCTGGAAGCAACGTCTGCACAATAACTGTTCGTCAGGAGTTTATGAAATAGTTTTCCATGGCCGAGCAGCCGCACACAAGCCTAAGATCACCATGCACAATGCCGAGCGCCGGCTGGAGTGGTGTAAAGCTGGCCGCTGTTGGACTCTGGAGCAGTGGAAACGCGTTCTCTGGAGTGATGAATCACACTTCACCATCTGGCAGTCCTGCTGACAAATCTGGGTTTGGCTAATGCCAGGAGAACACTACCTGCCCCAATGCATAGTTCCAACTGTAAGCTTTGGTGGTGGAGGAGGAATAATGGTCCGGGGCTGTTTTTCATGGTTTGGTCTAGGCTCCTTAGTTCCAGTGAAGTGAAATCTTAACGCTACAGCATACAATGACATTCAAGATTTATTCTGTGCTTCCAACGTTGTGGCAACGGTTTGGGGAAGGCCCTTTCCTGTTTCAGCATGACAATGCCCCCGATGCACAAAGCGAGGTCAATACAGAAATCAATGGTCGATCGGTTTGGAAGAACTTGACTGGTCTGCACAGATTTGGGATGTGTAGGTACGCTGACTGCGAGCCAGCCCTAATCGCCCAACATCAGTGGCCGACCACATTAATGCTCTTGTGGCTGAATGGAAGGAAGTCCTCCTTTTGAAACTTCATATTAATGGTTTTGGAATGAGGTGTCCACATACTTTTAGTAATGTAGTGTACATACAACTAGGAAGAAAGTGACTAGGCAACAGGATAGATAATGAACAGTAACCGCAGCGTATGTGATGAGCCAAAAGAGGTGGTGCACAAAAGGTTAATGCAGATAACCAAATAAATACCCGGACTAACTATTCAAATCAAACTTTATTGGTCACATACACACATTCTTAGCTAGTGTTATTGCGGGTGTAGTGAAATGCTTGTGTTCCTAGCTCCAACAGTGCAGTACTATCTAACAATACACAAATGTAAAATGGAATAAAGAAATATATAAATATTAGGATGAGCAATGTCGGAGTTGCATTGACTAAAATACAGTAGAATAGAATACTGTAAAGCAGTATGTAAACATTATTAAAGTGACTAGTGTTCCATTATTAAAGTGGCGAGTGACTCTCTGTACATAAGGCAGCAGCCTCTAAGGTGCAGGGTTGAGTAACCGGGTGGTAGCCGGCTAGTGTTGGCTATTTAAGTCTGATGACCTTGAGATAGAAGCTGTTTTTCAGTCTCTCTGTCCCAGCTTTAATGCACCTGTACTGACCTTGCCTTCTGAATGGTAGCGAGATGAACAGGCGGTGGCTCAGGTGGTTGTTGTCCTTTATCTTTTTTTTTCCTTCCTGTGACATCGGGTGTTGTATGGGTCATGGAGGGCAGGTAGTTTGCCCCCGGTGATGCGTTGGGCAGACCGTACCACCCTCTGGAGAGCCCTACGGTTGCGGGTGGTGCAGTTGCCGTACCAGGCGGTGATACAGGATGCTCTCAATTGTGCATCTGTACAAGTTTCTGAGGGTCTTAGGGGCCAAGCTGAATTTCTTCAGCCTCCTAAGGTTGAAGAGGCGCTGTTGCGCCTTCTTCACCACACTGTCTGTTTAGGTGGACCATTTCAGATCGTAAATTACGTTTACACCGAGAAACTTAAAGCTTTCCACCTTCTCGACTGTGGTCCCGTCGCTGTGGCTTTTTCCTGAAGTCCACGATCAGCTCCTTTGTTTTGTCGAGTGAGAGGTTATTTTCCTGGCACCACTCCGCCAGGTTCCTCACCACCTCCCTGTAGGCTGTCTCATCATTATTGGTAATCAGGCCTACTACTGTTCGTCTGCAAACTTGATGATTGAGCATGGCCATGCAGTCATGGGTGAACAGGGAGTCGAGGACCCCTGTGTTGAGGATCAACAAAGTGGAGGTGGTTTCCTACCGTCACCACCTGGGGGCGGCCCGTCAGTAAGTCCAGGACCCAGTTGCACAGGGCAGGGTTCAGGCTCTGAGCTTAATGATGAGCTTTGAGGGTACGATGTTGTTGAAGGCTGAGTCAATTAACAGCATTCTGATGTAGGTATTCCTCTTGTCCAGATGGGATAGGGCAGTGTGCAGTGCGATAGTGTGGATCTTTTGGGGCGGTAAGCAAGTTTAAGTGGATCTAGGGGGTAAGGTGGAGGTGATATGATCCTTAACTAGTCTCTCAAAGCACTTCATGATGACAGAAGTGAGTGCTACGGGGCGATTAGTCATTTAGTTCAGTTACCTTAGCTTTCTTGGGTACAGGAACAATGGTGGACATCTTGAAGGAAGTGGGGACAGCAGACTGGGATAGGGAAAGATTGAATATGTCCATAAACACTTCAGCCAGCTGGGCTGGCAGCCTTGTGAGGGTTAACAATCTTAAATGTCTTACTCGTATTGACCACGGAGAACGAAAGCCCACAGTCCTTGGAAGCGGCCCGCGTCGGTGGCACTGTGTTATCCTCAAAACGGGCAAAGGTGTTTATCTTGTCTGGGAGCTGGACTTCGGTGTCCGCGACGTGGCTGGTTTTCCCTTCTGTAATCCGTGATTGCATGCGGCAGTGTCTACAGACATCTTTTCTGCCGTTGAATTGCGACTCCTCTTTGTACTGACATTTTGCCTGTTTGATTGCCTTACGGAGGGATTTTATATATATATATATATATTTTAAATTTAACCTTGCCTAGGTAAGTAAAGTCAGTTAAGAACAAATTCTTATTTACAATGACTGCCAAACCCGGACGACACTGGGCCAATTGTGCACCGCCCTATGGGACTCCCAATCACGGCCGGATGTGATGCAGCCTGGATTCGAACCAGGTACTGTAGTGACGCCTCGTGCACTGAGATGCAGTGCCTTAGACTGCCCCGCCACTCGGGGGCCCCGAGGCCTGGGAATAACTACACTGTTTGTATTCGGCCATATTCCCAGTCACCTTGCCATGGTTAAATGCGGTGGTTTGCACTTTCAGTTTTGCGCGAATGCAGCCATCTTTCCATGGTTTCTTGTTTGGGTAGGTTTTAGTAGACACTGTAGGAACAACATCATTCCCTATACACTTCCTGATGAACTCAGTCACTGTGTCTGTGTGAAGGTCAATGTTATTCTGAGGCTACTCAGAACATATCCCTGTCCGTGTGATTGTTTTAATCTTGATGCATGGCTTCTGATTTGTCAGACCAGTGTTGAAGAGACCTTAGCACGGGTACTTCCTGTTTGAGTTTCTGCCTATAGGAGGGGAGGACCAAAATGGAGTAGTGTTCTGATTTGCCTGAGGGTGGGGGAGGGCCTTGTAGGCATCTCAAAGGCGAGTAGCAGTGATCTGTTTTTCCTAAGCGAGTACTACAGTCAATGTGTTGATAGAACTTCAGTAGCGTTTTTCTCAAATTTTCTTTGTTAAAATCCCCAGCTACAATAAATGAGGCCTCAGGTTATGTGGTTTCCAGTTTGCATAAAGTCGTGGTATCGACATGAGGGGGAATATACACGCCTGTGACTAGCCGAAGAGGATTCTCTTAGAAGGTAATACGGCCGGCATTTGATTGTGATGTATTCTAGGTCGGGTGAACAAAAGGACTTTGCGTTTCAGTACGTTAACACAATCGCACCATGAGTAGTTAATAATGAGACATACACCCCTGCCTTTCTTCTTCCCGGAGAGTTCATTATTCCTGTCGGCGCGATGAACTGAGAACCCAGCTGGCTGTTTTGGACGGGGACAATATCCTGAGAGAGCCATGATTCTGTGAAACTGATTATGTTACAGTCCCTGATGTCTCTCTGGAAGAAGATCCTCTCCCTGAACTTGTCTACTTTATTGTCCAGGGCCTGAACATTAGCAAGTAATATACTTGGAAGTGGTTGATGGTGTGCTGAGTTGGACTAGAAGTCCACTCCAAATACCTCTTCTCCGCCGGCTGCATCTTGGCACAGCCTCTGGGATAAGTTAAATTGCCCTGGGGGGTACAAACAAAGGATCCAATTTGGGAAAGTTGGAATGCTGGTGAGTTACCGCTGTTCTGATACCCAAAGTTATTTCAGGCTGTATGTAATAACACATGATTAGACCAGAAAGTAAAAAAGAAATGACACAAAAAAATGAAATACTTAACACTTTTAGAAAATTCAGGGTGTTTCCTATCCAATGGTACTAAATATGTGCATATCCTATTTTCTGGGCCTGAATGGGAGGCATTTTACGTTGGGCACACCAGGCTCTCCAAACGGTCACCTCGTGCGCTGTCTGTGAGTAAAACAGAACGGATATGGCAGGCGAAACCCCGAGGAATTTCTGTCCTGGAAAAAGTGGTTTTGACACATTGCCTCAATTGGAACCCCTCCCTTATGAAAATGCCCTTATAAGGGCATATGAATGCAGTACCTATCGCTTCCTCTGGATGTCAACAGTCTCAAACGTGTTCTGATTCATTTTAGATGCTTTTAGAGCAGAGAAGAAGAGGAATAAGAAAGTGCCCCCACAGATATCCTTAAAAGTAAATGCGTGCTTCCGGCAGGCACGTTCTTTTGTTTTTTCCTTTATCGCCCAGTTTATATTCCGGTTGAAATATTATGCTATTTATACATAAGTGTTCCTAAGGATACATTTACAATGATGTTTGATTGTTCTTGGACAAGTTTATTGGTATAAGTTGAACAAGTTCTCTTCACGGTTCAATGGAGGAGTCGACGCTGTTTTTTCTGATTATAACGCGCCAACCAAACGGAGATTTATGGATATAATACATTACTTTTTCTAACAAAAGAACCATGGATTGTCTTCGTTGGACACTTTGGAAGCCCTCAGCAGAGGTTCTTCAAAAGGTAATTGATTTGTTTTCGCTGTGAAATGTGTTTTGTGTGAACCGTGGAGGCTTATGAAATCATGGTAATGGAAAAATATTGAAAGTGCTACCCTCAAACAATCAAATGTGGTGCTTTCGCCGTAAAGCCTTTTTGAAATCTGACAACGCTGTGATATTGCCAAGAAGCAGAGCTTTTGATGACTATGAAACACTTGTATATTGATGCATGTTTAATAATTCAACTTTTGGATTTTGAATTTGGCGCCTTGCATTTCACCTGGTAGTGTTGGGAGTGGGGCGCTAGCGCCCCAGCGCATCTTGCTGCTCCTTAAGAAGTTAATGCATTTGAGCCAATCAGTTGTTGTGACAAGGTGCGGGTGGTATACAGAAGATAGCCCTATTTGGTAAAAGACCAAGTCCATATTATGGCAAGAATAGCTCAAATAATCAGAGAAACAGTCCATCATTACTTTAATACGTGAAGGTCAGTAAATTTGGAGAACTTTGAATGTTTCTTGAAGCGCATTCACAAAAACCATCAAGCGCTATGATGAATCTGGCTCTCATGAGGACCGCAACAGGAAAGGAAGACCCTGTAGAGGATAAGTTCATTAGAGTTAACTGCACCGCAGATTGCAACCCATATAAATGCTTCAGTGTTCAAGCACTGTTCAGAGGAGACTGTGTGAATCATGCCTTCATGGTCGAGTTGGTGCAAAGAAACCACTACTAGGACACCAATAATAAGAAGAGACTTGCTTGGGCCAAGAAACACGAGCAATGGACATTAGAACGGTGGAAATCTGTCCTTTGGTCTGAGTCCAAATTTGAGATTTTTGGTTCCAACCGCCGTGTCTTTGTCAGACGCAGAGTAGGTGAGCGGATGATCTTTGCATGAGTGGTTCCCACCGTGAAGCATGGAGGAGGAGGTGGTGTGCTGCTTTGCTGGTGGCACTCAGTGATGCATTTAGAATTCAAGGCACACTTAACCAGCATGGCTACCACAGCATTCCGCAGTGATACGCCAGTCCCACTAAGCGCAAACCAGATGGGCTATCATTTGTTTTTCAACAGGACAATGACCCAACACACCTCCAGGCTGTGGTAAGGGCTATTTGACCAAGAAGGAGAGATGGAGTGCTGCATCAGATGACCTGGCATCCACAATCCCCAGCCCTCAACCGAATCGAGATGGTTTGGGATGAGTTGGACCGCAGAGTGAAGGAAAATCAGCCAACAAGTGCTCAGCATAAGTGGGAACTTGTTCAAGACTGTTGGAAAAGCATTCCAGGTGAAGCTGGTTGAGAGCATGCCAAGAGTGTGCATAGCTGTCATCAAGGCAAAGGGTGGCTTATTTTGAAGAATCTCCAATATAAAATATATTTTGATTTGTTTAACACGTCCTCTACGCCCTACTGGACCAAGATCGAATCCTACTACACCGTCTTGGACGCTCAGGAGGTGGCAGGGCTTGCAAACTATCATGGATTACAAAGGGAAACCCAGCCGCAAGCAGTCCAGTGACTACTATGGTTACTACATGATTCCATATGTGTTATTTCATAGTATTGATGTCTTCACTATTATTCTACAATGTAGATTTTTACTTGAATATGTATGTATTACCTTTTACCCCTTTTTCTCCCCAATTTCATGATATCCAATTGGTAGTTAGTCTTGTCCATCGCTGCCACTCCTGTACGGACTCGGGAGAGGCGAAAGTTGAAAGCCATGCGTCCTCTGAAACACGACCCTTCCAAGCCGCACTGCTTCTTGACACACTGCTCACTTAACCCAGAAGCCAGCCGCACTAATGTGTCAGAGGAAACGCCATACAGCTTGGCGACTGAAATCAGCTTGCAGGCGCACGGCCCCGCCACAAGGAGTCGCTAGAGTGTGATGGGACAAGAAAATCCCAGCCGGCTAAACCCTCCCCTAACCCGGACGATGCTGGGCCAATTGTGCGCCATCTCCCGGTGATGGCCGACTGTGACACAGCCTGGGATTGAACCCGGGGCTGTAGTGAAGCCTCAAGCACTGCTGCACCACTCGGAAGGCCCAGCTGTAGAGGGCCCATGCCAAATCTTTTCAGCCTCCTGACGTGTGTGTGTGTGTGTGTGTGTGTGTGTGTGTGTGTGTGTGTGTGTGTGTGTGTGTGTGTGTGTGTGTGTGTGTGGACCATGATTAGGTATTTTAATCCCAGGGTCCTTAGCTAGTGCTGAGCTTGGAGTGGAATGGACGATGGTGTTGAAGGCTGAGCCGTAGTCAATGAACAGCATTCTAACGTGTTCCTTTTTGTCTAGAAGGGAAGTGTGGAGTGCAATAAAGATTGTATCATCTATGGATCTGTTGGGGAGGAATGTGAATTGGAGTGGGTGTGAGCCATGACCAGCCTTTCAAAGCTTTTCATGGCTAGAGATGTGAGTGCTACGGGCCGATAGTCATTTAGACATGTTACCTTGGCGTTCTTGGGCACAGAGACTCGGTGGTCTGCTTGAAACATGTAAGTATTACAGACTGAGTCAGGGAGAGGTTGAAAATGTCAGTGAAGACACTTGCCAGCTGGTCAGTACATTCTGAGTTCCTGTAATCCGTCTGGCCCTGAAGCCTTGTGAATGTTTAACGTGTTTAAAGGTCTTCCTTACATCGGCTACGGAGAGCGTGATCACACAGTTGTCCGGAACAGCTGGTGCTGTGTTGGTTGCCTCGACGCGAGGTATTTAGCTCGTCTGGTAGACTCGCGTCACTGGACTGCTCGCGGCTGGGTTTCCCTTTGTAATCCATGATAGTTTGCAAGCCCTGCCACCTCCTGAGCGTCCAAGACGGTGTAGTAGGATTCGATCTTGGTCCAGTATTTACGCTTTGCCAGTTTGATGGTTCGTAGGGCGTAGAGGAATTTCTTATAAGCGTCCGGATTAGTTGCACAGGTGGCATGCTGGTAGAAATTAGGTAAACGGTTTTCAGTTTCCCTGCATCTTGGTCTACAGTAGTGGTCCGTGGGGTCAGCTGTTAGTTTAGCTGCACCCACCCGCAACCGACTGACTACATGTCCTAAGGCCCACGTCCAACCCAATCCCGCTAATATAGAAAATACACTGCAGTCTACAGTCAGGCGGTGGAGGGAATTTTTGACAGGGGGTGCAGAATATATACACTGCTCAAAAAAATAAAGGGAACACTTAAACAACACAATGTAACTCCAAGTCAATCACACTTCTGTGAAATCAAACTGTCCACTTAGGAAGCAACACTGATTGACAATAAATTTCACATGCTGTTGTGCAAATGGAATAGACAACAGGTGGAAATTATAGGCAATTAGCAAGACACCCCCAATAAAGGAGTGGTTCTGAAGGTGGTGACCACAGACCACTTCTCAGTTCCTATGCTTCCTGGCTGATGTTTTGGTCACTTTTGAATGCTGGCGGTGCTTTCACTCTAGTGGTAGCATGAGACGGAGTCTACAACCCACACAAGTGGCTCAGGTAGTGCAGCTCATCCAGGATGGCACGTCAATGCGAGCTGTGGCAAGAAGGTTTGCTGTGTCTGTCAGCGTAGTGTCCAGAGCATGGAGGCGCTACCAGGAGACAGGCCAGTACATCAGGAGACGTGGAGGAGGCCGTAGGAGGGCAACAACCCAGCAGCAGGACCACTACCTCCGCCTTTGTGCAAGGAGGAGCACTGCCAGAGCCCTGCAAAATGACCTCCAGCAGGCCACAAATGTGCATGTGTCTGTTTCTGACCGTTTGAGCAGACTCCATGAGGGTGGTATGAGGGCCCAACGTCCACAGGTGGGGGTTGTGCTTACAGCCCAACACCGTGCAGGACGTTTGGCATTTGCCAGAGAACACCAAGATTGGCAAATTCGCCACTGGCGCCCTGTGCTCTTCACAGCAGGTTCACACTGAGCACGTGACAGAGTCTGGAGACGCCGTGGAGAACGTTCTGCTGCCTGCAACATCCTCCAGCATGACCGGTTTGGCGGTGGGTCAGTCATGGTGTGGGGTGGCATTTCTTTGGGGGGCCGCACAGCCCTCATGTGCTCGCCAGAGGTAGCCTGACTGCCATTAGGTACCGAGATGAGATCCTCAGACCCCTTGTGAGACCATATGCTGGTGCGGTTGGCCCTGGGTTCCTCCTAATGCAAGACAATGCTAGACCTCATGTGGCTGGAGTGTGTCAGCAGTTCCTGCAAGAGGAAGGCATTGATGCTAAGGACTGGCCCGCCCGTTCCCCAGACCTGAATCCAATTGAGCATATCTGGTACATCATGTCTCGCTCCATCCACCAACGCCACGTTGCACCACAGACTGTCCAGGAGTTGGCGGATGCTTTAGTCCAGGTCTGGGAGGAGATCCTCAGGAGACCATCCGCCACCTCATCAGGAGCATGCCCAGGCGTTGTAGGGAGGTCATTCAGGCACGTGGAGGCCACACACACTACTGAGCCTCATTTTGACTTGTTTTAAGGACATTACATCAAAGTTGGATCTGCCTGTAGTGTGGTTTTCCACTTTAATTTTGAGTGTGACTCCAAATCCAGACCTCCATGGGTTGATAAATTTGATTTCCATTGATAATTTTTGTGTGATTTTGTTGTCAGCACATTCAACTATGTAAAGAAAAAAGTATTTAATAAGATTATTTCATTCATTCAGATCTATGATGTGTTATTTTAGTGTTCCCTTAATTTTTTTGAGCAGTGTATATTTATTAATATTTTTTTTGCCTCATTTTTAGATATGTTTCTGCTTGTAATTTCTAACATTTTGGTAGGCTATTTGTTAGTCAACTTGTCAATAAGAAGAGAAGCTATGTGTATCTATTTTGCCCTAGAAGACTAAATAAACCCTTGCTCAACAGAATGTCATACATTTTATGGAATGAATGCTTCAATCTAGTTAACTATCTATAAAGTTTTCTGTCATCTTCATTCGTGGAGCAAAGACGTTAAGGGACCGGGGATAAAAGACAATTTTTTTTTTTTTTAAATACAAATGTCCAAACGACATCAGTTTGACTGGTTGTATGGACATAGAAACCTGTGAAAACGACCCAATGTTTCTGATAAGAGTTCAGTTTGGCCCGGATGCATATTTTTGGTGGTTAAAATACTTTCAGCTTTTATGATGTTAATAAAGATGGCACCTCTACAGACGGTCCCTAACTGAGCATTTGCATTCTCTCAAGATTCTGAAAGACATTTCCACTCCTGTTTCCAAGTAATAATTGCTGTAAGAAATGCTTAATTCTGCAGTAGTTAGTTATTATTAAGGCTATGTTGAGCGGTTATATACCTACAGTAGGTTTCCAGATTTCAGTTTCCATTCAACCCATCTAAACAGAAGGTTACAGTTCCCTTGACATGCCATAAGCCTATTTGAAGTCTCCGTCTTGTGAGTATCGAATCTGTATTGTGCCTCACAATCATCACACATAACACTGCTATCATCCTCTTTTAACCACTTCACCAAATCTTTCCCAAACATGACCTTTCTGGCCCTCCCTTCTCTTTTTTTTTTTATTTTCAACTTTTCATTTCACAGCTTTTCTCTTGTTGAATTAAAAGACGACATTGTCCTTTTTGCCTCCATGGATTGAAGTTCACGTTTTCTGTCCGTATCTAAAAGCGTTTGGCGATTGGTGTGAAGGCAATTTGCGCGTACTGAATAGGCTTACGCACTAATACCAGACAGCCTAAAATAATGAAAGAAAAACCTCAATGTAGCGTATAGATATGAATTTCACAATAATTATACATTTCTGGATGTTTTTATTTTTAAAATTTTATGGCATTGTTTTCTCTTTATTCAACCTGCCTGCCATCCACACGCCCTTCATCCACACAATATTTAATGACCCAAACTACGGGGACTGTAGTTATGAGTCAACCCATACATCACTAGTCTACAGTTTATCAAGAGGTATTCTAACTCGGGTGAGTAGAACCTCAATACTTTTTTTTTTTTTATTTTTTATTTTTTATATATATATATGACGTCACCATTCTGTCCTGCCGAGATTCATATTACCCTTGTTCAGCCACAACTCTGAGAAACAGGATATTACAGTTCTTTAGGTCCCGTTAATAGGATAGTCTCCAACGGAGCTCATCCAGTTTATTCTCCAGTGAACAGAGGTGACGTATCTGCTCTCCGACGTAGTCTCCTCCTCCTCCTCCTGCACACTGGCCTCCTATAGCGCCGGCTCCTCCACACTGGCCTCCTATAGCGCCGTGTCGGAGATTTGGGCCTGGTCTGCGGTAATCAATGTCTTTCACCTCCGACTCATTGAAGTAGAAATCCTCATCCAAATCGAGGTTAGTGATCGCTGTTCTGATGTCCAGAAGCTCTTTCTGTCGTAATGGCGGAAAAACATGATGTACAAAAAGTTACGATCGTCGCAAAACAATAGCACAATTGGTCTGGAGCTGTAGACTGGTCACTCCCCTCCGGTGCCATTCTGGGTTTTGTCCTTAGTTATTTCAGTAGGGAGGGTTTCTGCCTGTTTAGTGTCACAGGTCTATTTGATACCACAAGTAGACCTGTGATAATCATAAGCAATAATCATAAGCAAATTTAGAAGCCATCCAATGATGTTGCCAATGTTATCTTCTCCTCCAACCAGCCGACCTAAAACGGGTAAGAAGACTGGCACCCCTACCTCTCGCACCCCCAACTCTCCATACAGCCCCTCCAGCCCAGGACATCCTTTATACCCACAATCCCGTGGGCTGGTGCCCAAGTGATAACTCCACACATTTCCTGTTTTTGGACCCAAAATTGAAAAGACTGCTTTTTGTTTTGTTCTTTTACTGAGTCTTGCAGACTGATTTGCAGAATGAGACTCATTTTCCTTTTTTATATATATAATTTTTTTTACTTGAGACCATAGCTCATATTTTTGCTTATTTTTATTTTTTCAAGAGATTTCTATCTACCTTACCAACCCAAATGGTTACTGCAGTACAATACTATGCCATCTGGGTGTGATGTTCCAGAGACGAGCGGTTGAATACTACCTTCTCTTAAGTCTGGCCTAAGTCTTAAGGGTCCCACACATGTTCTTAATGTAAACAGATAAGGATGGTGTCGTCTAGACCAATCCTTTTTTTTGAGCTCTATGCATGTGTCCTCCTGGGCCCTTCCTAGGTCTGCAGTGTGATGGGAGGAGACGTGGACATGGGGGGCTGGCATCTGAAAGGGCAGATTACACCTTGATCTAAATGCTTTGCTGTACATGTCAATGACATGGTGGGCTGTGTGTCTTTGTCTGTCTGTCTGTCCAAAAGTGGTTGTCAATGTCCCTAGGTTTACAATCTGTTAACCAGGTCTGTCTGTACACAGTTGAGCTTTAAGTCTCTGTTGTCCTCAATAAGTGGGGAGTGTTTTGTTTGTACTGCGTGGTGAACTAACTGTACAGGCCGGAGGGTGACAATGCTGCAAGACGTCTGTCACGCGATGTGGCCAGTCGCTGCTGGAATCACTACATGCTGTTCTTCCTGGAGCACATATGATGCCGGGGATATGGAAGAGGGGAACTAGAGGTCAACACAAGCCAAATCATCTATCAGGGTTCTGAGGTGCCTTAGACTCTCCAGACTCTCCAGACCTACAGGGGCTAGCTAAAGGAGAGGCAGGGAGCTGTATTGTTGCCTCAACCTCATCTTTACCACCTCCGATCTGGCTGAGTGTTCCTTGGAATCAACTGATTTTGTTGTACCTTTAAACTTTCTACCTATGTCAAGAGGCCTCAATCAAAATGGACTTGGTCTGAAAAAAATGAAGGTAGCGTTCCTTGTATGTTTTGGATAAATACACAGTCTTAATTCACTGTTTAAAAAAAAAAAAAATTTTAAACCTGCATCTCTGAGCGTTGTCCCCACTCCCTCTCTGCTACTGCAGGGTTGTACTACCCTGTGACAGTAATATGTGTATAGAAAGTCCTGTATCACCTTTACAGTTGTAAATACTGAAAAAGGTCTTAACTTATTATCACTTTCTCTCTTTTATACACAAATATAGATACTGTTTTTGTTTTTGACTATTTTTGGATTTGTGTAATTTTAAGTTTATGTGCACTTTAATTTTCTATGTGTTTGTCTGACACGGTACGTGCATTTCAAATGGCTTTATTTTGGATATTATATTTTAAGGTCGGATCAACTTTTGCACAATGTTTGATACGGGAAGGATGCATTCTATCCTAAAATGTGATGCTCACTCTGTGTGTTGGGACTTGTATGCATTTTGCCATCAGATGGTAATCTTTATACAACGGTGAGCCCCCTATAAAATAACTTATTTGATCATATAAAGATAATATTAATTCAGCATGATTTTTACATCACCAAGCCATAGAATTTATCTAAAATAAATCCCTACATTTTTATCACCACTCCCTCTCTGCTACTGCAGGGCTATACTTGTCATGTCAACGTATCTGAACCCTATGTATAAAGACCTTAGATCTTGGTCAATCTGATATTCACGCGCAGATATTGTTTTATATTGATTATGCGGATGCACTACAATCGGTGTGACTGGCAACGCAGAAGTCCTCAACTGTTACAACTTTTTATTTTAATAAAGATGACCTAATTACACCATTGTTCTATTTTCATTTAAATGAGTGAAACTGATGTGTGGTGGAGTTAAGTGCTATAAATTGTATGATCACATGCTAAACTTTTTGCATACATTTATTTTATTAACAGCAGTCAAAAGTACAGCTCAAATGTCCAAAATAACATCCTTAAACACTGCAAAAGTACAACACATATATACACATTTGACAGAACTTAAGCAATCTAAGAAACCAAGAGGACTGGTTCTACAGCACCGTGGGAAAGACTGCCTGTTATCGCTGATCTTCTACCACAATATTGAAATGTAAACTATCACAAAATGTGCTATTAGTCAGATGAACAAAGCAATCTGCCTGGCCAAGTGAGTAAAGATTTATCAATTAACGCTTTCCCATTGATTCCAAATGTTATATTTAAAAAGGACAAAATCAGAATAGTTTTGACTAAAATGCCAATTTCATGCGACATACTGTAGGGTGACTAAGTTTTGAACTTCTCAATGTTGAATCGAGGGAAAAGGTTAACATCCAGTCTGTAACTAAAGGTATATCTGTAGCAAGTATGAGCTAAAGAAATATATAAATACAATTGTATTTATATATATATATGCAGATGACCACCACACAATGTATAATAACTAAACAAGCAAAAAGACAAACCTTCACACATCAACAAAATGGCATCAGTCAGAAATTAAATGTTTATTTGTTCTCTGCTGTTATGACAGCACACATAGTAGCTACATGCATTTCCTGTCTTATGTGATTCCAGGCTTATAGCAGTGGCATGACACACGAAAAGTATGTGGACACCTGCTTGTCAAACATCTCATTCCAAAATCATGGTCATTAATATGGAGTTGGTCTCCCCTTTGCTTCTATAAACAGCTTCCACTCTTCTGGGAAGGCTTTCCACTAGATGTTGGAACATTGCTGCGGGGACTTGCTTCCATTCAGCCACGAGCATTAGTGAGGTCAGTCACTGATGTTGGGAGATTAGGCCTGGCTCGCAATCGGTGTTCCAATTCATCCCCAAGGTGTTTGATGGGGTTGAGGTCAGGGCTCTGTGCAGGCCAGTCAAGTTCTTCCACAACGATCGACAAACCATTTCTGTATTAACCTTGCTTTGCGCACAGGGGCATTGTCATGCTGTAACAGGATGGGCCTTCCCCAAACTGCTGCCACAAAATCGTCTAGAATGTCATTGTATGCTGTAGCGTTAAGATTTCCCTTCACTAGAACTAAGAGGCCTAGCCCAAACCATGAAAAACAGCTCCAGACCATTATTCCTCCTCCACCAAACTTTACAGTTGCCACTATACATTCGGGCAGGTAGTGTTCCAAACCCAGATTTGTCCATCGGACTGCCAGATGGTGAAGCGTGATACATCACTCCAGAGAACGTGTTTCCACTGCTCCAGAGTCCAAAGGCGGCGAGCTTTACACCACTCCAGCCGACGCATGGCATTGTGCATGGTGATCTTAAGCTTGTGTGCGGCTGCTCGGCCATGGAAACCCATTTTATGAAGCTGCCGACGAACAGTTATTGCGCTGACGTTCCTTCCAGAGGCAGTTTGTAACTTGGTAGTGAGTATTACAACCAGGAACAGACAACTTTTACACGCTTCAGCACTCTGCAGTCCCGTTCTGTGAGTTTGTGTGGCCTACCCCTACGCGGCTGAGCCGTTGTTGCTCCTAAACGTTTCCACTTCACAATATCAGCACTTACAGTTGACAGGGGCAGCTCTAGCGGGACAGAAACTTGACGAACTGACTTGTTGGAAACGTGGCATCCTATGACGGTGCCACGAAAGTCAGCACTTCAATAAGGCCATTCTACTGACTGTTTGTCTATGGAGATTGCATACACCTGTCAACAATGGGTGTGGCTGAAATAGCTGAATCCACAAATTTGAAGGGGTGTCCACATCTCTACCATATAGTTTATGTAGAAGAAAAAAAAACATGATCCTCTGCAAACTAACTTTCTTTCACTATTGATTACAGAGTAAACCAAAAGACCAGCTTTGGATAAATGCACATGTCAGGGTTGGAGTTAATTTCATTTTAATTAAATTAATTCCAAATTCAACTCATTAAAAAAGAAATCCCAGTTTTTATCTACCTATGAATCAATTATTTTCCAGAACTGACTGAATTAAAATGGCACTGACCCATTTAGAGGAAAAGTTTATCATTTACAAAAAGAAGAGAATTTGAGCAGAATACATCATAACAATGGAAGAAGTATGGTCAACCCTAGTCTGATTGTCATGTTCAAACTGAAACGTCTGCTGGACATGATCATGGCATCAGTGTCTCCTGCATTTATTCTCAAGAAAGTTAACTCAAAACAACACCTAATATCCACTGCCAGGCTGCTAACAAAATAGAGTCAGACAATAATATCGCTTTAGGTGTCTCTAAACCACAGGCATCATGGGTCATCAGTGTCACACCACACCACCTCTCTTCAACAGACATCTCTACCAGCTCCACACCACCTCTCATCAACAGACATCTCTACCAGCTCCACTCAGCCACACACCAGATGAGACCAATGTTGCCATCTGCATTTCTGAAAATCCAGTCCAATATCAAAAACAAATTGTCCCACTGTGGCATCCTACCGGATACTCATTGTGCAAGTCCAGTTTCTCAACAGATCTGATAATATGGGAACCTGGGGGGCATACTAGGGAAGGTCCCAGCATCGTGCCTCAAATCCCTCTCCACTATGCCAAACGTCTCTCTGGCATCAAGACATGACTGAAATGACAAACTTTCTCCTCCACTCTATCTTCTCCCCAGTCTCTCCATTTTTGAAGCACGAGGCTCGATAGCAATCTCAGACGGTTCTTCCAGTCTCTCGTAGTAGTCTTTAGAGAAGATCTGGACCAACGTGCTCTGGGACCTGTGGCTGCAGGTCATGTCCAATAAGTAGAGCTACATCTTCCAACAAGATAACAGACACCACCATATGTCCAGGGCTCACTGAGCACAGAATATGATAGATCCCATACTCACACACACAGCTTCAGGGGGAAACACACACACAGACCACAGACACAGCTTCAGGGGGAAACACACACACACAGACACAGACCACACACACAGCTTCAGGGGGAAACAACTTCTGTTAGGTTGAGTGAAAAAGTTAAAGCACAAAGATCCTCCGTTCCCAACTAGTGCAACAACAATCCATTGACATAATTGATCATTTTGGCTGTCTAAAACATCTGCACCTTTGACTAAGCGAAGCTACTGACTACCAGAGAACCTAGAGACGCCTTTCTATCCCCAAGGTGAAACCCTTCCCATACTGGGAAAATATGGCTGCTTCTTACAGTGACATGAAAGGAATTGAGTAAGAAACAGTGAGAGAGGGAGAGAGAGACCCAGTCAGGGGTCAGAAACAGAGACCCAGTCAGTAACAGAGACCCAGTCAGGGGTCAGTAACAGAGACCCAGTCAGTGAGTCAGTACCAGAGACCCAGTCAGTAACAGAGGCCCAGTCAGTAAGAGACCCAGTCAGGGGTCAGTACCAGAGACCCAGTCAGTAACAGAGACCCAGTCAGGGGTCAGTAACAGAGACCCAGTCAGTGAGTCAGTACCAGAGACCCAGTCAGTAACAGAGGCCCAGTCAGTAACAGAGGCCCAGTCAGGGGTCAGTAACAGAGACCCAGTCAGGGGTCAGTAACAGAGACCCGGTCAGGGGTTGTTGGTTTCTGCTGGGTGCTGTATCTGTGGAGAAGTCATTTCTCCCGGCAGTACAGCAGGTACATCTTCAGAGGCTCCGGGAGGGGCAGACAGAGAATCCTCTCTCTCAGGATGTTTATAGGTGGCTCTGCCGGGAGTAGCTCCCCTGTCTCCTTTTCTGCTTCCTCCTCCTCCTCCTCCTCCCGGGTTGCCCTTCGCTGCCCCTCCTCCTGCCCCCCGTGGTTATTGTTGTTGTCCAGCGGCGCAGGGGTGGGGTCGGCATTGCTCACCACGCGCTTGTGTGCCAGTACTACAGAGGTGCAGTGGCGGCGGTGAACACGCCGGCGTTTAAAACGTGGGCCGTACTTGTGGAGCCCACTGACCCCCAGGCCCCTGCCTCCTCCAAAAGAGCCCCGGCCCCGTGGCTGGCCCTCCCCGCTGTCCGTGGTCGCTCTCAGGGTGTGGCGGATGGTTATGCGAGCCAGCTCCTGCAGCGTCCGCACCTCAAACATGGCTGCTCCGTGGGTCACCAGAGATCAGAAAGGAGAGAGAATGAAGAGAATGTTAGAAAACGTCTTTGGACGGTGATCAAAAACTCTGGTTGTTCTATAGTGCTTCACTCATCTTCCATGTTATAAATCCCAAACTGACAAGACACTCACGTAGTGGGACTGTCTGGGGTTCGCCATTGGTGTTATGTTGGGGCAGTGCCAGTGGAGCGAAGGACACAGCAATGATCTTTTTGGTCTCCCAGCTGCTCTGGCCTGTACGCCTGATCTTGGTCAGCTAGAAAGAGTACAAGAAGAGGGTACATTAGGGCATGGTTTCCCAAACACGGTCCTGCCCCCCACCCACCCCCGGGTGCATGTTTTGGTTTCTTCCCGAACACTACACAGTTGATTCAAATGATCACAGCTTGATTATGAGATGGTTATTTGAATCAGCTGCGTGGTGCTGGGGCAAAAACCAAAAGGTGCACCCAGTGGGGGCCCCAGGACAGAATTTGGGAACCCCTGCATTAGAGTACATCCTATTTGTGTAAGGGACATAATTACTAATTTAAACTACATGTATGTATTTCAGTAGCTAGGTCTCCATCCTATTGGCTATAGATTTTTCATGCATTATATTCTAAAAAATGCATTAAAAAATATGCAAATTTTCCTATCAGAGGGGTGTTTCCATCAAACTGACGGATAAAAGGCTGTGCGTGATGACGTAGTGCACATAAAAATAAATTTTGCTGTTTAAATTCCCACAAATAAAAAAAATTACAATGGGTTTCCATTGCATTTTCTTTAAGCTTATCACCGTGCACTTTCACCACCTTGTGAAGTTCATCATAACCTATTTTCTCTGAAGCCTCATAAACTGCATGCTTTCCTGAGTCCTAGTGGGAGGACCACACAACATGTCAATGTGATGGTTATTATTTCCATCTGGCCCGTCGTGACATTTTCTATCCGACATGTACTTTACTCGCATCAAAAGGTTGGATGGAAACCTAGTTAGTGTGAGTATGCACACCTTCTCCTCTAGGGGCAGTACCAGGATACCCCCCACCTTCAACAGGTTCTTCATGTATTCTTCATGGTCTCTCTGCACCCCCGGCCCACAATACACCCTGTCATACTGCCTGCTCTCAGGGGGGATCTCCAGGCAGTTCCCCGACACAAAAGAAGGCTCGCAGAACTCAAACCTAAAAACACAAATACAGCATAAACAAAAAAGACAAAATCAATCTATTTTACAGGCTACACACTCCTACCTGATATTCAACTAGCCACAATGTCTACTGACAGAGAGAACTGCAAGGCTGCTGTAGACTGGAAAGGCAATCAGAGTTAAAGAGTCTCACTTGTCAAAGCTTTCGCTGGTTTTGATGAAGTATTCTAGCTTCTGATAGGCATACTCAATCACATCAGCATATAACTCCACCCCATGGTTCACACCAAATGGACCTGGAACCAGGATTACAACAGAAAAAGAACAAACATCCACAATGCATTTCAATCAACTTTTCCAATCAGTTGGCCTTCTGATTTCCCCCTTTCCAGCTCCAACAAGGCCCAGAGTGGTTGTACTGTCTGCTACAGTAACTCACCCAGTATGAGGCCCAGAGTGGTTGTACTGTCTGCTACAGTAACTCACCCAGTATGAGGCCCAGAGTGGTTGTACTGTCTGCTACACTAACTCACCCAGTATGAGGCCCAGAGTGTTTATTTTACCAGGTAAGTTGACTGAGAACACATTCTCATTTACAGCAATGACCTGGGGAATAGTTACAGGGGAGAAGAGTTCGGATGAATGAGACAATTGTAAGCTGGGGATGATTAGGTGACCGTATGAGGGACAGCTTGGGAATTTAGCCAGGACACCAGAGTTAACACCCCTACACTTACGATAAGTGCCATGGGATCTTTAGTGACCACAGAGAGTCAGGACACCCGTTTAACGTCCCATCCGAAAGACGGCACCCTACACAGGGCAACATCCCCAATCACTGCCCTGGGGCATTGGGATATTGTTTTTTAGACCAGAAGAAAGAGTGCCTCCTACTGGCCCTCCAACACCACTTCCAGCTGTTACAGTAACTCACCCAGTATGAGGCCCACCATAGTGCTGAGGTACCCAGTCCCACTGCCCAGGTTGAGGAAGGACAGGCCAGGGTGAAGGTCCAGGGCCTCCATCACCTCAGAGTAGATACAGGGCGCTGATAGGTGGATGTTGCCGTGCCTCCAGGCCAGGTCCTTGTAGGCGCTGTCACGGTACTCCTCCAGATAGTAGTCGGCCCGGTCGATAGCCCTGAAGGCCCGCTCCACCAGGTCCGAATGGATGTAGTGCGCCTCCTTCAGGTTGTCAATCAACTCGTCATTATCCTCCCCGGCGCTCACAGCTCCTCCCATTGTGACTGGAGAGAGAGAGGGAACTTCTGAGCCTTTATCTGAAGAACAGAAACAGGTTGTGCGCAATTGAACTGAAAGAGTTTGTTGCATTGTAACCACTTTAACAAAACATCACCCTCCATGTCATATTTTGTACATTTCAGAGTAAATAATCCCCTTTTTGCCTTCCAATGACTTATACTGAAAGGGCTTCGTGAAACGACTTCCTCAGCACATTAGGTGTGAGTGCTGTACCTGTGGCCTGCCCCTGCCAACGGGGAGATGACAGGCCTACAAGCCAAATGTTGAGTGGGCCTGCTGTGTCATAAAGCAATAGAGAACAAAGGAGCCTGGCCACTTTAATGATGCTTGGTTCCTTTGATGCCCAAACAGCCATTGTGTTTGATTGCCAAATGACTAATTTAAGCACAATAAATGATTTGAGAAAATCCACGATGGTAATGAACATTTCTGAATAACATTAGGAATTTATATTTCAACAAGAGATTACAACTACACGACCATAGGATGGCGCTGTGGGACTTGAACCTTTGCCTTGTGTTTGGAGAAAAGTACACTATTTCCTGTAAACGAACGCTGCGTTTTCTAACCAAAACCTTGAAAATCAACCACATCATGCTAAATCAGCATGCCATATAGCGAGAAATGTCGAAATTACAATAACGTTACCCCATATGCACCGTGCATTCGATGACCTTCGCGAGACACGTTGCGGTTACTATTTTTGCGCAAACTAACCCAATGTTGAGTCCAAAATAGCCCACAACAAATATGCAAACGTGTCAGATCATGTCAATTAAGTGGTTTAGTTGGTATCTGAAGGAGAAAAAAAAAAAGACTATCGTAATCTGAGTCTTCCACGCACGCAGGCAGAACAACACAGATTCTGGACTAACGTTAGGCAAGGTCGACAGACACACGCCAACATAACGTTAATTGGAAGATATAATTACCTAGAACTTGATACTCAATTGTTCCGTGTTAAAATACCGATTGCCGCGACAAATCAGCTTGTTTTAAGGCTTTCGTTCGGTAGCGCCCAGACAGCTCACTGCTAGCTAGACGCGAACGGTACAGCTTCTACCCCCAAGCCATAGAAATGTTGAACAATTCATCAAATGGCTACCCGGACCATTGACCCAACACTCATTTTTCAGATGTTAAAATTGTTGAAGATTTTTGTACACTGCTGCTACTCGCTGTTTTTTTATTTATCTATGCATAGTCACTTTACCCCTACCAATGACCTCAACTAACCTGTACCCCTGCACATTGACTCTGTACCGGTACCCCTGTATATAGCCTCGTTATTTTATTGTGTTACTTTTTTACTTAAGTTTATTTAGTAAATATTTTCTTAACTCTATTTTCTTAAAACTGAATTGTTTGTTAAGGGGTTGTAAGCAAGCATTTCACGGTAATATCTAGACCTGTTGTATTCGGCGCATGTGACAAATACAATTTGATTTGAGATGTAAACGTTCAACCAAAAGCAATGTAGATCTAATTAACATTTTGATTGGGTATTGATTGATACAATAACATAAGTCATGGGCCTAAACATTCAATATAGTAATTGAACAAGCCCAACTGTAAATGTGCACCAAAGTGAATGTGGTGCAGGCTGCTAGATAAAATATATTTATAGAATAGAAAATCAATGATTTTTAATGTAATCAAGCGTTAACAACAACAGCTATGATTGCTCATATTTCATCACTCCTGATTAATATAGCACATAGCAGAAGCTAGGGTTGAGGTTAGGGTTGAACCAGGATGTGGACATGAAGCTAGGGTTAGGGTTGAGGTTAGGGTTAAGGTTAGGGTTATGGTTGAACCAGGATGTGGACATGAAGCTAGGGTTAGGGGTGAACCAGGATGTGGACATGAAGCTATGGTTAGGGTTAGGGTTATGGTTGAACCAGGATGTGGACATGAAGCTATGGTTAGGGTTAGGGTTATGGTTGAACCAGGATGTGAACATGAAGCTAGGGTTAAGGTTGAGGTTAGGGTTGAACCAGGATGTGGACATGAAGCTATGGTTAGGGTTAGGGTTATGGTTGAACCAGGATGTGGACATGAAGCTATGGTTAGGGTTAGGGTTATGGTTGAACCAGGATGTGGACATGAAGCTAGGGTTAGGGTTGAGGTTAGGGTTAAGGTTAGGGTTATGGTTGAACCAGGATGTGGACATGAAGCTATGGTTAGGGTTAGGGGTGAACCAGGATGTGGACATGAAGCTATGGTTAGGGTTAGGGTTATGGTTGAACCAGGATGTGGACATGAAGCTATGGTTAGGGTTAGGGTTATGGTTGAACCAGGATGTGAACATGAAGCTAGGGTTAAGGTTGAGGTTAGGGTTAAGGTTAGGGTTATGGTTGAACCAGGATGTGGACATGAAGCTATGGTTAGGGGTGAACCAGGATGTGGACATGAAGCTAGGGTTAGGGTTGAGGTTAGGGTTAAGGTTAGGGTTATGGTTGAACCAGGATGTGAACATGAAGCTAGGGTTAAGGTTGAGGTTAGGGTTAAGGTTAGGGTTATGGTTGAACCAGGATGTGGACATGAAGCTATGGTTAGGGTTAGGGTTATGGTTGAACCAGGATGTGGACATGAAGCTAGGGTTAGGGTTGAGGTTAGGGTTAAGGTTAGGGTTATGGTTGAACCAGGATGTGGACATGAAGCTAGGGTTAGGGTTAGGGGTGAACCAGGATGTGGACATGAAGCTATGGTTAGGGTTAGGGTTATGGTTGAACCAGGATGTGGACATGAAGCTATGGTTAGGGTTAGGGTTATGGTTGAACCAGGATGTGAACATGAAGCTAGGGTTAAGGTTGAGGTTAGGGTTAAGGTTAGGGTTATGGTTGAACCAGGATGTGGACATGAAGCTATGGTTAGGGGTGAACCAGGATGTGGACATGAAGCTAGGGTTAGGGTTGAGGTTAGGGTTAAGGTTAGGGTTATGGTTGAACCAGGATGTGAACATGAAGCTAGGGTTAAGGTTGAGGTTAGGGTTAAGGTTAGGGTTATGGTTGAACCAGGATGTGAACATGAAGCTAGGGTTAAGGTTGAGGTTAGGGTTAAGGTTAGGGTTATGGTTGAACCAGGATGTGGACATGAAGCTATGGTTAGGGGTGAACCAGGATGTGGACATGAAGCTATGGTTAGGGGTGAACCAGGATGTGGACATGAAGCTAGGGTTAGGGTTAGGGGTGAACCAGGATGTGGACATGAAGCTAGGGTTAGGGTTGAGGTTAGGGTTAAGGTTAGGGTTGAACCAGGATGTGGACATGAAGCTTAAATGAAGCAAATCATCTTTTATCAGAGCTGAATAATGTATGCTGTCTGTTCTATTATAGTAGCCTAAGGTAAATAGAATGTAGTAATGTATATGTATATGTATACACAGACAGCAACATGCCTTTTAAAAGGTTATGGTAGTTCATTTTTGTTCATGTTATAGAAAATAGGCTACTGGAGTCTGAGGAGATTTCACTGACTAAATTGTATTTTATTTGTATTTTACCAGACAGGTCAGTTAAGAACCAATTCTTATTTACAATAAGGAACTGGCAAATCTGACTCAAACATGTCATGTGACTGTGGCACACGATTTGAGATTCCATGTAGTCCAGCAGATGGCAGTGCTCAACCATGTCCTTGCAGTATGTCATCAAACACTGTCCTCCATTTTGGCAAATGACAAAACAAAAGAGACGGTTTTTCTTTTCTTTTATTCTCTGGCAACCCATAGCCTACAGTGTATGGCATATACACGCGCATACACACACACACCAATTAACGCAAGCGAGCGATGCACTTGTCTATAATTCTTTATTAATGTTTTTCATAGATAACATGGTTGATACCTCCACAATAACTGACATCACTTATCTTGTTTATAATACTGACACCGGAACATGGGAACATGTACACAAGTACACAAAGACAGAGTCACAATTTCAGCCCAGCTACAGAGTTACATTCCAAATAAAAAAGGAGACCCAGAGGCCACACAGCCAAGGCCTGTCCTGCTTTACAAAATGGTAGCAAAAGAACAACCACCTCTACAAAAGTAACAAAAATTCTTACTATCTATCATTGTGGAAGTAATTGTAATTTTGGAAGTTTTCAAAAGGATATTAATAATATCAATGCCTAGAAAATCACCAGTAAAAATAGCTAATCTCTGTAAAAATGGGCGAGCAGGACAACCCTTGGCTGTAGATTTAGTCAAACTTTCTTTCAAATTTTCTTTAATACAACAACAATAACATTGTTCCTTAATACAAATATGTACAGAGACTTCCACATGTTGTCAAAAAAAATAATGCCCTACACACTAATGCATTATCTATAAATAAAGTTTATGTTCATTTGATATTTCCTTCATAGAAACTGTCCATGCAGTTGGGTACCTGAATCATCGCAATTAGATCACAGTTCCTTTACCATTATATCGTATTGATGTTTTGTGTCTCTGTAACAACATGAACGTGTCACCACGGCAACAGCAATAGTATCTTCTCCTGCCTGTCAAAGACACATTACATTTTTTTTTTTAAATAGCCCCCCAATACTCCCTGACCCCCTGAAAAAAGTTTCTTCACCCCTGCCAACCTCCTGAGCAGGATTTGAGCCAGCACCTTCAAATGTAAACATACCTTTGCCTGCAATGAGTGGAGTGAGAAAGGCACACATGATAAAAGCACACAGCTTTAAGCTACAGTACCTACAGAGGGAGTTCGTTTTGGTTTGATTAGCTAAATTACACGTTTTACCATTCTACCAGATATGATTTTCTCCTGGGAATGTTAGTGTGGTACGTATGTGATCTACATTGATTTGTTATGTTTTGTGTTTTTAAATCGGATGATAATGTTGGAAGTATAGGCACCTAATGATTGGCTCCCTCCCTCTCTTTGCTGGACAGAACAGAATCAGGGGACCATTCTCAGGGGCCTCCAGATGTGCACAGTACCAATCTCAGAATAGGGATCTTTAGCATATCTTTCCTCGTGTTTACAGGGTACTCTACTGTGGCTCTGTCTGTCCGCACTTTAACTGGTGAAGGAAGGGGGAAGGTCATTAAAGAAAGGACACTGAGGATCTTGGTATACCCTGGCCTACCACAGACTGAGATATTAGATCATCGGTTTTATATTCTGCGTTATTCAGGAGGATTCACAGGTGTTTGATCACTTTTGATCAGAGCATACAGAGATTTACTTAGCTTTTACATGCAACACTGTACTTTTACAACCACTACATGAGACCACGTCCGTTCACAACTATCAACTGAAATGGATCGTTTTACATGTCATGGCACAATCACATGCCATGGTACAATATGTCACCATGCTCCTCCATAATGTCTCATCCGTAGACATGAACATTATCATCCATGTAGTCAAATGTAGTGTTTATAAATAAAAACTGTCAAACACAGCATTACATTGGCTGGCGTAGCATGACAAAACCAGTCACACACTCTACTCTGCCAATTTGACACAGTCCACATTTTCCGTGCTTCTATCCCATCACAATCGGCCATTTAGAAAAATACAAAAACATTGCAAATACAGAAGACATAAACTCCTTATATGAAGAATAACGTGTCATCACTCATTATCAAATGGACAAGCTGTTGTTGTTAACACTTGATTACATTAAGTTCTGTACCTATCTTTATATAAATGTGTTGGACTGTCCTTTAGCCATTTAATCTTACATCTCAGTGCAGTCGTAGTGTAGTATGCTTGTACATTAAAGGGAGGTGGAAGAATAAGCTACTTTCTTAATCAAATGTATCAAGAACTCCTTCCTGAGGAAAGGTTACACAAGACAAAAGGGGAGAAGCCTTTAAAGGTTTTGACATTCTGAGTGATGGACACATATTTATGTAACAAACGCCTCTCTCTCTCAAACCAAGAGGGAGACCTCTAGAGCTGCAAATCAATCTCCACTCCCACACGTTCCTCTCTTTTCACTTGGAGGGCTTTGATCCAATCCCTGCTATCGCCACAAGCTATGGCTAATGCCCTAGTATTGTATTTATTATGCAGATCTAGTCAGTTCTTTCCAGTAACCTGCGAGCCAAACTCTGCATCCCCTCTATAAAAAGAAAACGGGATGGTTAAAAGGTTTTGGTCTGAAAAGTATTACTGCCATGTATCAAAACGTGATAGCATTAATTGAATCAAACCCCCGGACACTGGTGCAAAGGGATTTCTACATCTCAAACAGTGTTTAGATTTACAGTACCGGTCAAAAGTTTGGATGCACTTACTCATTCAAGGGGTTTTCTCTTATTTTCACAAATTTCTACATTGTATAATAATAGGGAATACATCAAAACAATGAAAGAACACATATGGAATCATGTAGTAACCAATTAAAGTGTTCAACAAATCAAAATATATTGTATATTTGAGATTCTTCAAAGTAGGCACCCTTTGCCTTGATGACAGCTTTGCACACTCTTGGCATTCTCTCAACCAGCTTCACAAGGTAGTCACCTGGAATACATTTCAATTAACAGGTGCGCCTGTTAAAAGTTAATTTTGTGGAATTTCTTGCCTTAATGCCTTTGAGCCAATCAGTTGTGTTGTGACAAGGTAGGGGCGGTATACAGAAGATAGCCCTATTTGGTAAAAGACCAAGTCCATATTATGGCAAGAACAGCTCAAATAAGCAAAGAGAAACAACAGTCCATCATTACTTTAAGACATGAAGGTCAGTCAATACGGAACATTTCAATAACTTTGAAAGTTTCTTCAAGTGCAGTCGCAAAAACCATCAAGCGCTATGATGAACCTGGCTCTCATGAGGACCGCCACAGGAAAGGAAGACCCAGAGTTACCTCTGTTGCAGAGGATAAGTTCATTAGAGTTAACTGCACCTCAGATTGCAAACCAAATAAATGCTTCACAGAGTTCAAGTAACAGACACATCTCAACATCAGCTGTTCAGAGGAGACTGTGTGAATCAGGCCTTCATGGTCGCATTGCTGCAAAGAAACCACTACTAAAGGACACCAATAAGAAGAGACTTGCTTGGACCAAGAAACACGAGCAATGGACATTAGACCGGAGGAAATCCGTCCTTTGGTCTGATGAGTCCAAATTTGAGATTTTTGGTTCCAACTGCCGTGTCTTTGTGAGATGCAGAGTATGTGAACGGATGATCTCTGCATGTGTGGTTCCCACCGTGAAGCATGGAGGAGGAGGTGGATGGTGTGGGGGTGCTTTGCTGGTGACACACAGCATTCTGCAGCGATATGCCATCCCATCTGGTTTGCGCTTAGTGGGACTATCTTTTGTTTTTCAATAGGACAATGATCCAAAACACACCTCCAGGCTGTGTAAGGGCTATGTAAGGGAGAGTGATGGAGTGCTGCATCAGATGACCTGGCCTCCACAGTCACCCGACCTCAACCCAATTGAGATGGTTTGGGATGAGTTGGAACGCAGAGTGAAGGAAAAGCAGCCAACAAGTGCTCAGCATATGTGGGAACACTTTCAAGACTGTTGGAAACGCATTCCAGGTGAAGCTGGTTGAGAGAATGCTAAGAGTGTGCAAAGCTGTCATAAAGGCAAAGGGTGGCTACTTAGATGAATCTGAAATCTAAAATATATTTTGATTTGTTTAACCCTTTTTTGGTTACTACATGATTCCATATATGTTATATCAAAGTGTTGATGCCTTCACTATTATTCTACAATGTAGAAAATAGTAAAAATAAAGAAAAACCCTTGAATGAGCAGGTGTGTCCAAACGTTTGACTGGTACTGTACATTAAAACACAAACAGGTTAAGTACACTGGTCTTTGTTTCTCTTTTTCTCACTCTGCTGGGGTGAGTACCATTACATTGCTAGTGGCTATAACCCAGTGTGCTATTAGAAGTCCATACTCAAATGCTGGCACTTTCAATGGTTTAAATAAAAAATACACAAGAGAGTTTCATTACACTGGATGAAAGCTAATTACACCACCCATTATCACAGTGTCTTCTACTAGGCTACCTCATCATATTATCACAGGGTCTCCCACTAGGCTACCTCATCTTATTATCACAGGGTCTCCCACTAGTCTACCTCATCATATTATCACAGGGTCTCCCACTAGTCTACCTCATCATATTAGCATAGGGTCTCCCACTAGGCTATCTCATCATATTATCACAGTGTCTCCCACTAGGCTACCTCATCATTATATCACAGGGTCTCCCACTAGATTACCTCATCATATTATCACAGGGTCTCCTACTAGGCTACCTCATCATTATATGACAGGGTCTCCCACTAGATTACCTCATCATTATATCACAGGGTCTCCCACTAGATTACCTCATCATATTATCACAGTGTCTCCTACTAGATTTCCTCATCATATTATCACAGGGTCTCCCACTAGGCTACCTCATCATATTATCACAGGGTCTCCTACTAGGCTACCTCATCATTACATCACAGGATCTCACACTAGATGACCTCATCATATTATCACAGGGTCTCCCACTAGATTACCTCATCATATTATCACAGGGTCTCCTACTAGATTACCTCATCATATTATCACAGGGTCTCCCACTAGGCTACCTCATCATATTATCACAGGGTCTCCCACTAGATTACCTCATCATATTATCACAGGGTCTCCTACTAGATTACCTCATCATATTATCACAGGGTCTCCCGCTAGGCTACCTCATCATTATATCACAGGGTCTCCCACTAGATTACCTCATCATATTATCACAGGGTCTCCCACTAGATTACCTCATCATATTATCACAGGGTCTCCCACTAGGCTACCTCATCATTATATCACAGGGTCTCCCACTAGATTACCTCATCATAGTATCACAGGTCTCTCCTACTAGGCTACCTCCTCAGATTATCAAAGAGTCTCCTACTAGCTGCAGCAGATCACTCAGAGCAAGTACTGCACTTTCCCTGTTGGCTTTTTAACGTTGTGATCTGTGTTTGAGAACTGACCTCATCATAACCTTATCACAACGACACAGTACTGCACAATATAGCGCCGATGTGACCACTATGAAGAGGCCTCTATGCATGAACTCACTCACAGGACACTTGAACAAAGAGCCAACCATTTAGTTAAGATTACAGACATTTTCAGATTCACTACAACATACGTTAGCATTTTCAGATTCACTACAACATACGTTAGCATTTCAGATTCACTACAACATGCGTTAGCATTTTCACCATGTCTGGATCAAAGATAGAGAGAAATCCATAGAAAAGAAAACCTAAAAAGCCACAGTCATGACCTCCTCTATTGGTCACAACTCTCAGACAGCTACTGTTCCTCTGATAAGCTAACAGAAGAGAAAAGCAGGCAACAATTACACTGGAAAAATATATGCATGTTTCTATTCATATAGCTTTTAAAATTCTATTTATACAGAATGTATATACAGTGAACTTATAGCCATCTTGGCAAAGAAACAAAGGCATCTGAAACAATCCCAACTCTCGGTCTGATGCCCTGGTCATGTCACGTGACTAGACATTGTACATTGCAGAATGCGAAGAATCAGGAAAGAAAGTGAGGGTTTTGTGGCACTTTGTGCATCAACAAATGAAATCTAAAATAAGGCTACATGGGTGTAGAAGTGGATCTGATATCAGTTGTCAACCTCCTTGATGGTTTAGTTTTTCCTTGAAGTGTTTTAGACCCAGACATCTAGTCTAGAATACACTGAGCTTTAGAACACACTGGAACAGAGCTCTAGAACACACTGGAACAGAGCTCTAGAACACACTAGAACAGACCGCTAGAACACACTGGAACAGACCTCTACAACACACTGGAACAGAGCTCTATGGAGCTTCTGCCCAAGACATTTAGAGAAAAGAATAAACAGAGAAAAATATTTGATCAAAACGCATTAAAACATCTCTGGTACATTAAAGATGATTTGGGTTAGCCAGTGTTGGCCACTACAAAGCGCTCAGGGAAGAAACATTTTATCCTTCTATCTATTTTCTTGGTCTTATTTTTCCTGACAAAATGTAAACAAATCCTCGCTGACACAAAGACAATCTGATACCAACAGAACAGTAACTGCTTTTGTTGGTTATTCTGCTTAGGAAGAACTGCTGGTATATCTATGAAAGCAAATCAAACAATATTCTAGTATTTTCTTTCGGACCATGTTTTTTTCTTTATTTAAATATTAGCAATGGATTTTAAGACTACTAAGACTCAGCCATCACAGCACTCACAGAAATGACTAAATAAATATACAACCATATGACAGTCAATTTCTTCAATGTTAAATAAATAATAAATACATACTTTCTTTTTAAGCCGTGGATTTTCTGAAGATACTTTATCATAACAGAAATAACAGAAATGAAAACACTTTTATAAAATTATCAAAACTTTGTCAGTTATAAAATATCTGCACTTAAAAATGTAAAAAAAAAAAAAATATATTTAAAATAAAATAAGATATATAAAATAATTAAGTGTGAACAGTTATCTATATAGATGTTTAAATATTGATGTAGAAGACTCCCTGTTTTAAATCTTTATGACCAGCAGGGTTGCATTTTTTTTGTTTCACAAAACAATAAAATAAAGTTAATAAATAGATAACATTAAATAAATACAAGTAATTTAACATAAAATGGCAATAAATTACAATTTTGAGCATTCACACATTTTTATAATTTATATAACAAGAATTATTGTACCACAAACTAGTCATTGAAATGAAGTGCAATTTCTATGTTCATAAAAACTATTGATATGACTAACTGGAAATTGACCATTACTACCATCATTCAGCTCAAAGAAAAAAAGGCTGCATTTGCTGCTCTCATACACCAGTTGTTCCATTAAAAATATAGAACAGGCTGTACTGTTGATTTTCAGAAGAGAAAAGCTCCCCAGTGATTTGTGACTTTATCTTCATTTGAAGAGTTGTTCCGCTGAATTGACACGTGGAGCCATGTTGACATCTTGCTTCAGTAGTAACAACAATAAAGTACATGAACCATTGCTCAAGAAGACCTCAGAGTTCAGTGATTCTCCATTCGCTTCTTCTCAATAGGAGTTGCAGCAGCGCTCACAAGCACGCTCTACTTATCCTGCCCCAGAGTAACCTTTCTGAAGCCTCGGTGTCTTCCCTAGGACACAATGTTGACGTTTTTTCGGCTTGGTTTTTGTTATTTCCTCACCGGTTTTCTTCACCTCATGTAGGCAGGTCAGACCCACTAGTTCCATCTTTCTGACTTTCTTTCTTTCTTTTCCAAATTGTCGCTGAACTAAAGCTTGAATTACAGTATACATTGGGACAGTCAAAGAGATACCTCCAAAACAGGACAGACATGAAAACGACAAAGATAACATAAAACAAACAAACAAAACCCCAGATATAGATTTTTTCATCAATTCAAACTGAAGGATTTGGTTCCGTTCCACTTCCTCCTTCCGATCCCAGCAGCAGCATGTTTGGATTTTGGTCCTAGTTAAGTTTTTCTTCTTTACAGAATGCTCCCTGGGTTTAATTTAAGTTGTCGTTTATAAAACCTGAATGCCCTTTTTGTATTTGTATTCTCGGTAAATATACTGTGGTCTCTTGACTCCATCTCTCCTCTCATTTTGCATGTTTTCATTCTTCTTCCTGGTTGGAGGTTTTCACACCTTGATGCTCTTCACAGCCTTGTTGATGCTCTCCAGCAGCGCCTTGTTCTCCGGGTTCTGGAAGCACTCCTTGTTGGTGTACATGTCAGTCAGGGTGCTCAAGTAGCTGTTGAAATTCTGCTCAGTGATTGGCTCCTGCTGTGATGCGAAAACAAGGAATTTCAGTTTGTATGTACAGTATATGTTTCTGTTAGTGTGTTTCTGTTTAGTGTGTTTCTGTCAGTGTGTGTATTAGTTTGTGTTAGTGTGTGTATTAGTTTGTGTCTGCATGTTCAAACCTCGGCCACAGCTGTTTCTGTACTGTATGTAAGTGTATATAACTCACCATGTGTGGGAGACGTATGTTGGCCAGGCTGCGGATCAGGGCGTGGCTGAGGCCAGATAGCTCCATGAAGAGAGCCTCGTTCTGCTCCTCAATCAGCTTGTTCTCCTCCTCAATGTTCTTCAGGTTCTTTTCCATGGATGAGATCTGCACCACAGCCCAACAGTTATTTACACATTCTGTTCTGTATATACATTTACTTGAGCTCAATCATTTTGCAATAAACCACAATGTTAAACTACGTAAACACACACACACACACACACACACACACACACACACACACACACACACACACACACACACACACACACACACACACACACACACACACACACACACACACACACACACACACACACACACACACACACACACACACCTGTGTCTGCAGGTTCACCATGTCTGTCTCCATCTCGTTGTTGGTCTCGTTGAGCTCATTGATCTCCTTGTTGAGTTGCTTGATGTCCTCATCATTATCCAGAACTACAGGATGGAATGGGAGAGATGCATGACGTCATAAGAGAGAACAGGAAAACTGGGCCAACATCATAGTTTGAAAAACGAAAAGAGCAACGCTCGCTCACCATTAAAAAACTCATTATTTTATTAAACCAACTATAAAATGCTAAAAAAAAAAACAATAACACAGAGGTAATGGACAAACATCCTAGTTTGAAATACTGTATTGACTAGACATTGACTGCCACATAAAGGTGTTCCCTATTCCGTTGTGCTCTTACCGTCGCTGGCCCTGAACTTGGTGCTAAGGTACTCGTCTCCAGGGAACTTGGCTTTCTTCTTGGCAATGGAGGCTCTGGGACAGCCAGAGAGACTACAAACAGGAGGAATACAAATTTTCCATTTCATCAAGTTGAGTATTTGAAACCATGAATGATACACAAAATGATACAGTTAGATTGATGATGCAACCAGGGGTAATAATCTGCCCTGTGTTCTGTGTTGTCATTGGTCCTTACCTGCGGTGTGTGAGGAAGCTGCCCTGTGTTCTGTGTTGTGATTGGTCCATACCTGCTGTGTGTGAGGAAGCTGCCCTGTGTTCTGTGTTGTGATTGGTCCATACCTGCTGTGTGTGAGGAAGCTGCCCTGTGTTCTGTGTTGTGATTGGTCTTTACCTGCGGTGTGTGAGGAAGCTGCCCTGTGTTCTGTGTTGTGATTGGTCCATACCTGCGGTGTGTGAGGAAGCTGGCCTGTGTTCTGTGTTGTGATTGGTCCTTACCTGCGGTGTGTGAGGAAGCTGCCGTTGGCGTGTCCTGATCCATCGCAGTCAGGCGTGGGGCAGGTGGGGGCTTCCGTCTTGAAGGTCTTCCAGGAGAAAGGGTTACCGTTGAGCATCCCCTCCTTCTGCCTGCGGGCAGCTAGTGGGCACCCATAGGCACTGCGATGCGTGGCATACTTCCCACTGATGTGACCTAGGCTGTCACAGCCAGGCACAGGGCATCTGTAGGGGGAGAGAGAGCGGACAGAGAGAGAGGGGTAACATTAGTATATCGTTAGATATGCGACTTGTAGAGAGAGATGAGATGTAAAGCACAAAGTGTATGGTAAATATAGTTATAAAATAATTTAATATTAAAAATGTATGTGTAAGACTGCCATTACAGTAGCTGGTATCATTTCACTGTGTAACACTATTTCACTATGTGACACTATTTCACTATGTAACACTATTTCACTATGCAACACTATTTCACTGTGTAACACTATTTCACTATGTGACACTATTTCACTATGTAACACTATTTCACTATGTAACGCTATTTCACTATGCAACACTATTTCACTGTGTAACACTATTTCACTATGTAACACTAGTTCACTATGCAACACTATTTCACTATGTAACACTATTTCACTGTGTAACACTATTTCACTATGTAACACTATTTCACTATTTCACTATTTCACTATGTAACACTATTTCACTATGTAACACTATTTCACTATTTCACTATTTCACTATGTAACACTATTTCACTATGTAACACTATTTCACTATGTAACACTATTTCACTATGCAACACTATTTCACTATGTGACACTATTTCACTATGCAACACTATTTCACTATGTAACACTATTTCACTATGTAACACTAGTTCACTATGCAACACTATTTCACTGTGTAACACTATTTCACTATGCAACACTATTTCACTATGCAACACTATTTCACTATGTAACACTATTTCACTATGTAACACTATTTCACTATGCAAAACTATTTCACTATGTAACACTATTTCACTATGTAACACTAGTTCACTATGCAACACTATTTCACTGTGTAACACTATTTCACTATGTAACACTATTTCACTATTTCACTATGTAACACTATTTCACTATGTAACACTATTTCACTATGTAACACTATTTCACTATGTAACACTATTTCACTATGTAACACTATTTCACTATTTCACTATTTCACTATTTCACTATGTAACACTATTTCACTATGTAACACTATTTCACTATTTCACTATGTAACACTATTTCACTATTTCACTATGTAACACTATTTCACTATTTCACTATGTAACACTATTTCACTATGTAACACTATTTCACTATGTAACACTATTTCACTATGCAACACTATTTCACTATTTCACTATGTAACACTATTTCACTATGTAACACTATTTCACTATGTAACACTATTTCACTATGTAACACTATTTCACTATGTAACACTATTTCACTATGTGACACTATTTCACTATGTGACACTATTTCACTATGTAACACTATTTCACTATGTGACACTATTTCACTGTGTGACACTATTTCACTATGTGACACTATTTCACTATGTAACACTATTTCACTATGTGACACTATTTCACTATGTGACACTATTTCACTATGTAACACTATTTCACTATGCAACACTATTTCACTATTTCACTATGTAACACTATTTCACTATGTGACACTATTTCACTATGTGACACTATTTCACTATGTGACACTATTTCACTATGTAACACTATTTCACTATGTAACACTATTTCACTATGTAACACTATTTCACTATTTCACTATGTAACACTATTTCACTATGTAACACTATTTCACTATGTAACACTATTTCACTATGTGACACTATTTCACTATGTGACACTATTTCAATATGCAACACTATTTCACTGTGTGACACTATTTCACTATGTGACACTATTTCACTATGTGACACTATTTCACTATGTAACACTATTTCACTATGTGACACTATTTCACTATGTGACACTATTTCACTATGTGACACTATTTCACTATGTGACACTATTTCACTATGTGACACTATTTCAATATGTAACACTATTTCACTATGTAACACTATTTCACTATGTAACACTATTTCACTATGTAACACTATTTCACTATGTAACACTATTTCACTATGTAACACTATTTCACTATGTGACACTATTTCACTATGTGACACTATTTCACTATGTGACACTATTTCAATATGTAACACTATTTCACTATGTAACACTATTTCACTATGTGACACTATTTCACTATGTAACACTATTTCACTATGTAACACTATTTCACTATGTAACACTATTTCACTATGTAATACTAGTTCACTATGTGACACTATTTCACTATGTGACACTATTTCACTATGTGACACTATTTCACTATGTGACACTATTTCACTATGTGACACTATTTCACTGTGATGCCAAAAACCTGCCCGACTAAAAACAAAGTGCTTCTTCATCGCCTTAGGTTTAACCTTACAGGTACCCCACTATAGGTACATGACCTGTTGCCTGGCATCATGTTGTGGTAGCATAACCAAGCAAGCACATTCTTTCAAACACAGACACCAAGGTCTTTTATTAGCTGTCGTCAGTTGAAAAGAGACCGATTTCAGAGAAATGTTCATGTAATCTTTTGTTGAGACATGATCTACACTGCAATACTCTACGATGAACTACAGTACTATGAGTCAGCACAGTGTGTCTCAGGCTGGTCTGGGTACTGCTGTGATGATGGCATCTCTAGGAGACAGACTGGGGACAGGGTGACTGCCTTTACTTTTTTGGAAGTGACTTTTACCGTATATCTTAATTGGAAGAAAAAAAGGGCGTGGCTTTCTTAGTGGTACGAACTTTAAGAGCTCGGAGTCCTCCTTGTCGTCCTTGGTGGGAGATGTTTTTAATCCACCTTTCTTGGCACGGGGGCACCCAGACAAACTGAAAACAGAAAGTATGAAGCCGATAAAAAAAGGGTGGAAAAACACCTTGAACAATCGTCTTTTATGGTGGTGACGTTATTGTTTGACAAAGGGATGGAACATTATATGGAAGCATCTTATTTTTTATTCTAATGCCGAAAGAAAGTGAAACATTGTTTAACTAAAATAAAAGAAACCAAACCGCTATTTTAAATAGTAAATCCAGCAAAGTAGTAAACCAAACTAAAAGGATAAGCATATCAAAAATAGATAAAACTGGATTTTCACAATTGCAGATGAGTGTGTGAGTGTATGAGGCCTGCCTGAAACTACCATGATCTCTTTCTAAGCTTCACTGGCCTTGTGTGTCTGTGTGTGTGAGAAGGAGGAGCGAGGGAGAGAGAAGGTCGTTTTGCGACTGTCTCCCAAACAAGATGGAAGGTAGGTAGGGCTGGTGGACGTAGGTTGGTAGTTGACTGATGAGCTCTGTACCTTCTGTGGGAGGCGTAGTTTCCAGTGTTATGTCCTGAACCATCACATCCTGGAGTGGGGCACCTGGGAAATCAAGGGGAACGGGTTAAATGTCAGCGCACCAACAAATAGAACCATCACATTTGCACCATAGCAACTGATGGTTTTGAGGGTGTAAGAGTACTGGTTTGTCAGCGGAGATGGGGGCAGGAGAATTACAAAGGCAGAACAGTGATGTTAGCAGTCGCAGTAAAAACAGCAGAGATAGAAGTAAATAGAATTGATCATTTTAGCATACAGTAGTGACAGAACCAATGAGAAATCCCAGTGGAAGACAGACATACTTGAGTTCAGCAGAGTGGGTCGCCATGAGGGACCGAAGACTCTTATCAGCAAGAGGACACCCAGAAAGACTGAAGGGAGAGAGAGGAGAGAGAAAGAGAAGAGAGAGAGAAAGAGAAGAGATAGGAGAGGGAGAGAGAGAGAGAAAGAGAAGAGAGAGAGAAGGAGAAGAGAGAAGAGAAGGAGAAGAGAGAAGAGAGAAGAGAGAAGAGAGAAAGAGAAGAGAGAGAGAAGAAGAAGAGAGAAGAGAGAAAGAGAAAGAGAAAGAGAAGAGAGAGAGAAGGAGAAGAGAGAAGAGAGAAAGAGAAAGAGAAGAGAGAGAGAAGGAGAAGAGAGAGAGAAGGAGAAGAGAGAAGAGAGAAAGAGAAGAGAAGAGAGAGAGAAAGACAGGAGAGAGAAAGAGAAAGTGAGGGAGGAAAAATCAAAGATGAAATATAGTTCAAAGTTATTGGGAAAGTCTTTGAAAATGGCAAACAGCCAGCAAGGAAAACATTCTATTATTGACGCAATCTTAATATAAATCGTTATTTAAGTTAGCCACCGTGTTTCTTGTATACAGTGTGACTACATCATTGGCTCGGGGCCTGTGCTATATAGAGGGGCATACCATACCTGCGATGGGATGCATAGTTTCCAGTGATGTGGCCACTGCCGACACAGCCAGGAGTGGGGCACCTAGAGACAGACATAGAGAGGAGAGGATTGGAGAGGAGAACGGTGAATGACAGTATCTCAGGGGAAAGGGGATCAGAAAATCAGAGAGAGTGACGTGGTGGACTTAAAGGATGCTTTCTCCAATCCTCTCCTCTCTATGACAGACCATTGACTTACAGGAGCACATCTTTCTTGCAATCCTTGGGCTGTTGGAACTGGACCTTGAAGTTTGGGGTGGTGACCTCTCCAGGGTACTTCCTCTCCTCGGGGTAGTCCTGCATCAGGTCCATGTCCTCAGGGTCGGACGAGGCAAATGACTGCGCTGTGTGGTGCTCCATCTGTGTAATCAAATGGAATCAAGAAGAGTGGAAAAGACAACCAAATCCTTTAGTACATTTTAATTGTTGGTTACGCATGAGTGTACACATGGCAACGAGTCTCCATGATCATAAAGAGGAGACGAGAAAAGGACGGATGACGAAAGGGAAAGAAGACAGTAGAGGACAGACCTCCTCTGTATCCTCCTCTCGCTGGCGGTTAGGTTTGGTGTAGTCCAGAGGCTCCTCCCAGTGTTCCTGTTTGTAGGCTTGCCCCGTGTGGGGCGAGGTCATGCCACTGCTGCCTCCGTGGTGCAGGGAGGAAGAGGAGGAGGAGGGGTCCGGGGAACATACCCCAGGGCTGGTGCCCTCTCGTTTGACGGGCTTCTTCATGCTCAGGTCAAGAGTCCCATTCTCGTCCACCTCGATGTCCATGCTCTGCAGAGGGCAATTATGGTAATGCTGACAATCACAATAACATTACATTATCTAATGTGATACACACCACAATGTATCACAACAAGTCTATCCCCAGCGCCTGTTATCATAATGCCCCACCTGTCTCTCTTAAACACGTCTGAATGGACATACATTGCCAACAGCGCTGGTCAGGCTCCATTTGTGTTGTCATATCTGTAAGACGGGACCGGGGAAACAGACCCTCTCTTTAGTATTCATCTGAAATGTTATTCTTATTGGCTGTAGAGGAGCCAGAGAAATCAAAGAGTTGCGCGCCGCGGCACGTTTGCTGTGGGGGGCAAGAAAAAACAAGCCCTGGTCCCAGAACGGTCCCTGGATCACTAGCACTGCTACTGAGCTACTATGGCCATTCATCTTCCCTTTCTATCTCCCAACACCATGTCAGGAAATCAAAAAATGATGAAGCAGTCACTCTCTACCCGCCAAGGCAAAAAGCTTTTAAAAAAACACAATATGGGGGAGAGTGCTGCTCCAATTACATATCCTGTGCACAGATAGACAGAGGGAGGAAGGGAGGGGGGAGAGGGGGATGGAAGGAGGAACAGAGAGATCCGGCCGGCAGATAATGAAAAAAGACGACCTGGTGGAGGGTAATCCAGGGAACTGGCAGCCAGCCAAATTCAATAACAACATGAAAAGGATGAAGGGACAGGAAAAAAGAAGAGAGGTGATGCAACCATACCTCAACACCATCCTCTTCCTGTTAACGAACGCCACCTGATGTTACGTTCTATTTGCTTGGCAGTGGGTGAGCTCTAGGAGTCTAGGGGGTAACTTGGCAGTTGCTGAGCTCTAGGAGTCTATGGGTTAGCTTGGCAGCAGGTGAGCTCTAGGAGTCTAGGGGGTAACTTGGCAGTTGCTGAGCTCTAGGAGTCTAGGGGGTAACTTGGCAGAGGGTGAGCTCTAGGAGTCTAGGGGGTAACTTCGCAGTTGCTGAGCTCTAGGAGCCTAGGTAGTAACTTGGCAGTAGATGAGCTCTAGGAGTCTAGGGGGTAATTTGCAGTAGATGAGGTCTAGGAGTCTAGGGGGTAACTTGCAGTAGGTGAGCTCTAGGAGTCTATGGGGTAGCTTGGCAGTAGGTGAGCTCTATGAGTCTAGGGGTAACTTGGCAGTAGATGAGCTCTAGGAGTCTAGGGGGTAACTTTACAGAGGGTGAGCTCTAGGAGTGTAGTGGATAGCTTGGCAGTTGGTGAGCTCTAGGAGTCTAGGGGGGAACTTGGCAGAGGTTGAGCTCCAGGAGTCTAGAGGTTAACTTGGCAGTAGGTGAGCTCCAGGAGTCTAGGATTTACTTGGCAGAGGGTGAGCTCTAGGAGTCTAGAGGATAACTTGGCAGTGGGTGAGCTCTAGGAGTCTAGGGGGTAACTTGGCAGTAGGTGAGCTCTAGGAGTCTAGGGGGTAACTTGGCAGTAGGTGAGCTCTAGGAGTCAAGGGTGTAACTTGGCAGTAGGTGAGCTCTAGGAGTCTAGGGGTAACTTGGCAATAGGTGAGCTCTAGGAGTCTAGAAGCTAACTTGGCAGTTGGTGAGCTCTAGTAGTCTAGGGGGTAGCTTGGCAGAGGGTGAGCTCTAGGAGTCTAGGGTAACTTGGCAGTAGGTGAGCTCTAGGAGTCTAGGGGCTAACTTGGCAGTAGGTGAGCTCTAGGAGTCTAGGGGTAACTTGGCAGAGGGTGAGCTCTAGGAGTCTAGGGGGTAACTTGGCAGAAGTTGAGCTCTAGGAGTCAAGGGGATAAATTGGCAGTAGGTGAGCTCTAGGAGTCTAGGGGGTAACTTGGCAGTAGGTGAGCTCTAGCAGTCTAGGGGGTAACTTGGCAGTAGGTGTGCTCTAGGAGTCTAGGGCGTAACTTGGCGGATGGTGAGCTCTAGGAGTTTAGGGGGTAACTTGGCAGTAGGTGAGCTCTAGGAGTCTAAGGTTAACTTGGCAGAGGGTGAGCTCTAGGAGTCTAGGGGCTAACGTGGAAGCAGGTGAGCTGTATGAGTCTAGGGGTACCTTGGCAGTTGGTTAGCTCCAGTAGTCTAGTTGGTAACTTAGCAGTAGGTGAGCTCCAGGAGTCTAGGATTTACTTGGCAGAGGGTGAGCTCTAGGAGTCTAGAGGATAACTTGGCAGTGGGTGAGCTCTAGGAGTCTAGGGGGTAACTTGGCAGTAGGTGAGCTCTAGGAGTCTAGGGGGTAACTTGGCAGTAGGTGAGCTCTAGGAGTCTAGGGGGTAACTTGGCAGTAGGTGAGCTCTAGGAGTCAAGGGCGTAACTTGGCAGTAGGTGAGCTCTAGGAGTCTAGGGGTAACTTGGCAATAGGTGAGCTCTAGGAGTCTAGAAGCTAACTTGGCAGTTGGTGAGCTCTAGTAGTCTAGGGGGTAGCTTGGCAGAGGGTGAGCTCTAGGAGTCTAGGGTAACTTGGCAGTAGGTGAGCTCTAGGAGTCTAGGGGCTAACTTGGCAGTAGGTGAGCTCTAGGAGTCTAGGGGTAACTTGGCAGAGGGTGAGCTCTAGGAGTCTAGGGGGTAACTTGGCAGAAGTTGAGCTCTAGGAGTCAAGGGGATAAATTGGCAGTAGGTGAGCTCTAGGAGTCTAGGGGGTAACTTGGCAGTAGGTGAGCTCTAGCAGTCTAGGGGGTAACTTGGCAGTAGGTGTGCTCTAGGAGTCTAGGGCGTAACTTGGCGGATGGTGAGCTCTAGGAGTTTAGGGGGTAACTTGGCAGTAGGTGAGCTCTAGGAGTCTAAGGTTAACTTGGCAGTAGGTGAGCTCTAGGAGTCAAGGGCGTAACTTGGCAGTAGGTGAGCTCTAGGAGTCTAGGGGTAACTTGGCAATAGGTGAGCTCTAGGAGTCTAGAAGCTAACTTGGCAGTTGGTGAGCTCTAGTAGTCTAGGGGGTAGCTTGGCAGAGGGTGAGCTGTATGAGTCTAGGGGTACCTTGGCAGTTGGTTAGCTCCAGTAGTCTAGTTGGTAACTTAGCAGTAGGTGAGCTCTAGGACTCTAGGGGGTAACTTGGCAGTAGGTGAGCTCCAGGAGTCTAGGGGGTAACATGGCAGTTGGTGAGCTCTAGGAGTCTAAGGTTAACTTGGCAGTAGGTGAGCTCTAGGAGTCTAGGGGCTAACTTGGCAGTAGGCTAGCTCTAGGAGTCTAGGAAATAACTTGGCAGAGGGTGAGCTCTAGGAGTCTAGGGGCTAACTTGGCAGTAGCTGAGCTTTAGGAGTCTAGGGGGTAACTTGGCAGTTGGTGAGCTCTTGGAGTCTAGGGGGTAACTTGGCAGAGGGTGAGCTCTAGGAGTCTAGGGTAACCTGGCAGTAGGTGAGCTCTAGGAGTCTAGGGGCTAACTTGGCAGTAGGTGAGCTTTAGGAGTCTAGGGGGTAACTTGGCAGAGGGTGAGCTCTAGGAGTCTAGGGGGTAACTTGGCGGTAGGTGTGCTCTAGGAGTCTAGGGGGTATCTTGGCAGTGGGTGTGCTCTAGTAGTCTTGGGGGTAACTTGGCAGAGGGTGAGCTCTAGGAGTCTAGGGGGTAATTTTGTAGAGGGTGAGCTCCAGTAGTCTAGGGGGTAACTTGTGGACACAATCATGACAAAGAACACATGTTAGCAGCAGGTATAAACAGGGCTAAAGATAGTGGCCTTGCCTACCTTGCTGGCCATGTCCTGGTGCTTGGTGCTCAGGTTCTCAGGCCTCTCCCAGCAGCGTGTGGACAGGTTTAGGATAGCGGTGGCAGCCATGTGGGCAGCCTGGGCTTCATGGGAGTAGTCGTAGGCAGAAGAGGAGGCAGTCTTTCCATAACCTCCATGCAGGCTGAGGCTGGGAGAAGAAGACTTGGGGGACGAGAGTTTAGCTGAGGGAGCAGAAAAACAGAAATATTAGCTATATAATCTTGTCCTGTTGTGTGTCTGTATTTGTGTCTGTATGTCTGGGGGGGTATATGTGTGGGCTAAATATAGATACGGCTATAGGACAACGTTTCCTTACATTTGAAGGCTTTGGGTGAGGCTTCGCTGGTCGGTATCTTTGGAGCAAGCATGCGCTTCCCAAACACCTGACAGTCGAAGCTTGCATAATCAAAGGAGACCTTGGAGTACTTCTCCAGCTCCTTGGCCAGGTTGGCACGAGGTGTGGCAGGCACCATATTGGGCCTATACTGCCCATAGTGAGGTACTTCCAGCTGCTTCACGAAACACATGGGCCTGGAGGGGAGAGAGGGAGAGAGAGACAGAGAGACAGAGAGACAAAGAGAGAGAGAGAGAGAGACAGAGAGACAAAGAGAGAGAGAGAGAGAGAGAGAGAGAGAGAGAGAGAGAGAGAGAGAGAGAGACAAAGAGAGAGACAGAGTGAGACAAAGAGAGAGAGAGAGAGAGAGAGAGAGAGAGAGAGAGAGAGAGAGAGAGAGAGAGAGAGAGAGAGAGAGAGAGAGAGAGAGAGAGAGAGAGAGAGAGAGAGAGAGAGAGACAGACAGAAAAGAAGAGAGCGAGAGAGAGAGAGAGACAGTGAGAAAGGGAAAGATAGCGAGAGAGACAGTGGGTGAGAGAGAATTGAATTGAATTGAGAGAGAGAGAGAGAGAGAGAGAGAGAGAGAGAGAGAGAGAGAGAGGGGGTGAGAGGAACAGTCTGCTTGGGAGGAGAGGGGCAGGATTAAAAGCTCTCTTATCAGCAGAGGGCACATTTGCATATTGTAGAGCATGGAATTGATTAGCTTTAAACCCTCTCGTTTTCCTGGAGTGCCAGGGCTTTTGTCAGACCTGTTGGGGTTAAATCCACACACGCAAATGGTCCTGGGAGGGGATAAGTGTAGCCCAGTGATTTCCCTCTCCTTATCACAGAGTATAGTACCCCATCCCTCACCACTCCTACCATGTACATTCCCATATCCCTGGTCACAGATAGTAGCCTGGAATGGCTATGACACCATGGTTCAAACAACATGCTCTCTCGCATGACTGTCTGGGAGGAGATGGCTTCTGTCATGTTCACAGACACACAGACAGACAGTGTTGAACTGAGCTGTGTGCTTTCTGCCATTGAGCACTGGGATAGCCTTTCTCTTTAGTCAACGTGGATACCATTATAACAATGATATCATGTAGAATATTTAGCCAGCTCGGGTGTGTTTTCTACACACAGAAAAGGCCAGCTCATTTGAATGACAAATGAAGAAAAAACAAGGCTAGCTTTATTATGTTTTAATACTTGGCACTTTGTCAGACCACAGACGAGGCTCCTCAAGGAAAGCAATTATTTTCCCTTATCCTCACAATACCCTCTAACTCGCATAATTAGCTTATCGGGCGGCATTATTAATTAAAATACCAAGAAATGAGCATGTACTTAGCATAATACCTATGTCTAGTCGTTAACTGTAATTATCATTTTTTGGGGGGGGCGTGATGAGGGTGAATAGAGAGAACAGGATGTTGAGGTGACATGACAAAAACATCATTGCACTTGATTAAAACTGGGATGTCCTGATTGACACATCATACAGGGCTCCGCTTCCCGAGCAGTCGACAACAACACTGGTGGTGCTGCAAGGTCACTGCCAGGGTTGGGGTCAAATCCAATTTCATTTGAAATTCCAATTCAATTCTTGAATTCACTCATGAAGTGGATAATTTAGGTTGAATTCAATTGGAATTTCAAAAGTCTTCAAATTAGAATTAGAATTACACTGTTTGGACTATATACAGTTGAAGTCGGAAGTTCACATACATCTTAGCCAAATACATTTAAACTCAGTTTTTCACAATTCCTGACATTTAATCCTAGTAAACAATTCCCTGTCTTAGGTCAGTTACAATCACCACTTTATTTTAAGAATGTGAAATGTCAGAATGATAGTAGAGATAATGATTTATTTCAGCTTTTATTTATTTCATCAAATTCCCAGTTGGTCATAAGTTTACATACACTCAATTAGTACTTTAAATTGTTCAACTTGGGTCAAACGTTTCGGGTAGCCTTCCACAAGCTTCCCACAATAAGTTGGGTGAATTTTGGCCCATCCCTCCTGACAGAGCTCGTGTAACTGAGTCAGGTTTGTAGGCCTCCTTGCTCGCACACGCTTTTTCAGTTCTGCCCACAAACTTTCTAGTGGATTGAGGTCAGGGCTTTGTGATGGCCACTCCAATACCTTGACTTTGTTGTCCTTAAGCCATTTTGCCACAACTTTGGAAGTATTCTTGGGGTCATTGTCCATTTGGAAGACCCATTTGTGACCAAGCTTTAACTTCCAGACTGATGTCTTGAGATGTTGCTTCAATATATCCACATACTTTTCCTCCCTCATGATGCCATCTATTTTGTGAAGTGCACCAGTCCCTCCTGCAGCAAAGCACCCCCACAACATGATGCTGCCACCCCTGTGCTTCACGGTTGGGATGGTGTTCTTCAGCTTGCAAGCCTCCCCTTTTTCCTCCAAACATAACAATGGTCATTATGGCCAAACAGTTATATTTTTCTTTAATCAGACCAGAGAACATTTCTCAAAAAAGTACGATTTTTGTCCCCATGTGCAGTTGCAAACCGTAGTCTGGCTTTTTTATGGCGGTTTTGGAGCAGTGGCTTCTTCCTTGCTGAGTCGGCCTTTCAGGTATAGGACTCGTTTTACTCTGGATACAGATACTTTTGTACCTGTTTCCTCCAGCATCTTCACAAGGTCCTTTGCTGTTGTCCTGGGAGTGATTTGCACTTTTCGCACCAAAGTACGTTCATCCCTAGGAGACAGAATGCATCTCCTTCCTGAGCGATATGACAGCTGCGCGGTCCCATGGTGTTTATACTTGCATACTATTGTTTGTACAGATGAATGTGGTACCTTCAGGCGTTTGGAAATTGCTCCCAAGGATGAACCAGACTTGTGGAGGTCTACAACCTTTTTTCTGAAGTCTTGGCTGATTTCTATTGATTTTCCCATGATGCCAAGCAAAGAGGTTGAAGGTAGGCCTTGAAATACATCAACAGGTACACCTCCAATTGACTCAAATTATGTCAATTAATTATGTCAATCAGAAGCTTCTAAAGCCATGATATCATTTTCTGGAATTTTCCAAGCTGTTTAAAGGCACAGTCAACTTAGTGTATTTAAACTTCTGACCCACTGGAATTGTGAAATAGTCTGTCTGTAAACAATTGTTGGAAAAATTACTTGTGTCATGCACAAAGTAGATGTCCTAACCAACTTGCCCAAACTATAGTTTGTTAACAATACATTTGTGGAGTGGTTGAAAAACGAGTTTTAATGACACCAACCTAAGTGTATGTAAACTTCCGACTTCAACTGTATATATATATAGAGAGTGAGAGGTGTGACCAATCACAGGGCAGGTCCTTACCTCAGAACTCTGTCATTGTTGTTGGGACTTTCTTTAAGGTGCTCTCTGATTGGCTGGGAGAGATGCTGCTTGTCAAGGTTGTGGCTCTTGGACAGCTTCTCTGTGGCTGCGATGGGGCATCCTGACAAACTGGGACAACCAATAAGAGGAGAGAGTGAATACTGGGGAGGAGTCAGGGTACTGTACAGTACATCTACATCAAACTGATCCAGAGAGACATACAGAACACACACACGCACACCCAAAGTCACCATTAGTAGTCAGTTGTACAACCGAATGCCTTCAACTGAAATGTGTTTTCCACATTTAACCCAACCCCTCTGAATCAGAGAGGTGCGGGGGGCTGCCTTAATCGACATCCACATCTTCGGCGCCCAGGGAACAGTGGGTTAACTGCCTTGTTCAGGGGCAGAACGACAGATTTTTACCTTGTCAGCTCGGGGATTTGAACTTGCGACCCTCCGGTTACAAGTACAACACTCTAACCACTAGGCTACCTGCCACCCACAGACATGCATACACACACATACACATGCATACACACACACACATGCACACACATATGCATACACACACACACATACACACACACATACACACACACACACATACACTCATGCATACACACACACGTACACACACACATGCGCAAACACACACATACACACAGACATGCATACACACACACATACACATGCACACACACACACATACATGCGCAAACACACACACACACACACACACTCATGCATACACACACACACACACACACACACGCACACACACACATGCGCAAACACACACATACACGCACACACACACACATACATGCGCAAACACACACACACACACACACACAAACACACATATACCTGCGGTGGGTGTTGCGGTTGCTGTTCACATGGCCCTGTCCGGTGCAGCCTGGAGTCGGACATTTCAGCACGTTCTCATGCATGGCCAGGACTGGAGAGAAGGACACACCAACAGGGGATTATTACTAACTAGTTCTCTAGTTAGAATAGAGAATGGCTTTCTGCCTGTGTGACTTGTATAGGGTATAGGGTATAGGGTATAGGGTATAGGGTATTGGGTATAGGGTATAGGGTATTGGGTATTGGGTATAGGGTATTGGGTATTGGGCATAGGGTATAGGGTATTGGGTATTGGGTATAGGGTATTGGGTATTGGGTATTGGGAATAGGGTATTGGGTATAGGGTATAGGGTATAGGGAATTGGGTATTGGGTATTGGGTATAGGGTATATGGTATTGGGTATAAGGCATAGGGTATAGGTACTGACTCTCAGGGGGGATCCTGTCCTTGTGAGGACAGCCAGACAAGCTGCGGTGGTGGGGGTAGAGTCCAGTAACATGACCAGTCCCGTCACAGCCAGGGGTGGGGCATTTGATCTCCCTCTTCTCTGGCCTGCTGCCCTCTGTAGAGACAGCTAGAAGATACACAAGATACCGCTACTTAAACATCTGCCTGAAAGCACTGTCTGTCAGCCAAAAATAAAATTAAAATAAAAAATCACACGCATTATCAAATGACATGTATAATACCAGTCAAAAGTTTGGACCCACCTTCTCATTCAAGGGGTTTTCTTTATTTTTTCTATTTTCTACATTGTAGAATAATAGTGAAGACATCAAAACTATGAAATAACACACATGGAATCATGTAGTAACTAAAAAAGTGTTAAACAAATCAAAATATATTTGATATTTGAGATTCTTCAAAGTAGCCGCCCAAGCAAGTCTCTTCTTATTATTGGTGTCCTTTAGTAGTGGTTTCTTTGCAGCAATTCGACCATGAAGGCCTGATTCACGCAGCCTCCTCTGAACAGTTGATGTTGAAATGTGTCTGTTACTTGAACTCTGTGAAGCATTTATTTGGGCTGCAATCTGAGGTGCAGTTAACTCTAATGAACTTATCGTCTGCAGCAGAGGTAACTCTGGGTCTTCCTTTCCTGTGGAGGTCCTCATGAGAGTCAGTTTCATCATAGCGCTTAATGGTTTTTGTTACTGCACTTGAAGAAACGTTCAAAGTTCTTGACATTTTCCGGATTGACTGACCTTCATGTCTTAAAGTAATGATGGACTGTCGTTTCTCTTTGCTTATTTGAGCTGTTCTTGCCATAATATGGACTTGGTCTTTTACCAAATAGGGCTATCTTCTGTATACCCCCCTACCTTGTCACAACACAACTGATTGGCTCAAACGCATTAAAATGGCAAGAAATTGCAGAAATGTACTTTTAACAGTGCACACCTGTTAATTGAAATGCATTCCAGGTGACTACCTCATGAAGCTGGTTGAGAGAATGCCAAGAGTGTGCAAAGCTGCCATCAAAGCAAAGGGTGGCTACTTTGAAGAATCTCAAATCTCAAATATATTTTGATTTGTTTAACACTTTTTTAGTTACTATACAATTCCATATCTGTTATTTCATAGTTTTGATATCTTCACTATTATTCAACAATGTAGAAAATAGTAAACATAAAGAAAAACCCTGGAATGAGTAAGTTTGTCCAAACCTTTGACTGGTACTGTATATAGACTTGTGGATGCTTTGTCTGTGTGGAGCAGGTAACTAATTTGGTCAAACTGAAGAGTGAAAAGGACACTGTATATGTGATAATACTACTGTGAGATTAGTATACAGCACTGGGGAAACCTGTTCACTATTAGATCTCTTCCCACCAGAGAGAGGGAGAGAGAAAGAATGTGGAGGTAAACTGATGGTCTATTGGCCTCCAAATTGAATGCTAAAGAGAAATGCACCTTCTAATTAGTGTTGAGCAGAACATGAGCATTGCCACAGGGGGGTAGAATGGGGGCAGGCGGCCCCGCTAGGCGTGGCCTGTTAGTGTCAGAGGCAGGACAAATGGGCACAGTGCCAGGACACAACTAGGCCTAAACAAAAACATACCAATATCATTATGGAGCATCTCTCTCTCTCTCTCTACTCTCTCTCTCTCTCTCTCTCTCTCTCTCTCTCTCTCTCTCTCTCTCTCTCTCAAACACAACTCTGTTGTGAGTGACTCCCTGATGTGCATCTGTGGGTCTGTTTATATGTGGTCATTTATTCCAATATGTGTGTTTGTTCACACAAGTCTGTATACTATGGGTATGGATTCTGCCTCTGCAGTGCTTGCTCGTTGGGGATTTAGACATTTTTGATTGACTGAATTCCCACCTTTACCTTTACTGCTGAAGTAGCTGTTGCGCATGGCGTCCAGGTGTTTGGGCCGGTCGTCCATGGTGAAGTAACGGTGGTGGAGCTCCGGGGTGACGACGGGGTGATGGAGGAGGTCGCGAGGCCCCTTCACCTGTTCTGCCTTCAGGGCGATGGCCTGCTCCAGGAGCCCCAGGTTGCCCCGGGTCATATCATACATCTCCGACTCATCCGTCCACCTCTGAGACAAACTGTCACTTTCTTCCTCCTCATCACCATCTTCTTCATCGTAGTCCTTACCCGAATCCTCTGAACGCACCTCGATGATGTCAGAGGCCGCTGAGGCCTTATGGGAGGTGTAGTGCTGTAAGGGGCTGACTCTGTGTGGGTTGTAGTTCTCCAGTGGGCTGGTCCTGTGGGGGTTGTAGTTCTCCAGGTGGCTGGGCCTGTGGGGGTTGTAGTTCTCCAGGTGGCTGAGCCTGTGGGGGATGTAATTCTCTGTAGTCCTGGCCCTGTGCTCTTCTCTCTCCCTCTGTGTGGCTGGTCCCTGAGCTGCTGCAGTGATGCTGAGGGTGGTGGGCAGGAAGACAGGGTGCACTCTCACGTCCACCTCCTCAATGTCATCTTCATCCTCCTCCTCCTCCTCTTCCTCTAGTATCTCCTGTGGCTGGTGCTTTGCTTCCCTTCTCTCCTCTTCATACTCTTCCTCCTCTTCATCTTCCTCAGCCTTGTCCTGCTGCTGGTGGATGTCTCCAGTGAAGTATGGGTGGTCAAAGGTTCTCTGTGTCACAGCCTCTCTAGTCTCCTCAATCTCATCTTCCTCCTCGTCCTCTTCCTCCTCCACCCTATCTACAACAGAAGGCTCTTCAGTTACTTTAACACTTCCCTCCTCCTCATCCTCCTCCTCCTCCTCCTCTTCCTCCTCTTCTTCCTCCTCCTCCTCCTCCTCCTCCTCCTCCTCCTCCTCCTCCTCCTCCTCTTTCTCTGCAGGTTGCTGCTCCTCCTCCTCCTCTTCCTCATCCTGTCCCTCCTCCTCTTCCTCCTGCGCCTCTGAGTGTTCCACTCCCACAGCGGAGTGCTTCACAGCTGTGACATCTTTCTCTGTCTCCATGGTAACAGGCTCATGTGAGGTGGTCTCTGTGGTGTCGGGGAACCCGCCCAGGTGGAGTAGAGAGTTGGCTAGGATCTGATGGTAGCTGGAGTAGTCCTCTCTCTTAGGCCATTCCCCCTCTTCAGCTTTGCAGACTGTTTTACTAGATACCGGCTCAATGATCATGCATTCCTCTGTGGGACAGGCAAGGGAGATATCAGTGAGATCAATGGAGAGAACAGTGCGACTAACTGGTTGTCATTACCATCATCCATTCTCTCCTGTACATTATCAGAATGATGTCATCGTTAATTATCAGTGCCAGTTAATGTAATCACACAGGGTGACACAACTTCATTCATTCTGATTGGTGGTGGTGTGTGTTTACAGAGTACAATTCATACCTTCATCTGCATCAGCTGCATCTGTGTTCTCCTCCTCTTCCTCCTGATCTGTGTTCTCCTCCTCCTCCTCCTCTGTCTCCTTCTCCTCCCTTTCCTTCTGCTCCTCCTCGGTTAATTCTTCCTGCTGTGGCTGTTCCTGGGTCAGCTCCTCTGTCTCCTCCTCCTTCTCGTCCTCCTCTTTCTCGTCCTCCTCCTCCTCCTTGGCCTCTTCCTCTGCCTCTTCGCTGCTCCCATCACTGTCCACACTGAAGCCCTCGTCCATGACCAACTTTAGAGGGTGGGACTTCCTTTTAGAGGAAGGCTGGTCCTGCTCTGCCTCAGCGTCTGCCAGACGTCGCTTCCTGGCCAAGGGGCAGCCCAGCACACTGCATAGGGAGAGTGTTGGGGAGAGAGGGAGAAGGGGGTGTTGGGGAGAGAGGGGGCGAGAGGGAGAGGGGGAGAGAAAGGTGTTGGGGAGAGAGGGAAAGAGAGGGAGAGAGAGAGAGGGAGAGAGGGTGTTGGGGAGAGAGAGAGAGAGAGAGAGAGAGAGAGAGAGAGAGAGAGAGAGAGGGGTTGGGGAGAGAGGGAGAAGGGTGTTGAGGAGAGACGGGGAGAGAGGGAGAGAGAGGTGTTGGGCGGACAGGGGTGTTGGGGGGACAGGGATAGAGGGGGAGAGGGGGGTATTGGGGGGACAGGGAGAAAGGGAGAGAGGTTGAATGTTATAGAGAGAACCCTGAGGGGTAATGAGCACCAAAAATATAAACTTCATGCATAACAAAACTAAATGAAACCACACAAACATTATTCAAATCATTCCAATAATAAAAACATGAGTTAGAAATGACATGGGGATCTGAGATGAATAATGGAGCAATGCAGAGTGTCCTTTGCCCTGAGGAGGGCGCTGTGCTCGCTCAAACATTACAACTACAGCCCTCACCTAGAAAACAGAGCGAGTGGAGGGAATCTATAAACCCAGTTCATCAGAAAATTGGTTCTTGAATGAATACACATGTAAATAAAGACAATTTGTCTGATTCTTTCCAATGAGCTGTAGTCACACCCCAGTGAGCGGCCCGGGGTCTACAGGGGCCCTCTGGGTAAGTGTCAAACAGGGACATATCAGGACTGTTCTGACACCCAGGAAGGCTGGGGTCAGGGTGCTGGGTGCTGGAGGCTGGGAGTTAAGGGCTGAGCGCTGGGGGCTGAGTGATGAGGGCTGGGGGCTGAGCGCTGGGGGTTGGGGGCTGAGGGCTGAGGGTTGAGGGTTGAGGGCTGAGCGCTGGGGGCTGAGGGCTGGGGCTGAGGGCTGGGGGCTGAGGGCTGGGGGCTGAGGGTTGGGGGCTGAGGGCTGGGGGCTGAGGGTTGGGGCCTAGGGGCTGGGGCTGGGGGCTGAGGGGGTACATTAGGTGGGGGTTGTCTGCCCTACCTTCTGTGTCGTGAATATCTCCCACTGATGTGGCCAGAGCCATTGCATCCAGGGGTGGGGCAGCTGAATGGAGTCAAAGATACATTACAGATTTTACGCATTTTGTCCCTTGGAGAATTGAAAATAATTTAAGTGAAAGAATTAAAAGGAAGTAAAAATGTGTTTGTTTATTACGATAAACAAACAAAAAACTAATTAACAAACACACACTCCCTCACACACACTCCCTCACACACACACACACACCTAGATAACACAAACACACACACACCTAGATAACACAAACACACACCTAGATAACACAAACACACACACACCAGGAATGCAAACTAGTCACCTTTCTGCGTTTTGAATCTAAAATAGGTAACCTATGTGATTCGTGTAGATCACTACTGGCTGTAAGCGAACGAGTGATGCACATTTGGAGCAATACTGACTGTATCCAAGGCTCAGCCAATCGTTCACCTAACAAAAAGCAGCACGTGACTGAAGAGAGAAGAGACAACCATCTTGCTAGTTACAGAATCAGCGTGCGCTCTGGAAAGACAGCGGAGAGTGGAAAGGCAGTTTGCCAGTTACAGCAGCGCGTCCCCTGAACGATAACGAAGAGGTAGGTGAGAAGCCTGACCACGGAGACGGGGGGTGAGAAGGTGATGAAGCGTACTTCATGAGCTGTAACCGAAAAACAACTGGTATTTGGAAAGTTTGAGGTGAGGGAGTAAGTGTGGTGGAACAAGAATTGATAGCATTGTTAAGTATCTCGCTAGCTGGATCGAATTCTCTGTTAGCTAGCGAGAGAAATGTTGAGCAACATTAGCCAACTTAACAGATCAAATAATTGAGTTTATGGTGTGCAAATTAGCTGGCTAATAAAGTCAGACAGCTAGCTAGCTAACGTTACAACATCAGATGAGCTAACGTTAGTAACCTGACCAATTCGCTATAGTATTAACTGGTTATACGACTCCTTGCCATTCCTCAAGTTATAGCGCGTTAGTTGCTTACTGAACCCTGGCAATCTGTGTGAAATGTTAACTAGTTAACTAGCTAACGAACTAACTACTATCTATGAACTAATGTTTTCCCTCTACAGTATGTGGTTAATTTTCAGAATGAGAGAATTAGGTGAAACTGAGGCGTTGCTTGTTAAACAGGTGGTTTCAGGGATGAAGTGTAGCTGGGCCTGGTTTAAGCAGGATGCCTCTATAGAGGGGAAAGGAACACCACACACTTTCCCTCTCTTCAATACAGTGGATAGAAAGGGGAATGCCAGGTGTCCTCTCTGCCTGAAAGAGATCAATTATGCCAACAAAGGGTATCATGCTATGCCAACAAATGTCCACAGGCAGAAAGTGTACAATGTAATAATGTGCAGTGTAGCCCAAAGATATTGCTTTTGTTGTGTTCAACTTTGACAGTGACACACAGTGTGTGAGTGAGGGGGTATTATTACATTTTTTACTCAGTGAACGTTATTTTTGCCTTGTGCACTTGATCGATGTCTAATATCGTGGCCACTACTAATAGAGCAAAAATAGAAGCCTGTTTGTTTCATTCTATTTCTGGTTCAATATGTTTTCTCTCCCGAGTGCAATATTTAGATGTGTAGTCACAAGCGTCCTATTATAAAGACGGTCATGGCTAACTGCAATATTAGTGGATTGTTTTTGAGTGTCATTTGCAGTAAAGTCAAGGCAACAAATAACATTGGATTTCTTTCTTTACATGTTTTATCTGTGAGTTAGGTTCAACCACTTTTTATTTGACACACAGAGACTGATCATGTAGATTATATTAGTTGTTGTTTAATTAGTTAAAAGCTGCATTTCCCCCCAGCAGGGATTTATTACATGTTTCAGTGCAACTAAAACAAAGTGTCACCTTTTTGGGCCCTCAGCAGTTTGTGTCCCTGACACACACACACACACACACACACACACACACACACCTAGATAACACACACACCTAGAACACACACACCTAGATAACACACTCACACACACCTAGATAACATACACACACACATACATGCACTCTCACACCTAGATAACACACACACACACACACACACACACACTCACACCTAGATAACACACACACTCACACACACATAGATAACACAAACACAAAATATCACACACTCACACACAAAGAAATGCAGGTGGTATTAACCAAGGACAAATGTGGCACCCATCAAGCTGGCCATTCCCATTTCATGTGATAGTGATCCTGCCAGGCGTTTTGTAATTTCCCCTCCTCTCAGAAGTCAGCTACAGAGCCACAGCAACATTTCATTCACATTGTTACGACCCTTTTAGGACGACTAATTTCAATTCTCATTAACTTCTCTCCACAATCATGTGTATTACTTCAATTATCCATATTATTACTTTTACTTATTAAAATGCTGCGTTTGAAATGAAGACACAAGCATCTCCTACATGTCAAGGTTTTTTTTGGAGGTGAGAAGTGAAGGGAGACAAATGATATAGAATGGAAAACTATCTGGGGAGTGGAGACAATGTTTGTCATGACTATTAAGGTTCATTAGCCCCTATACAGGTCATGCTCATTGGGGAGGAAGAGGAGGAGGAGGAGGAGGAGGAGGAAGTGGAGGAGGAGGAAGAAAGGAGAGGAGGAGGACGAAGATGAAGGCTAAAGGTTTCTGTTTCAATTCAGTATGTTAGAGGGGTTAAACTTGGACCATGAAGTAAATGATGGACGATATTAATAGCATCATCTGACAGAAGAAAAGCCACTCTGAGTGATTATGGGTGTTCGTTCTGATCATTCTCATCCCTGAAGTCTTCTGTATTACAGTTCTGAATGACTGAGATGTCCTTTATCTTTGTCAGAAATGTGCAGTATGACAAAAATAACGCTTCAGTATAACGTTTCTGTTAGAGAGATACAAACTAGAGAGACAAGCAACATACAAGAAGACAAAGTCTTATGTTTCTTACCTCAGCTCTTGTCCAACAAGCTCTATGGGAACTATAGGTGCGATAAGAGAGGAGAAACAAATGATGGTGAACACAAAGGTGAAAGAGCTTTCTGAAAGATGCACTGCAGAAGGAACTACAATCAATAAAGCACATATACATGACTGCATTATCAGGAGGACCCTTCACAGAAATATACATGACTGCATTATCAGGAGGACCCTTCACAGAAATATACATGACTGCATTATCAGGAGGACCCTTCACAGAAATATACATGACTGCATTATCAGGAGGACCCTTCACAGAAATATACATGACTGCATTATCAGGAGGACCCTTCACAGAAATATACATGACTGTATTATAAGGAGGACCCTTCACACAAATATACATGACTGCATTATCAGGAGGACCCTTCACAGAAATATACATGACTGCATTATCAGGAGGACCCTTCACAGAAATATACATGACTGTATTATCAGGAGGCCTCTTCACAGAAATATACATGACTGTATTATCAGGAGGACCCTTCACAGAAATATACCTGACTGCATTATCAGGAAGACCCTTCACAGAAATATACATAACTGCATTATCAGGAGGCATCTTCACAGAAATATACATGACTGCATTATCAGGAGGACCCTTCACAGAAATATACATGACTGCATTATCAGGAGGCCTCTTCACAGAAATATAAATAACTGCATTATCAGGAGGCCTCTTCACAGAAATATACATGACTGCATTATCAGGAGGACCCTTCACAGAAATATACAACTGCATTATCAGGAGGCCTCTTTACAGAAATGTACATGACTGCATTATCAGGTGGACCCTTCACAGAAATATACATGACTGCATTATCAGGAAGCCTCTTCACAGAAATATACATGACTATATTATCAGAAGGACCCTTCACAGAAATATACATGACTGCATTATCAGGAGGGACCTCTTCACAGAAATATACATGACTGTATTATCAGGAGGCCACTTCACAGAAATATACATGACTGCATTATCAGGAGCCCTCTTAACAGAAATATACATGACTGTATTATCAGGAGGCCTCTTCACAGAAATATACAGGACTGCATTATCAGGAGGCCTCTTCACAGAAATATACATGACTGTATTATCAGGAGGCCTCTTCACAGAAATATACATGACTGCATTATCAGGAGGCATCTTCACAGAAATATACATGACTGCATTATCAGGAGTTCTCTTCACAGAAATATACATGACTGCATTATCAGGAGGCCTCTTCACAGAAATATACATGACTGCATTATCAGGAGGTCTCCTCACAGAAATATACATGACTGCATTATCAGGAGGCCTCCTCACAGAAATATACATGACTGCATTATCAGGAGAAGAAAGAAAGATCTACATACTCCAACAACAAACATACAAACAATAATATCTAAATCAGCCAAATTGCTTGGCGCTGATCAGAAAAATATGCCAATTACTGTATATGCGTGCTTCAGCAATTGGAGCATGATTAATTGTTGCAGTTTAGTTATCATAATTGTGAATTATTTTTTATTTTTTTTAAATTGCAGATATCAGTAAAAAATACTGCAATTCATTCGCCTGAAAGAATTGCAGTATTTTTTACTGATATCTGCAATTTAAAAAAATCATAGTCCTCTGTCAACACCACTATGAGTTTATTATTCCCTGCTGGTGTCTGTTCAAGGAGGAACCAATAGGGTGTCAGCAATAGAGCAGATTGTAGGTCTCATTGTTGCTATTGGATAGAAAAACTATCTGCAGAACACAGTCACAGCTCCAATTACAGATGCATGAATCTGGTGTCAGAAGGCCCAGAGTAAGAGGATACCTAAAGAGCATTCAGTCAACATCCCTCTCTCCCCGTACTCAGGCCTATGCATTTCTCTGCAGTCAGTTTCTGTCTGTTTCATCATTCAGTACGGTGGGTATCTATCTATGAAGGAGATGGACCCCTGACTGCATTCTGAATGCATTGTGGACTGTGCTCTCTCTCTCTCTCTCTGAACGCATTGTGGACTGTGCTCTCTCTCTCTCTCTCTCTCTCGCTCTGTCTCTCTCTCTCTCTCTCTCTCTCTCTCTCTCTCTCTCTCTCTCTCTCTCTCTCTCTCTCTCTCTCTCTCTCTCTCTCTCTCTCTCTCTCTCTCTCTCTCTCTCTCTCTCTCTCTCTCTCTCTCTCTCTCTCTCTCTCTCTCTCTCTCTCTCTCTCTCTCTCTCTCTCTCTCTCTCGGATCAGTCCACTCAGCATGAGGTGAGAGCTGTCGGGTAACAATGGCTAGCGGACCAGCACTACTGGACAAGACATATTTTTAGAGAGGAAAGCTGTGGGCTAGCACCTTTTAGAGAAATCTGCCTTCGCAGTAAAGAAAAGAAAAGAGAACAAACTCCTCCCTGTGGCATGAGAGTTGAACTCACCTCTGATTCCCTTGGAGCGTGTACGTGTGCTTCGCTTGTCATCACTCTCCACACTCATCTGTCACAAAGGAAAGAGGTCACAGAGAGTCAGGACATTGCTTTTAATGGAAGAGGAAATGATAGAAGAATAGCAGCCGTTACAGACTAACACCCACTCACTGTTACAGTTCATATTCATGTCTACTTACATGTATACAAATATAATGCAGACAACCTTTTACGATACAGTGCAACCACAATGCACTTCTTATGGATGCAAGATGAAGCCCAATGCACTCACAATGAAACACAAATACACTTACATACACAAACAAAACCACACAGGCAGGCATACAAAAACAGAGATTATATATTTTTTCCTGGAAAATGCACTTCCCCCTCGCTCTCTCTCTCCCCCTCCCTCTCTCTTCCCCATCTCCATCTCTTTTCCTATTGCTGGTTAACCTGGGAGAGAACTACAGTTGCTGGAGGTTAAAATAAACCGTGAGCACCAGGGAGAACATCTCTACTGTACCAATGCCCCTACTCAGTCCTCACACACAGAGAGAGAAAGAGAGAGAGAGAGAGAAAGAAAGAGAGAGAGAGAGAGAGAGAGAGAGAGAGAGAGAGAGAGAGAGAGAGAGAGAGAGAGAGAGAGAGAGAGAGAGAAGAGACTACATGAATCACTGGAACATTACACAAGTGAAAATGAAAGACAAATTAAAAAAAATACCAGGAGAGAAAAGAAACAGTTGTTTTGTTTTGAAATCGTCCTCCAGTATCAGCCCTCTGCCACCACGAACCTGTCCGCTTCGCCACCCAGGAGCCCCCCTCTCTAACGCTGTTATTTCCAGCACCTGAGTGGATTGGAATCTCAAATTAAGTAATATGCAATGCCTACATACATGAGGGCATGGTCTTGTAAACACAGGGAATGGTAATCACAACTGTGCTGCCTGACCATACTATTGTATTATTTAACCGGCCAAACCTAGATGACGCTGGGCCAATTGTGCACCGCCCTATGGGACTCCCAATCACGGCCAGATGTGATACAGCCTGGATTCGAACCAGGGACTGTAGTGACGCCTCTTGCACTGAGATGCAGTGCCTTAGACCGCTGCACAACTCAGGAGCCCAAAATATAGTAATATAGTACAGTAATAATATTAACAACAATAAAAACACGACTGCTCAGAATCACTGTAATTGCTCTTTTAGGGACCCAGCGCTCCCGGTTCACCCGGTAGAGGCCTTGCTTTTAAGGCACAAAAGAGCAGGTGTGAAGGCCCCCTTCACTACTGACCCCCAGCCACACCTCCTGGTACCACCGTTCCCCATTCCCCACTCAGCAGCCAGGCAGGCACACTCTAAAGCTATCAGATGCTTTTTAGACACAATGGGAGCATTAGCTTTGATTACTGAACTCTGGGTCTTTTATGGCCTGTCCCCTGCGCTCTCCCCTCCCTGTCCTCTCCCCTCCCCTGCAATCCCCTGTCCTCCCCGCTCCCTGTCTTCCCCCTCCCCTGCGATCCCTGTCCTGCCCCCTCCCCTCCCTGTCCTCTCCCCTCCTGCGATCCCCTGTCCTCCCCCTCCCCTCCCCTGTCCTCCCCTGTCCTCCCCCTCCCCTGTCCTGCCCCCTCCCCTGTCCTCTCCCCTCCCCCTGCGATCCCCTGTCCTCCCCCTCCCTCCCCTGTCCTCCCTTGTCCTCCCCTCCCCCTCGTTTCAGCATTAGCTGCTTTGTCTCAGTCACTGGGGAAGTTGGCAGGGCCACAGTGAATTCAAACATCTATGTCTCTTTTTTCCCGTTCCTTTTCTCTTTTTCTGTCATTGGCAAAGGCACTTCCTGCTAGTAGATCTACTTTTGAAAAGGGAGAGGAGAGAGGGGGCATAAGAAGTGTGTTGTGTTTTTTTGGGGGCGTCCTGTGTTCTGCGTCTCGTGCTTATCCGGAGGTACAGGTGCAGTGTGGGGGCCCGGCCCCAGCCCTCCCTCCTCCCCTGGTCCCTGGGCTTTTGATCAGGCACTGCTAATGTGCACCCGTGCAACAAGCCGGCTTTGTGCCCCAAACTAAAGGGAGCAGTTTACTCTCTGTGCTCAACTCACGGGCCTGTGTGTGGCATGAGTGGAAAGTTTTACAGGGGATCAAAAAGCCACGAGAATCTAATGAACACAGTTTGTTTTGTCTCTTTCACTGGACAGAAAATGGGGACTGTGTATTAGCCTAGCCTCTCCTTACTCTTCATGACCCATGTGACCCGAGGGGGTGGGGGTGGGGGTGGGGGACAAACGAGGCAGCCCTAAAGAGATTCACTGTGTTGGCTGTGTCTTATCAATGATGAGCCTGTACACACTCCGGTTTCTCCTGTCTCGTTTTCTGCTTCTTCCCACGTCGATAGTCATCACATGAATCAAACGGGATTGAAAGGAGCCCCTATTGCTTTCATGTTTGCGTAACCATAGCTACATACGTTTAAATAGGCACGCACATCTGAGTTCAGTTTTTATTTTATTTCATTCCACCTCATTAATTTTATATGAACACAAAGTCACTGAAAATGAATCTAGGCGGAATGAGGCTGGCGATTCACCTTATTTTCAAAGGGCTTTTTTTTTTAATGTATGTTCAAACCTATCCTTTGCCTGCGTTGTTTTTTTAATTACATTCTTTGAATGAGAAATGTATATGGTGCCCAGATGCTCTTTTCCCCCTGCAGCGAGAGAAGAAGGTGTGGGCTTTACCAGAGTAGCTCATGAAGGAGAGCTTTGCATCCCTACAGACTGTTACATTATCAATTATGTCCCTCTTTGTGTGCCGTACAGCCAGGAAGGCCATCTCTGCTCTGCATTCTGACAGCTATATGTAAATTGCTGGCTGGGGGCGATGACTTCACAGAGAAGGTCACCCCTCTTCCCCCCGGTGCACATAAATCAGTCTTTTATTCATTTTCACGTTTACAAGCGGAGAGGGAACCAGGAGAGCCGCGTTCACTAGGCAACCAGCAAGGAAGACTGACATCTCCAAAATTACCTGCGGACAGCAACTGCCAATTAGAGAGGCCCGGTTCCTGGACCAAGCAGTCACTACTACGTGTTGAGCCCCAGCCGGGCTCATTTTAATCATTCACACCATGTAGGAGGAGGCACTACTGGAACCAACCGTGCTACACACTCATGAGTTTGTGTTTTATCAGACATCATCGCTCTCCATTCCTCATCTCTTTCTCTTACTCTGAGTGAAGTCTTTTCAGAACCGATTCCATTCCAGAACAAGGAAATATGTTTGAAATGATTCACTGTTTTGATTGAAAGCATAGCTTGTGACTGCTGCTCCACTTCAAGAAATCAAACCAGATCAATAAAAGGCATTCTTTCTGATGAACCCTGGCCTTCACAGGGTGGTTAAACTGCTTTAACTAGACCCAGAGGACAACACCCCGCTCCTCTTTTATCCTTCTCCTTCATTCCTCCCTCCATCCCTCCCTTTGTTACAGTTTGTCTTTATTACTTGTGTACTTTTGTCCAAACAGAATTCACTTTTTCAAAAACAGTGAACCTGCAGCCCCACACTGAAACACGTTGGCCAAAATGAAACATTGCATTTGCTAAACGCATTAAGACTCTCAAAACATGAAATACATGACACAAAATCAACGACCTCCGTCAAAACTTGTTATTTAATGAAAAGTTATTTCACTCACTCGTTACACAATGGCCCAATAAACTACAACGATCAATATACCCTAACAAAGTTAAACCCTCTAGATGTCTGGCCCATTTGTTAATACTATAATTATACAATGCACCATAAAAGGCAAGTAAACATAACAGCATGGCCTGTATTATTTTGTCCCAAAATGATTTTAACAAAGATGACCAATTCAGAAAGAATATCACTCAAGAATCTCCAGAAACAAAAGGCTTTGACCTTTTTCCATTTTAACTGAGAGCTGAACTATCTTCCTCTATGGGTCCCTCTACATCTTTATGAGTCCCACTACCTCTTTATGGGTCCCTCTACCTCTCTATGGGTCCCTCTACCTCTCTATGGGTCCCTCTACCTCTTTATGGGCCCCTCTACCTCTCTATGGGTCCCTCTACCTCTTTATGGGTCCCTCTACCTCTTCTCTCTTTGGCCTCTTACTCGGTCCACTCTTGCAAACAGCAACTCAGAGGTGACCTCTTTTATGCATGAATAAGGACTGATTGCTGATTGATACGTTTTGCACACGTGCAGAAGAGGTTCACATTCACGGGAGTAATTTTCTATAATCTGTGACCAAAACGTTTTCATTTTGTTTGTTTTCATTTTGTAGAGAGTTGTGTTTACTGTTTAGCAAAAATGTGCTTAGCATTTTGCATTGTGTGTGAAAGCAATGAGAAATGACTTACAGTTTAACAAAGAAGAATATGGTTATGATGGAGATCAAGTGGACCCCAGTTTCATTAAAAGTGTCGTAGCAATCGAGAAAAACTGTAATATGTGTATAAATTCAGGTTAAAATACAAAGTAAAAAAAAATATCCACACAGGAGCAGTCATAATAGTGGGAGAGAGAGCGAGAGAAAGAGAGAGAGAGAGAGAGAGAGAAAGAAAGAGGGAAAGAGGTTATATTTTATGCTGATGAGGGGGAATATCGGGAAAAAAATGAAAGCAGCTCAAGGACATCCTCTTGAGATGTTCTGTCTGATGTAAAAAAAAAAAAAAATGCTCTAAAGTGAACTCTGTGGAAGTAAAATGCTGAGCTTTGCTGAGCTGAACTGTGCTGAGCTGTGCTATAGGCTGGGCAGGGCTGGGCAGGCAGGAGAGAGGATTTGATGTGCTGTTTGATTTGTTTGCCTGAAGTGCACTGTCCAGCACGCTTGTCGAGCAGACCCCCTCCACCCTTCCTCTACCCCCCCTCTACCCCTCCTCCTCCAACCCTCCACCTCCACTCCTCCACCCACCCTCCTCCAACCCCCCACCCACACACACCCCTTTCCCTTTTGCTGGGCGGTGTTGAAGTGCTCAGAAATCAGAAATAAAGTGCTGTGCTCTGTCACTCACTTTGATTGGTCCGCTCTGCAGTCTCTGTGTGGGCTGGCAGCGGCTGATCCTCTCGCCTCGCGTCCACCGCTGATTCAGGAGCTCACCCCGAAACTCATTTTCTGAACCAGCCAAAAGAGAGGGGGGAAGCAATATAGGAGAAAAAAAGAAAGAGTAATTTTAAATAATAGCACAAGCAGAGGAACGAGGAGGAGGAGGGGGAGGAGTGGGAGGAGGAGGGTGATGGGGAGGAAGAGGAGGAGGAGGGTGAGGAGGAGGGTGATGGGGAGGAAGAGGAGGAGGATGAGAAGGAGGAGGAGTGTGAGGAAGAGGGGTGAGGCGGAGGAGGATGATGGAGAGGAGAAGGGGAGGGTGATGGAGAGGGGGTGGGGTGGGTGATGGAGAGGAGGTGGGGAGGGGAGGGTGATGGAGAGGGGGTGGGGTGGGTGATGGAGAGGAGGTGGGGAGGGGAGGGTGATGGAGAGGGGTGGGGTGGGTGATGGAGAGGAGGTGGGGGAAGGGGAAGGTGATGGAGAGGGGGAAGGTGATGGAGAGGGGGTGGGGGAGGGGGTGGGTGATGGAGAGGGGGTGGGGTGGGTGATGGAGAGGGGGTGGGGTAGGGTAGGTTGGGACGGGGTGGGGCACTCAAGCATACTCCAGGCACTAAAGAAACAGAGCACACACACACTCACGTCAGTATGCCCCCAAAGTGCCCCAGCTGGAGTCTCTGTCAGTCTACTATTAGAATCAATCACATTTGTATTGAGCTTTTCAGTAGTTGGGTGCATATGACCAAGGTGGTGGTGGTGGTGCGGGGGGGGGAGGGGTCAGTAAATAATGAATCATCCATAAATCAAGAGCTTTTTTTCCTTTTTTCATCAAGGTAATAGCTATTCCATTCATTACACACTGCAGAATAGAAACAAGCTAAACTATTATAAAAACCTGTTCCTATCCAAGACTGAAATGATGATTCACTGTGGAGCTGTCCACAGACATGTGGTTCTGAAGTGTTTTAAATAAATGAGAGCGTAGACCTTTACAGAATGTGAAGAAAAAAATATTTTAGAAAAAAATAACAAACTGTCACAGCTAACTAATGAAACCCTGAACTGCAAACATGTAAGATAATGCAAATCTGTCCAAGACTACTCTTCATTCCTCTTCACACTTACTGTCTTCAATGTGGCCAGAGGGTAAAGAAGCTAGTATCCAACCACCCTGCTCCTAGCACCCAACCACCCTGCTCTTAGCATCAAACCACCCTGCTCTTAGCACCCAACCACCCTGCTCTTAGCATCAAACCACCCTGCTCTTAGCACCCAACCACCCTGCTCCTAGCACCCAACCACCCTGCTCTTAGCATCAAACCACCCTGCTCTTAGCACCCAACCACCCTGCTCTTAGCATCAAACCACCCTGCTCTTAGCACCCAACCACCCTGCTCCTAGCACCCAACCACCCTGCTCTTAGCATCAAACCACCCTGCTCTTAGCACCCAACCACCCTGCTCCTAGCACCCAAACACCCTGCTCTTAGCATCAAACCACCCTGCTCCTAGCATCAAACCACCCTGCTCTTAGCATCAAACTACCCTGCTCTTAGAACCCAACCACCCTGCTCAGCATCAAACCATCCTGCTCTTAGCATCAAACCACCCTGCTCCTAGCACCCAACCACCCTGCTCCTAGCACCCAACCACCCTGCTCTTAGCACCCAACCACCCTGCTCTTAGCACCCAACCACCCTGCTCCTAGCACCCAACCACCCTGCTCCTAGCACCCAACCACCCTGCTCCTAGCACCCAACCACCCTGCTCCTAGCACCCAACCCCCCTGCTCTTAGCATCAAACCACCCTGCTCTTAGCATCAAACCACCCTGCTCTTAGCATCAAACCACCCTGCTCCTAGCACCCAACCACCCTGCTCTTGGCACCCAACCACCCTGCTCTTAGCATCAAACCACCCTGCTCTTAGCATCAAACCACCCTGCTCCTAGCACCCAACCACCCTGCTTTTAGCACCCAACCACCCTGCTCTTAGCATCAAACCACCCTGCTCCTAGCACCAAACCACCCTGCTCCTAGCACCCAACCACCCTGCTCTTAGCATCAAACCACCCTGCTCTTAGCATCAAACCACCCTGCTCCTAGCACCCAACCACCCTGCTCTTAGCACCCAACCACCCTGCTCTTAGCATCAAACCACCCTGCTCTTAGCATCAAACCACCCTGCTCTTAGCATCAAACCACCCTGCTCCTAACCCCAAGACACCCTGCTCCTAACACCCTCCTGCCCTGTCTCCTCTCTCCCAATCTGGTAAATTTCCTGAGCAGTGAGTGTCTGTCCTAAAGTCCCATCTGTCTCTACCCGGGCATGGGGGACTGAGACCTGCAACTAGAGCTCCCACGGAGAGGGAGTGGCACAGCCTGGCACGGCCTGGCACAGCCCAAGTTAAACTACCACACTATCTGTTCCACAACCAAAACACACTCAAGACTCTTTGTCACCTGTCTCAATTTTTACTCTCTCTCCACCTCTTTCCATCTTCTCAACTTTTCAACTTCCTCCTATCTTCTCTTTCCTGAACCTCTTACCCTCTGTCTAGTTAAGTAATGAATGCAGTGACATAACATGAGCTGTTATATAAACAGATAGGAGTATCAGTCACAGCCCAGTCCATGTCTCAGAGACAGCAGACAGACAGCATCTATCCTACAGTTACAGCCCAGTCCATGTCTCAGAGACAGCAGACAGACAGCATCTATCCTACAGTCACAGCCCAGTCCATGTCTCAGAGACAGCAGACAGACAGCATCTATCCTACAGTCACAGCCCAGTCCATGTCTCAGAGACAGCAGACAGACAGCATCTATCCTACAGTTACAGCCCAGTCCATGTCTCAGAGACAGCAGACAGACAGCATCTATCCTACAGTCACAGCCCAGTCCATGTCTCAGAGACAGCAGACAGACAGCATCTATCCTACAGTCACAGCCAAGTCCATGTCTCAGAGACAGCAGACAGACAGCATCTATCCTACAGTCACAGCCCAGTCCATGTCTCAGAGACAGCAGACAGACAGCATCTATCCTACAGTCACAGCCCAGTCCATGTCTCAGAGACAGCAGAAAGACAGCATCTATCCTACAGTCACAGCCCAGTCCATGTTTCAGAGACAGCAGACAGACAGCATCTATCCTACAGTCACAGCCAAGTCCATGTCTCAGAGACAGCAGACAGACAGCATCTATCCTACAGTTACAGCCCAGTCCATGTCTCAGAGACAGCAGACAGACAGCATCTATCCTACAGTCACAGCCCAGTCCATGTCTCAGAGACAGCAGACAGACAGCATCTATCCTACAGTCACAGCCCAGTCCTCGTCTCAGAGACAGCAGACAGACAGCATCTATCCTACAGTCACAGCCCAGTCCTCGTCTCAGAGACAGCAGACAGACAGCACCTATCCTACAGTCACAGCCCAGTCCATGTCTCAGAGACAGCAGACAGACAGCATCTATCCTACAGTCACAGCCCAGTCCTCGTCTCAGAGACAGCAGACAGACAGCATCTATCCTACAGTCACAGCCCAGTCCTCGTTTCAGAGACAGCAGACAGACAGCATCTATCCTACAGTCACAGCCCAGTCCTCGTTTCAGAGACAGCAGACAGACAGCATCTATCCTACAGTCACAGCCCAGTCCTCGTTTCAGAGATAGCAGACAGACAGTGAGAAAACAAAAGGCTGTGTCCATGTCAGAGCAGTCCCGAGCTACCCCCCTCCTCCTTAACCCACCTCCCTCTTCCCCCCAACCCACCCCAGCACAGCACAACCCAACACACTCCACAAAATGCTTGTTTATCAACTTTCCCTCCTCCTTAGAAAAGTGATTACAGAAATACTGTTAATATCTATCTCAATTCAATTCAAAGGGATTTATTGGTGTGGGAAACATACAGTGAGCTTCAAAAGTATTGGGACAGTGACAATATTTGTTGTTGTTTTGGGTCTGTACTCCAGCATTTCAGATTTGAAATGATATAATGACTATGAGGTTAACGTGCAGACTGTCAGCTTTAATTTGAGGGTATTTTCATCCTTATTGGATGTATAGTTTAGAAATTACTGCACTTTTTGTACATAGTCCCCCCATTTTAGGGGACCAAAAGTATTGGGACAAATTCACTTATATGTGTATTAAAGTAGTCAAAAGTTTAGTATTTGGTCCCATATTCCTAGCACACAATGATTACATCAAGCTCGTGACTCTACAAACTTCCTTTATGCATCTGCTGTTTGTTTTGGTTGTAATTCCAGATTATTTTGTGCCCATAGAATGAATGGTAAATAATGAGTCTTTTTGGAGTCACTTTTATTGTATATCGGAATAGGATACAACACTTCTACATTAATGTGGATGCTACCATGATTACGGATAGTCCTGAATAAATTGTGATTAATGATGAGTGAGAAAGTTACAGATGCACAAATATCATATAGCCTTTTCAAATCGCAAATAAATAAAAAAAATATCCAGAATAGTGACAAACTATCGAGCTAGAGACAAACTCAGACAAATCACATTTAGCAGAAAAAAAAATATGAGGTAATAACATTTGGGGGGAGATTGGAGCAAAGACAGATATGAAATCCATAGTTAGATTAAATACCAGAGTATGCTGTTACAATAATCCAAAACGGGCCAGCTGTACACCCCTGGTAGAGTTAAGCAGGATTTAGAGATAACTTTGTGTGATTACTGACGACCTAGACAAGGCTCTTAACAAAGTGGAGAAATTATAAATTCTGTACAAGCATAAAAGCATACACTAGCTGCACGCACATATTAATAACAACAACAATAATAATAATAATCAATTCATGAAAAGCATTAATATATGAAGTAATTTAATCCTACTAAATGTAATATGGATAAAGAAAATGTACATTAAACTATTAATATTCGATAGAAATTGCCAAGAATAGACCGTTCCAGAAGGTCAAAAGCAAATAGACCTTACAGTAAACGAAACTAATACAATAATGTTTGTCAGAATGAGACAAAGTGCCTTTGAGAAGGACAGAGGGTCTCCCACAGAGGAAGCAGTCTGAAGGACATCACAGGTCCATGGAAAACAGGTTTGGGAGGAGCCATAAGGAAACCATAAACAACAAGAGAGATCGATCCACACTCATCCGCTATTCCCGACACTTTTACCGGCTTATTTTTTTTGTACGGTTATGACGTGGGCTAAACGAGAACAGCTCTGCCCCTGAAAGCCGTTGTTGACGGTGTTAAAAGCCTCTTGATAAATGCTGAAAATAATGTTGTTAATAAGACTTCTTTACTAAAGAATAAAAGTATGTTCCCACTCATGCCACATTCAGTTATCATTTCTGAAGGCACACTTGTTCAATATCATGTCGGTCGCAGACAAAACGAGTCTGAGGCCTATTAGAGTAGCTTTGAGTTCTAAAATGGCCATAACGGAATACTCCAACTGCTTAACAATCATTATTCCAAGTGTTTTTGTTATAAATGGCACTTCTCTCTATAGTGACTGCTTGGACGACCCTGACCCTTGGCTACATCGCTCAGATTTCTGCTATGCTTTGAATGACTAGGGTGCAATTTGGCCCAGCTGCTCCTCTCGGCGTGCTTATATCACTCTCCTCGCCTATGATCCCGTGGCACCTGCTGCCAGCACCACGGGCGATGGGAGCATTTCAACTCATGATAAGAGTTCAATCAGCATCCAGGATGCAAACTTAGATCCAAATATACCATTTTATAATAACAAATATTAATATTCATAAATCAAACAATCAACGCATTACTAGTTTATACAGGTCTATGAAATAGAATACTATATAAGGCAATTAAAAACACAGGATACTCTTCAATTATTATCTTCAAAAAATATATTTGTCACGCATGTAGTTAGGCTTCCTATAAATTGTGTAAAAGTAGCCTAAAATAAACTAGGATATTTGGCTATTACAGAGAAAATAAACACACTGTAGATTCTCTCTCTCTGTATATATATATATATATATAAAGTGATCTACCTACCATGGACCGGCTGCAATTTCGTTACAATAAACTTAGACATTGTTACCCATATCAATCTGCCACTGCTGTAGCAATGTAACTACAATATAACTGTTTATTCGACGCCGTTATAATGTTCACTACAGGACTAGTAGTGTAGTTGCTTTGTGGCAGCAAAGTCACCCCCTCCCTCATAGAAAAGTAACCATACTAATAAGATATAGTTGTAGTTGTAGTAGCAGCAGTAGCCCGTTAGTAAAGCATGCGGTCGTTCTCGGCAGTATCCAGCATATTTACTGTAGGCTACAGCAGTTCAAACTTTCGACCAGAGGACATTTTTCATAATGGCCTACTATTTAATTCTCATCCTCCATCTTAGGCGCAGGTGCTTTGACAGTCCGCATGGCCATCTCAGCAGAGAGAGAGAGAGAGATAGAGAGCAGCTTAATTCTAAACAACATGCCACATACACTGACTCAAACCAGATCAGTACGAAAAGTGAAAGTAAACATAGAAGACCAGAAGCCGGAGAAATTGATTTTGGAACGGGCACGTTGAGTGTTACGCGATTTTCAAATAAAATAAAAATATCATTCTAAGGACTTTTATCTGCGCATCTGACCAAGGACGCCTGACATTTAAAGGGAGCATCTCTGTTTTCTGCTGCACGTCAAATGGCCACCCCTCCTCTTTCCTCCTCCATCCATACGTTTGGCTGGGACTCCTGTGCAACCCCGATTGTTCGACCTTAATTACACGCAGCCGTATGGAACTAACAAACTCACAGTAAAGCGAGTTTGCCTAAATAATTCACTGGATAGTCAGCCAGTATAAAATCGACATAAATAGTGATAAACACATTTAAGTGGTCAACTGCGTAATAGCGATTGATGACGCTCTGATCAATTTCAAAGACAACGTGATATCAACGCAAAGGATAGACATTGAAGGAGCACTATGCACATTCAACACAAACAGCTGTGTTTCGAGATCAACGCGGATTTACGTTTTTTAGAGTTGGTTTGCAGGAAACACAATGACTAACTCTACGCACACAAGCAGAGTCACAGCTAAAAGTGCGAAAATATCACCGAGATTATAAAAGAGAGCGCCATAGTTGATTCTTTTGGACTACTCGCTATTATTTTTGTATGCTAAATAGATATCCGTTTCTGTTTTAATAAAGGCTTATTCTCCCAAACACAGTAATGTCAACAAATAGCCTAAACACGTCAGATTGTGGAAGCCTAATTGCCTTACCGAGGACATATCATTGCAGGAAAGAAGGTAGTACACTGTTACACAAAGACCATCTCCTGATCCTAAAAAAGTTAACCTTGATTGCAAAGGGCAGGTGCATCCTATAAATCCAAAAACATAAACTACAAACCGTGAAATATGACAAATAAAACACTATCAAGTCACGGCCACATTCACTCCATCCTCCTTGGGTAGCAACTCCAAATGCATGATACCAACGATGCTGAAACGAACCGCTATTCAAATAGCGTAACATTAAAGTTGTACAAAACCATGTATACATTGGTATTATACACAATCAGTTGTTAAATATTTTTTTGTAGACTATGCAGAGTGAACAATAATAATGTGTTATTACCTGAATCCCTAAATATTCCCTTAGGATTTTCCCTATACGTCTTCCTCGTGTTTTTGGGTGAGTTCAGTTCGTTGTCAAGTAGTTTGGTGGACGATGTCCTCAGTTACAGCAACAACAAAACAAAAAAACATTCTAGTCCCGTAGCCTATAATAACCAGATGTCGATCAGTGAAACCGCGAGCGCAAGACGGCCTCCTGAAAAGGGCAACAGCGCCGAGCTCCAGATCAAGGCGTTAAATGTTACTTGTTTGTAAGCAAAAACATGGCTTCATTTGCCTTTGTCAGCGAGAAATCGTAATATTGACTTACCTTTCCCACATGAGCCATTGTCCCCCCATCCCACCCCTTTCCGCCCTTTGCCATGACATCACGAAAGCTGTAGTAAAACCGAGTGCATCAGATGGGCAGGGCTTTAGGTAGCCCCACTATAATTCAATGGGCATGTATAGCCTCCGCTCTCTCTCTCTCTGCTTCTCTCTCACACACACACACACACACACACACACACACACACACACACACACACACACACACACACACACACACACTATTATTTAGTAGAAGAAAACATTTTGATTAGCATTTATAAGCTTTTATAAAAAAAAATATATATATATACAGTATATTCGATTTCAATAGCCTAGAAATGAACAAATCTATATAATCCGATACTCTTTCTATCAAGGAGGATAAACTGCCTTTACAATGGAACAACCAATACCAGAATGAGCTTATTTTCCGCGTAGAGATATATATTTGATACTCCATAAAAGCATGCATGCCTTACAGTTGTCATCTACGCCCCCTCCCACTACTCATTGTAGGTGGTACTGTGCAATAACTCACACAGTGGACACTTCTGGGGCAGGGAATTGATGTATGCCCTTAGTTAGTATGTGTTGCTGGGGATGACACAATCTGATCACTTGTTCGTTTCGAGTACATATGGGAAGTGGCTTTTCGAAAACGCAGAGTAGGCTAACTAAAGTCTCCGTGGAAAATAGCAATAGGCAATAGTTAAATACTTTAACGGAACTAAATAGTGTTGTAAAAAAACAAACATACTAATTATTGAAATTCAAATAATTATAACACGCGATGGTAAAACTTTAAAATCGTTATGTCCTTTCTATTTCTATCACATTAAAATGTATATCTTGAGTGAAACTTTGCCATATGCACAAACGCACTAATGGTGATTGCGGCATTCTTGTGGCAGTGATTCAATAATGGGCCTATTTCTGTGTGGGCCACTTGCCATGGATAACATTCTGCAAATAGAGACCTGTAAATATTATAGCATTTTACAACTTGGAATCAGTCCCAAAATGTTGCACACACCGTGATTTTCGTTTGGTGTTCGGAACCATTAGTGAAAATGACAACCATACATTACAAGCCATTTGAGAATAGTCCCCACAAATGGCTTCCTTTATCTCGTCTCTCCACAACGGGCACGTAGGGAATATTCAAAAAGCCAACCTTCAGCTTTCAGAAATTCTATTAAATTCTTATCTCTTTGCAGCAGGCAGTTTTTTTTTTTTCGCAATCCCATTGTTATGCATTGGAGCTGAAATCAATCACTGGCGTAGCGCACGCCGCATCACTATGATTCCAGTTGTGCGGCTCAGAGCAAGGCGCTAGTCAACACAACAGCATCAACAATCGAGTAAACAAAAGACAGAAACAAAAATCCGCTTCGCCACCCGTGATCCGAGAAATACACTCCTGAGAAAGCTCATGAGAAGCCAGGTGAAGGCCCACTGCTGAAGTGTGTGTGTGACATTATCTACCCTTTTGAGAGGATTTTAAGAATCACATTGTTGAAAACGCACACACACACACACACACACACACACTCAGCAAGAAGGCTACAGTACGTTTGAACGTGTCCTGTACGACTTCAGGACCCCAGATGGATCGTTTTCTCTCTCGCCTTCTATAGTTCCAGGACCTTGGACAGCAGTGCGTGCTCAATAGGCTTCTTCTGTAAACTCACCGAATTGAATTGTCTTTCCAGCCTATGACAAGCTTGACAACATATCTATGGGGCTACATCTTGCAACAAAGGCTAAATTACTTTTGTCTATTGATGTGCACAATATTAGGCCCATCAGCGATTAGCCTAAATATGGATTCATATACATTTCCTATCATAACGTACCAATTAACGTGAGTGATTCGACTAGCCTGAGTAAATGTATTCCTTCAAAATAGCCCTATTCTGATAGCTTATGTTTGCATTATTCATACTGATACCCTAATCTAAACGTTTATTTTGTGTGCCAACGGATTTCTTAAAAAACGTCCCCCAAAAAAGTTTCCCAACTCAATGACCCCGGAGCAGTTCTTCGGTTACCAGCTGGGAAACTTTTCTTTTCTAAAAACCGATTGCAGCTCGTCAATGGTCTCGTCGCTCCAGACTACAATTAGTCCGGTGGCTATATTGTGACGGGCCCATGGTCAGTAAACATATTGCATATGGTGGCAGCTGAGGGGAAGAGGTAGGGAGTCCCGACTCAGAGAAGTCCCTCGACAGATGGAACAATCTGACAGACAACAAGAGAAAAGTTTTAATATGCCTGCAGCCTGGGATGGCATTGTCCCCACGGTAGGCTACTGAGTCACACGTCCTCGGGGGAATAGACTGGCCTTTGTCTGGGGAAAGTCTTCCGGGGTTAGGGAGTTTACCTTTCGGTTATTCGAAGGTTCATCACATGTTTTATTAAGGAATATGTAGGCTATTTATAAATAAAATATAATAATCTGTGTTTTGGTATCATGAGCAAGAACCTGATGTTTTAAAGTAGCTAAGGGCAAACATTTATCTCTGAGTAAATCAACTACGTTTTCAGAATAATAAAAAGCAACGGTTTGAGTTGAATCAACAAGTAATACCAGTATTCTAGACTTTGTGGGAGGCATCATTTAGATTTTTTTTAATAAATTAATTAAAATGCAACAAAATAATAACTTGACCCCAAAAATGGCAGTTAGTAGCTACAGTACACAAACAAATACAGAACAGTTCAGTAGGCTAAACGCATTGTCAATACTATTTATTTGAGTTGTGTGCTACAGTGTCGCCCACTCTTACATTGGAACCTCGAAAATCACAAACACCACTACTTTCTAGCCTGCATCACACAAACAACTCGTTTTAAAAACACCTGTTCAACTCAAGTACGGTACCTGTCAATATGAAAAAGAAGTTTAGGTTACTATACTAACCTAGAAAAGTGCGACACAGCTTCATGTTTGCGGTCCCCTCCTGTCCCACACGCGACTGTCAGTTACTGAGATGTTAACTTCTCTGGAAAGTTGTAGTAAACTTTGTTCAACTTGTACGGGGATAGGGGAAGGGATGGGGATATTGCAGTTAGCCCAGGCCAAACCAATCAGATGGGGCTGTGCAAAGAATTATATTTGACTGCTGCAAACTCCCTTAGCCAATCACAGCCGGTCACTTTCAGCTTTCAACACAAATGCTCAATGGCTTTAGAACTCCAACACAAAGGACACTTGGTACGCACGCCTGGTCTGGACAGTCCACTACTGGGACTCAAATACTCTGCATTCTTTTATGGAAACTTTAGTTTTCAAAATCAAAAACATTTTATCAAGATCCTGTATATACTGTATATATAACCTAACTCACATATACTCAGCTCTCAAGGATATAACAACATGGTAACAAGTATCTGGTATTATTTGTCCAAATAGCCCATTATATTACAACTACCACAACAACAACTACCACAACAACAACTACGACAACAACAACCACAACAACTACCACAACAACAACAACTACCTCAACATCAACAACAACAACTACCACAACAACAACAACTACCTCAACAACAACAACTACCACAACAACAACAACAACTACCTCAACAACAACAACTACCTCAACATCAACAACAACTACCTCAACAACAACTACCACAACAACTACCACAACAACAACAACTACCACAACAACTACCACAACAACCACAACAACTACCACAACAACTACCACAACAACCACAACAACTACCACAACAACTACCTCAACATCAACAACTACCACAACAACTACCACCACAACAACTACCACAACAACTACCACAACAACTACCACAACAACTACCACAACAACCACAACATCAACAACAACAATAACCACAACAACTACCACAATAACAACAACCACAACATCATCAACAACAACTACCACAACAACAACAACAACCACCACCTCCACCACTACCACCTCAACCTCCACCATCACTACCACCACCACTACCACCTCCACGCCCTCCACCACTACCCCCGTCCCCACTACCTCCACCACCACTACAACCTCCACCATCATCTCCACCACCACCTCCACGCCCTCCACCACTACCCCCGTCCCCACTACCTCCACCACCACTACAACCTCCACCATCATCTCCACCACCACCTCCACGCCTCCACCACTACCCCGTCCCCACTACCTCCACCACCACTACAACCTCCACCATCATCTCCACCACCACCTCCACGCCCTCCACCACTACCCCCGTCCCCACTACCTCCACCACCACTACAACCTCCACCATCATCTCCACCACCACCTCCACCACCACTACCACCACCACTACCACCACTACCACCTCCACTACCACTTCCACCGTCACCACTACCTCAACCACCACCACTACTACCACCACAACCACCTCCACCACCTCTTCCACCATCACCATCACCACTACCTCAACCACCACCAGTACCACCACCACCCCTCCACCACTTCCACCACCACCATCTCCACCACCACCTCCACCACTACTACCTCCACCACCACCATCTCCACCACCACTACCACCACCACCTCCACCATCACCATCTCCACCACCACCTCCACCACCTCCACCACTACTACCTCCACCACCACCACTACCACCACCACCACCATCTCCACCACTACTACCTCCACCACCACCACCTCCACCACCACCATCTCCACCACCACCTCCACCACTACTACCTCCACCACCATCACTACCACCACCACCTCCTCCACCACCTCCACCACTATTACCTCCACCACCACCAACCCCAACTCCACCACTACCACCTCCTCCACCACCATGTCCACCACCTCCACCACCACCACGTCCACCACTACTACCACCACCACCACTACCACCTCCACCACCACCTCCACCACCTCCACCTCCACCACGTCCACCACCACCTCCTCCACCACCTCCACCACGTCCACCACTACTACCACCACCACCACTACCACCAGTACCACCACCACCACCTCCACCACTACTACCTCCACCACCATCACTACCACCACCACCTCCTCCACCACCTCCACCACTATTACCTCCACCACCACCAACCCCAACTCCACCACTACCACCTCCTCCACCACCATGTCCACCACCTCCACCACCACCACGTCCACCACTACTACCACCACCACCACTACTACCACCTCCACCACCACCACCACCACCTCCACCTCCACCACGTCCACCACCACCTCCTCCACCACTACCACCACCACCACTACCACCAGTACCACCACCACCACCTCCACCACCACCACCACCACCTCCACCACCACCTCCTCCTCCACCATCGCCACTACTACCTCCACCACCACCTCCACCACCTCCACCACTACTACCACCTCCACCACTACCACCTCCACCACCACCACCTCCACCACCTCCACCACTACTACCTCCATCATCACCACCACCACCACTACCAACAATATCGCCTCCACCATCACCTTCACCACCACCGTCAACGCTTTCTTAATTAACCAGAAAATCAATGGTTATTTCAGCTTTTTTTATCAAGGTTTGCTTGGTGACTCATTGAATCTGCTTTGTAGTATACCCCTCAGGCGATGAGTCACTGTCATTCTGCAACCCTATGGGATGAAAGCCTTTAGCCTGAACTCCACAACATCCATCAACAACCAACTCTGTATTTCAGATCAATTGTCACGATTCACTTCTGAGGGGACAGACCAAGACGCAGCGATGTAGCCAGAATACATGATTTATTCAAAGACGAGACGGAACAAAACAAGAAAACGATGAACAAGACGAGAGCCCTAACGCTAAACTATACACAAAGAGAACTAAACCTAACCACGACGGAAGAACCCTAACTAAACCTCGAACGGCTAAACCTAACTAGACAAGAACCTGAAGAACCTAACATAATAATGACAGGAACATACAATAACCCACGAAACTAAGGTGCAATTCCCAAACATATAAATGGTTCCCAATTAGAGACAACGAGACTCAGCTGCCTCTAATTGGGAGCCATTAACCCAACATAGAACTAGACACCATAGAACTGTGAAAACCCCTAAACCAAAATGAACCCAAAACGCTCCAGCCTGAAAACCCAGGACTGGGCGTTACATCAATAAATGCACTATGCTTTTTATAATGCTTCAGTAATATCAATTCACAGCTTCAAAAACGGTTCAACACTGCCTGCCATATCACTCATTTCAATACTTGCTTTCATGCAGAACTGGTGAAGATTAAGAAGAATAATCCAATTGATGCATATCGAATAAATCGTATTCTCTCATATTTGTCTGTCCGACCTTAAGGTTTATATTTCTCTATAGTATAGTTTTCCATATTCTTTATATTCATAGAGAAGACAATTTAAGCTCATTCCAGACCTTGTGTATCCAGTCAGTGTCTGAGTCTGGGACAGAGCCTCCCTCCCTCTCCATAACAGTCAGTGTGTGAGTCTAGGACAGAGCCTCCCTCCCTCTCCATAACAGATGGTCTGGTAGATAATGATGTTCTCCGTACGTAGCCTTGTCTCAATGACCCCTCGCCATCGTTGCTATGGCGAAAAAATGGGAAAGAACATGTAATGGATTCACTGCTTATTACATTTGCTTTCTCTGCATGGCTCACAAAGAAAGGCTCTCACTTAAAAAGAGTGCTGGCCTCACTAATGCCACCAGAAGTTTCTATCTGAGGGAGCCAGACACCCCTGCTGTATTCTTCCTGAGCACTACACACTCATTAACCTATTAATGTTAGGCCCCCGCTCTCCTCTCCTCTCCCTCCTCCTTCCCTCCCCCTCTCTCCCCCCTTCCTCTATCCTCCCCCTCTTTCCTCTCCCCTTCCCCCTTCCACGCCCCTCCCCTGTCCTCTCCCCTCCCCTCCCCCTCTCGCCTGTCCTGTCTCTTCTATCCTATCCCCTCTCCCCTCTCCAGCCGTAGAGAGGCTTTTCACCCCCTGGCTCCCCACGACCCAACATCCCTGTCCCCTGCTCAATCACCTGGACGACACTGTAGAACAGGCTGCTTAATTGTGCTACAGCTGTCTGGGAGAGAAAGACACACAACAAATACACAGAGAATAACTAACAACACCTAGTGGAGTAAAATGACCGCTGAGGGAATTCATGATCCAATATCCTTGAGCTTCTTGTTATAGTGCAATTTGACTCTTTCCATTATGGAGTTATGAAAACGAAAAGTAATGGGTGAAATAGTGTGGATGAAAACAAAATACTCACTGATACAATCAAAGCACTTGAGAAGACAAAAGCACATTTCAGCATTGAATTGGTTTGCAACCAGAATAGGGCTAAATATAATTGTGGGTGTACGACAGATGAGATTAAGAATCAAGTTGTCAAAGCAGTGTCTCGTCAGACTGTGTGGAACCAAAGTGCAGTAGAACGGGCTGAGACGATCACACAGCACCGCAGGAGGCCTCACAGACGGACTACTACCAGTGGAAAATTATCCTCTCTGACTTATGGAAACCATCAGAGGCATAGCATCATTCCACTCTCTCTCTCTCTCTCTCTCTCTCTCTCTCTCTCTCTCTCTCTCTCTCTCTCTCTCTCTCTCTCTCATGCCAACTCACACTCTCTTCAATTTCCATGGAACTGGAGATAAGATGATATTCATTTTTGTTAAATCTGATCAAACTCAGATAAGCATGTTGCTATGGAGACCTAATAAATAGATGTGAGACGAGAAGCTGTCTTTCTGCTTTTGTATGCATTAGTTAGAACTATGCGTAAGATATGCAAAAACTATTGTCTGTTTACATTAGCATCAGAGTTTCTCCCTATAAAAATCTGTGAATTTATAACACACACACACAAGTTTGGTCTGGGTGCCAGGTTGTATGATCGTCATCTCCTGTGCTGTGGCCCTGGTGTCACCACAGGGGCGGCGAGGGACTGAGGAAAGACTGGGGTCAGCTCTGCCAGAAGGCATCACATCTCATCTCTGTCTGTCTGATGGACTAGGCCGTGCTAAATCAGGGACTCCCTCAGCTCAGCTCAGTTCAACCCCCTGTCCCCCAACCACTACCACATCCCTGTCCCCCCAGCCCTCCCTTCCTTCCCTGCTGCCTGCCTGCCTCACTGGCTGCCTGTACAAATCCAAGACCCCCTCCCCCCAGGCAGCACTCCACAAACAAGGCCTGATTACAATGACAAAGGCCGCCACACTTTTGGGTGGAGCTTGCAGTAATTTGAGGCTGCGGGGCCATTGAGCGAGTGGCATACTTAATGGGCTTGGTGTGAGAGAAGAAAACGGCCTGGGCTTTTGGGCCCAGCTGTCACTGTGGCCAATATCAGACTGACCAGTTGTCACTGTGGCCAATATCAAACTGACCAGTTGTCACTGTGGCCAATATCAGACCGACCAGCTGTCACTGTGGCCAATATCAAACTGATCAGTTGTCACTTTGGCCGATATCAGACTGACCAGCTGTCACTGTGGCCAATATCAAACTGATCAGTTGTCACTTTGGCCGATATCAGACTGACCAGCTGTCACTGTGGATAATAACAAACTGACCAGCTGTCACTGTGGCCAATATCAGACTGACCAGCTGTCACTGTGGCCAATATCAGACTGACCAGCTGTCACTGTGGCCAATATCAAACTGACAGCACCGCTCTTTGGCTTTCTATAACGTTCTTATTTTGTCTGTACTTAGTTAGTTAACTAGGTAGTTAGTTGGTTAACTTGGTAGTTAGTTAGTTAACTAGGTAGTTAGTTACATAGTTAGTTATTCCTGCAACTAGTTAGTTAGTTAACTAGTTAGTTATTTAGTTAATTGGTTAGTTATTTAGTTAACTGTTTGTTAATCTGTTAGTGTCACGACTTCCGCCGAAGTCGGTTCCTCTCCCTGTTCGGGCGGCGTTCGGTGGTCGACGTCACCGGTCTACTAGCCATCGCCGATCAACTAGCCATCGCCGATCAATTTTTCATTTTCCATTTGATTTGTCTGGTTTTCACACACACCTGGTTTTATTTTACTCATTACTGTTGGGTATTTAACCCTCTGTTTCCCCCATGTCTGTGTGGGGAACGCCGGGTTGTATGTTTCCACCCGTGCCTTTTTTATAGCCGTTTTTGTGCGGTTTATTGTGCTGTTTGCTGCCTTGCTTGTTTTGGCCATTTGTTTTATGAACGCGGTTGCGTTTTCAGTATTTGCCTAGTAAAGAGCTTTGTCCACTCACCTCTGCTCTCCTGCGCCTGACTTCCTCACACCAGCTACACCCAAAGCTTTTACAGTTAGTTAGTTGGTTAGTTAGTTAATTAGTTATTTAGTTAGTTAATTTGTTTGTTAATTTGTTAGTTAATTACTTAGTTAAATAGCTAGTTAGCTACTTAGTTATCTAGTTAGTTAGTTAGACAGTTAGTTAGCTAACTAGTTAGTTAGTTAGTTAGTTGGTGAAAGGTATGTGGAAGAAGAAACCAAAACTAAAGGAGCTCTCTCTTTTTTTGCATTTCTTTTCTTTTAATGTTCCATCATCTTTGAAATGCAAGAGAAAGGCCATAATGTATTATTCCAGCCCAGGTGCAATCTAGATTTTGGCCACTAGATGGCAGCAGTGTATGTGCAAAGTTTTAGACTGATCCAATGAACCATTGCATTTTGGTTCAAAATGTTGTATCAAGACTGTCCAAATGTGCCTAATTGGTTTATTAATAACTTTTCAACTTCATAACTGTGCACTCTCCTCAAACAATAGCATGGTATTATTTCAATGCTATAGCTACTGTAAATTTGACAGTGCAGCTAGATTAACAAGAATTTAAGCTTTCTGACAATATCAGATATGTCTATGTCCTGGGAAATGTTCTTGTTACTTTCAACCTCATGCTAATCGCATTAGCCTACGTTAGCTCAACCGTCCCGCGTGGGACCCACCGATCCTGTAGAGTGAGTAGCAAATTAAACTTGAGAAGTGGTTGTGTATGCAACTTGATCTCACTGCCTGTTGTATCATACAATATGATAACACATAATTTCTGGGATCATGTCTTCCCAGTGAGAATGAACTGGGCTTCATAACAAAGGCAACAGGCTAGTACTCCTGAAGCAGCGCCACAATTCTGCTGTCTGACCTGTGCTCACAGTCCCAACCACACAACAACAAAACATGTGCTGCATGACTTATGGCAGTAACAGTCTCACACAACACAACGCTGCATTACTAAAACACAGCAGCACAAAGCATGGCTGTGGGGCCTGGTCATAGTTGGATGTTGTTTCACCTAATCTCTTTGCTACCACAGTGGATCTGCTAAGCTCCATAAAATCAGCTTAGCAGATGTCCTATAGTGTAGTTGGCTTGTTTCAGGAGGCAAGAAAGAAAACGGTACAAGAATAAGAGAAAGGATGGGTTGGGGGTTGGGGGTGGGCGGTCGGAACCAGAAATTTGGTGCGAGGCCTAAATCAGAGACTAACTTCCACCAATCCCCTCCCCTGTCATGGCGCCAGACTTGCACACACCCTCCCTCCCTCCCTCCTCGTTCTCTCACTACATCCGTCACCTTCCCTTCCACTATGTGTCTCCCTCACGGGGGGACTTTAGAGCGAGGAGCAATAATCCCCCCACACACACACCCCAGGATCCATAATGTAACACGGTATTGGCTTGACCTATAGGAATAAGAGAGATGTTGTTGGAGGCCAGCTGGGTGCCTCAGAGCTCAGACGAAGAGGGAGGATGACCACTAACAACTAGATGTGTGGTTCATATTGTGTATAGGGGGAGAGGGGGGGAAGGGGAAGTGGCGGAGAGGTGATGGTGATGAGGGTGGAGGTATTAATGGTGATAGAAGGTGGAGGCATCCATGGTGGTAGAGGGTGGAGGTATTCATGATGATATAGGATGGAGGAATCCATGGTGATAGAGGGTGGAGGTATTCATGATGATAGATGGTGAAGGTATTCATGGTGATAGAGGGTGGAGTTATTCATGGTGATAGAGGGTGGAGTTATTCATGGTGATAGAGGGTGGAGGTATTCATGGTGGTAGAGGGTGGGGGTATCCATGGAGATAGAGGATGGAGGTATTCATGATGATATAGGGTGGAGGAATCCATGGTGATAGAGGGTGGAGGTATTCATGATGATAGATGGTGAAGGTATTCATGGTGATAGAGGGTGGAGTTATTCATGGTGATAGAGGGTGGAGTTATTCATGGTGATAGAGGGTGGAGGTATTCATGGTGGTAGAGGGTGGGGGTATCCATGGAGATAGAGGATGGAGGTATTCATGATGATATAGGGTGGAGGAATCCATGGTGATAGAGGGTGGAGGTATTCATGATGATATAGGGTGGAGGAATCCATAGTGATAGAGAGTGGAGAAATCCATGGTGGTAGAGGGTGGAGGTATCCATGGTGATAGAGGGTGGAGGTATCCATGGTGATAGAGGGTGGAGGTATTCATGATGATATAGGGTGGAGGAATCCATGGTGATAGAGGGTGGAGGTATTCATGGTGAAAGAGGCTGGGGTGATGGTGATAGAGGGTGGAGGTATTCATGGTGATAGAGAATGGAGGTAGTCATGGTGATAGAGGCTGGGGAGATGGTGAATGATGGTGATAGAGGGTGTAGGTATTCATGGTGATAGAGGGTGTAGGTATCCTTGGTGATAGAGGGTGGAGGTATTCATGGTGATAGAGGGTGTAGGTATCCTTGGTGATAGAGGGTGGAGGTATTCATGGTGATAGAGGGTGGAATTATTCATGGTGATAGAGGGTGGAGGTATCCATGGTGATAGAGGGTGGAGGTATCCATGGTGATAGAGGGTGGAGGTATCCATGGTGATAGAGGGTGGAGGTATTCATAGTGATAGAAGGTGGAGGTATTCATGGTGATAGAGGGTGGAGGTATCCATGGTGATAGAGGGTGGAGGTATTCACACATGCCACTTTTGCCACGTTCCGATTCTGAGTTGTCCTTTCCCTTCAGCTGATTAGAAAAGCGATGAGGGGAGCATCTGTATGCAGATGACATGATGGTATAGGATAGTTTGGAGATAGAGATTAAAAAAATATGAAATGTATGCACTCATGACTATGAGTCTGAATAAGAGCGTGTGCTAAATGACCAACATGTTAAAACATGCAGTAAGTGGATAAGGAGAGGGTGAGATGTCTGGGTGATATCCGTAGAAAGCAACTCAACCTAGTCTAGCTGACTAATGCTACCATCTCATCACTTCACAATACTGTGAAATCAGTCCTCCTCCACCCATTCTCATGAAAGGATATCTCTTAAAGCAAGATGGGGATGGTATGCATTACTATCTAACCTCTACATGGTAATACAGGCATCAAATGTGATAGTCTTTCCTCTAACAATACAGCACTCGGCTTTTCTTCAGTCAATCAATCAATCAAATGTATTTATAAAGCCCTTTTTACATCAGCAGATGTCACAAAGTGCTATACAGAAACCCAGCCTAAAACCCCAAACAGCAAGCAAGTTTGGGGTCTGCCATTATCTCTCTACAGATAATGGCAGACTTGCAGGTTCAGGGACAGTTAGGCATGAGGAGAGTTATAATGTAGAAATAGACTGCATGAACCCCTGACAATCTCCATCAGGCCCCGCCATGATCCACTGACGACCTCCATCAGGCCCCGCCGTGAACCACTGACGACCTCCATCAGGCCCTGCCGTGAACCAATGACGACCTCCATCAGGCCCTGCCGTGAACCACTGACGACCTCCATCAGGCCCTGCCGTGAACCACTGACGACCTCCGTCAGACCCTGCCGTGAACCCCTGACGATCTCCATCAGGCCCTGCCGTGAACCACTGACGACCTCCATCAGGCCCTGCCGTGAACCACTGACGACCTCCATCAGGCCCTGCCGTGAACCACTGACGACCTCCGTCAGACCCTGCCGTGAACCCCTGACGACCTCCATCAGGCCCTGCCGTGAACCCCTGACAATCTCCATCAGGCCCCGCCATGATCCACTGACGACCTCCATCAGGCCCCGCCGTGAACCACTGACGACCTCCATCAGGCCCTGCCGTGAACCACTGACGACCTCCGTCAGGCCCTGCCGTGAACCACTGACGACCTCCGTCAGACCCTGCCGTGAACCCCTGACGATCTCCATCAGGCCCTGCCGTGAACCACTGACGACCTCCATCAGGCCCTGCCGTGAACCATTGACGACCTCCATCAGGCCCTGCCGTGAACCACTGACGACCTCCATCAGGTCGTGCCGTGATCCCTCTCTCTGGGCGCTCAGTGGCAGGTTGTGATGGGTAATTGAAGCAGTCACAACACCGATCGGGAAGCAGCGTCATGCTGTGCCCTGGGCCTGGCTGGCTCTTTGCCCCTGGACTCCTAGCAGCATGCTGTGACACACTCCCCAACAGCCCCCACCTCACCCTGGGCCCACACCACACTGCAGCACCGCTCCTCCTTGGCCTGCCTGCCCAAAGCGCCAGGCCACATAAGCTCAACCTCTCTCTCTCTCTGTCTCTCTCTCTCTGTCTCTCTCTCCCTCCCTCCCCTCTCTCTCTCTAGCCAGACACTCTCTCTCTCTCTCCCCACTTTCTTTCTCTCTCTCTCTCTCTCTCTCTCTCTCTCTCTCTCTCTCTCTCTCTCTCTCTCTCTCTCTCTCTCTCTCTCTCTCTCTCTCTCTCTCTGTCTCTCTCTCTCTCTCTCTCTCTAGCCAGAAACTCTCTCTCTCTCTCTCTCACTCTCCCCCTCTCTCTCCCCTCTCAATTCAATTCAATTCAAGGGGCTTTATTGGCATGGGAAACATATGTTAACAATGCCGAAGCAAGTGAAGTAAATAATTTTTAAAAAGTGAAAAAACTATAAAAAATGTACAGTAAACATTACACTCACAGAAGTTCCAAAAGAATAAAGACATTTCAAATGTCATATTATGTGCAAATAGTTAAAGTACAAAAGGGAAAATAAATAAACATAAATATGAGTTGTATTTGTATTTATTTCCCTGGTTGCCCTTTTCTTTTGTGGCAACAGGTCACAAATCTTGCTGCTTTGAAGGCACACTGTGGTATTTCACCCAATAGATATGGGAGTTTATCAAAATCGGGTTTGATTTCAAATTCTTTGTGGGTCTGTGTAATCTGAGGGAAATATGTGTCTCTAATATAGTCATACATTTGGCAGGAGGTTAGGAAGTGCAGCTCAGTTCCCACCTCATTTTATGGGCAGTGTGCACATAGCCTGTCTTCTCCTGAGAGCCAGGTCTGCCTACGCTGGCCTTTCTCAATAGCAAGGCTATGCTCACTGAGTCTGTACCTAGTCAAATCTTTCCTTAAGCAGTGGTGTAAAGTACTTAAGTAAAAATACTTTAAAGTACTACTTAAGTAGTTTTTGGGGGTATCTGTACTTTACTTTACTATTCACATTTTTGATTACTTTTACTTTTACTTCACTACATTCCTAAATAAAATTATGTGCTATTTACTCCATACATTTTCCCTGACACCCAAAAGTAGTTTTACATTTTGAATGCTTAGCAGGACAGGAAAATGGCCTAATTCACACACTTATCAATAGAACCTCCCTGGTCATCCCTACTGCCTCTGATTTGGTGGACTCACTAAGCACATGCTTTGTTTGTAAATTATATTTTAGTGTTGAAGCGTGCCCCTGGCTATCCATAAATTACAAAAAAAAAACAAGAAAATGACACTGTCTGGTTTGCTTAATATAAGAAATGTAAAATGATTTATACTTTTACTTTTGATACTTAAATATGTTTAAAAGCAAATACTTTTAGACTTTTACTCAAGTAGTATTTTACTGGGTGACTTTCACCTATACTTGAGTCATTTTCTATTAAGGTATCTATACTTTTACTCTGGTATGACAATTGGGTACTTTTTCCACCACTGTCCTTAAGTTTGAGTCAGTCACAGTGGTCAGGTATTCTGCCACTGTGTACTCTCTGTTTAGGGCCAAATTGCATTTCCAGTTTGCTCTATTTATTTGTTAATTACTTTACACATTGTAAAGAATTATCTTTTTGTTTTCTCATGATTTGGTTGGGTCTAATTCTGTTGCTGTCGTAGGGCTCTGTTTGTGAACAGAGCCCCAGGACCAGCTTGCTTAGGGGACTCTTCTCCAGGTTAATCTCTCTGTAGGTGATGGCTTTGTTATGAAAGGTTTGGGAATCACTTCCTTTTAGGTGGTTGTAGAATTTAACGGTTCTATTCTGGATTTTGATAATTAGCAGGTATTATCCTAAATCTGCTCTGTATCCTTTATTTGTTGTTTTATGTTGTATACAGAGGATCTTTTTGCAGAATTCTGTATGCAGAGTCTCAATTTGGTGTTTGCCCCATTTTGTGAATTCTTGGTTGGTGAGCGGACCCCAGACCTCACAACCATAACTGATTCTCTCTCTCTCTCTCTCTCTCTCTCTCTCTCTCTCTCTCTCTCTCTCTCTCTCTCTCTCTCTGTGTACATACATATATATATACACTGCTCAAAAAAATAAAGGGAACACTTAAACAACACAATGTAACTCCAAGTCAATCACACTTCTGTGAAATCAAACTGTCCACTTAGGAAGCAACACTGATTGACAATAAATTTCACATGCTGTTGTGCAAATGGAATAGACAACAGGTGGAAATTATAGGCAATTAGCAAGACACCCCCAATAAAGGAGTGGTTCTGAAGGTGGTGACCACAGACCACTTCTCAGTTCCTATGCTTCCTGGCTGATGTTTTGGTCACTTTTGAATGCTGGCGGTGCTTTCACTCTAGTGGTAGCATGAGACAGAGTCTACAACCCACACAAGTGGCTCAGGTAGTGCAGCTCATCCAGGATGGCACATCAATGCGAGCTGTGGCAAGAAGGTTTGCTGTGTCTGTCAGCGTAGTGTCCAGAGCATGGAGGCGCTACCAGGAGACAGGCCAGTACATCAGGAGACGTGGAGGAGGCCGTGGGAGGGCAACAACCCAGCAGCAGGACCACTACCTCCGCCTTTGTGCAAGGAGGAGCACTGCCAGAGCCCTGCAAAATGACCTCCAGCAGGCCACAAATGTGCATGTGTCTGCTCAAACGGTCAGAAACAGACTCCATGAGGGTGGTATGAGGGCCCAACGTCCACAGGTGGGGGTTGTGCTTACAGCCCAACACCGTGCAGGACGTTTGGCATTTGCCAGAGAACACCAAGATTGGTAAATTCGCCACTGGCGCCCTGTGCTCTTCACAGATGAAAGCAGGTTCACACTGAGCACGTGACAGACGTGACAGAGTCTGGAGACGCCGTGGAGAACGTTCTGCTGCCTGCAACATCCTCCAGCATGACCGGTTTGGCGGTGGGTCAGTCATGGTGTGGGGTGGCATTTCTTTGGGGGCCGCACAGCCCTCCATGTGCTCGCCAGAGGTAGCCTGACTGCCATTAGGTACCGAGATGAGATCCTCAGACCCCTTGTGAGACCATATGCTGGTGCGGTTGGCCCTGGGTTCCTCCTAATGCAAGACAATGCTAGACCTCATGTGGGTGTGTCAGCAGTTCCTGCAAGAGGAAGGCATTGATGCTAAGGACTGGCCCGCCCGTTCCCCAGACCTGAATCCAATTGAGCACATCTGGGACATCATGTCTCGCTCCATCCACCAACGCCACGTTGCACCACAGACTGTCCAGGAGTTGGCGGATGCTTTAGTCCAGGTCTGGGAGGAGATCCCTCAGGAGACCATCCGCCACCTCATCAGGAGCATGCCCAGGCATTGTAGGGAGGTCATTCAGGCACGTGGAGGCCACACACACTACTGAGCCTCATTTTGACTTGTTTTAAGGACATTACATCAAAGTTGGATCAGGCTGTAGTGTGGTTTTCCACTTTAATTTTGAGTGTGACTCCAAATCCAGACCTCCATGGGTTGATAAATTTGATTTCCATTGATAATTTTTGTGTGATTTTGTTGTCAGCACATTCAACTATGTAAAGAAAAAAGTATTTAATAAGATTATTTCATTCATTCAGATCTATGATGTGTTATTTTAGTGTTCCCTTTACTTTTTTGAGCAGTGTATATATATATATATATATATATATATATATATATATATATATATGTGTATATACAGTTGAAGTCGGAAGTTTACATACACTTAGGTTGGAGTCATTAAAACTTGTTTATCAACCACTCCACAAATTTCTTGTTAACAAAATATAGTTTTGGCAAGTCGGTTAGGACATCTACTTTGTGCATGACACAAGTAATTTTTCCAACAATTGTTTACAGACAGATTATTTCACTTATAATTCACTGTATCACAATATTTGTGGGTCAGAAGTTTACATACACTAAGTTGACTGTGCCTTTAAACAGCCTGGAAAATTCCAGAAAATTATGTCATGGCTTTAGAAGCTTCTGATAGGCTAATTTACATAATTTGAGTCAATTGGAAGTGTACCTGTGGATGTATTTCAGGGCCTACCTTCAAACTCAGTGTCTCTTTGCTTGACATCATGGGAAAATCAAAAGAAATCAGCCAAGACCTCAGAAAAAAAGAATTGTAGACCTCCACAAGTCTGGTTCATCCTTGGGAGCAATTTCCAAGTGCCTGAAGGTACCACGTTCATCTGTACAAACAATAGTACGCAAGTATAAACACCATGGGACCACGCAGCCGTCATACCGCTCAGGAAGGATACGCGTTCTGTCTCCTAGAGATGAACGCACTTTGGTGCGAAAAGTGCAAATCAATCCCAAAACAACAGCAAAGGACCTTGTGAAGATGCTGGAGGAAACAGGTACAAAAGTATCTATATCCACAGTAAAACGAGTCCTATATCGACATAACCTGAAAGGCCGCTCAGCAAGGAAGAAGCCACTGCTCCAAAACCGCCATAAAAAAGCCAGACTACGGTTTGCAACTGCACATGGGGACAAAAATCGTACTTTTTGGAGAAATGTCCTATGGTCTGATGAAACAAAAATAGAACATTTTGGCCATAATCACCATCGTTATGTTTGGAGGAAAAAGGGGGAGGCTTGCAAGCCGAAGTCCACCATCCCAACCGTGTAGCACGGGGGTGGCAGCATCATGTTGTGGGGGTGCTTTGCTGCAGGAGGGACTGGTGCACTTCACAAAATAGATGGCATCATGAGGACGGAAAATTATGTGGATATATTGAAGCAACATCTCAAGACATCAGTCAGGAAGTTAAAGCTTGGTCGCAAATGGGTCTTCCAAATGGATAATGACCCCAAGCATACTTCAAAAGTTGTGGCAAAATGGCTTAAGGACAACAAAGTCAAGGTATTGGAGTGGCCATCACAAGCCCTGACCTCAATCCTATAGAAAATTTGTGGGCAGAACTGAAAAAGTGTGTAAAAGTGTAAAAGTGTGCAAAATCCACCCAACTTATTGTGGGAAGCTTGTGGAAGGCTACCCAAAAGGTGTATGTAAACTTCAGACTTCAACTGTATATATATATATATATATATATATATATATATATATATATATATATATATACAGTCTTGGGCCTGGGGCCTTTCCTCCTCTCTGCATCCCTCACTCCTGACAGTCCTCCAGTTTAAACAGAAAGAAAGAGGAAAGAGGAGAGAGAGGGGGACTCGTGTGAGTTCTGAATAATATCATGGAGGTAGGTAATGAAGCCAGTCCACTGTTTAAAGTGTTTGGTGCAATGGAGATTCAGAGACAACGCTAGTGGTTTCTGCTCTGCTCCTCGTGACCCGCTCTCCACACTCTGTACACCCCCCACTCTGTACACCCCCCACTCTGTACACCCCTACCGTGGTTAACTGCACAAGGCGATTACCAGCAGCTGCAGGAGCTTTGGAGAGGCCAAAGTGGCCAATTTTCTCTTCTGCCTTTTAAACAACAAACAGAGAGGTGTGGGAAGGACAACGAAGGGAATATGGGTAATGAGGGTTATTGTCATCCAGGAAGAGACAACGTTTAGCAAGGGCCAGGCATTTCTGTTCACTATTTTGAAGGTTCTTCATGGTTAAGAGGAAGAGACAGGACCTCAGTTAAATGAACATTCACCCCTTCCTTCGCACTCATCTACAACTGGGTAATTTTAACTGGTAGTATTTTTATTTTACCAGGCAAGTCAGTTAAGAACAAATTCTTATTTACAATGACAGCCTACCGGGGAACAGTGGGTTAACTGCCTTGTTCAGGGGTAGAACGACAGATTTTTACCTTGTCAGCTCGGGGATTCGATCTAGCAACCTTTCAGTTATTGGTCCAACGCTCTAACCACTAGACTACCTGCCAACTCTACACTCTAACCACTAGACTACCTGCCAACTCTACACTCTAACCACTAGGCTACCTGCCACCTCCACACTCTAACCACTAGGCTACCTGCCACCTCTACACTCTAACCACTAGGCTACCTGCCACCTCTACACTCTAACCACTAGGCTACCTGCCGCCTCTACACTCTAACCACTAGACTACCTGCCACCTCTACACTCTAACCACTAGACTACCTGCCACCTCTACACTCTAACCACTAGGCTACCTGCCGCCTCTACACTCTAACCACTAGGCTACCTGCCAACTCTACACTCTAACCACTAGGCTACCTGCCACCTCCACACTCTAACCACTAGGCTACCTGCCACCTCCACACTCTAACCACTAGGCTACCTGCCACCTCTACACTCTAACCACTAGACTACCTGCCACCTCTACACTCTAACCACTAGACTACCTGCCAACTCTACACTCTAACCACTAGGCTACCTGCCACCTCCACACTCTAACCACTAGACTACCTGCCACCTCTACACTCTAACCACTAGGCTACCTGCCACCTCCACACTCTAACCACTAGGCTACCTGCCACCTCTACACTCTAACCACTAGACTACCTGCCACCTCTACACTCTAACCACTAGACTACCTGCCAACTCTACACTCTAACCACTAGGCTACCTGCCACCTCCACACTCTAACCACTAGGCTACCTGCCACCTCTACACTCTAACCACTTGGCTACCTGCCACCTCTACACTCTAACCACTAGGCTACCTGCCGCCTCTACACTCTAACCACTAGACTACCTGCCACCTCAACACTCTAACCACTAGACTACCTGCCACCTCTACACTCTAACCACTAGGCTACCTGCCGCCTCTACACTCTAACCACTAGGCTACCTGCCAACTCTACACTCTAACCACTAGGCTACCTGCCACCTCCACACTCTAACCACTAGGCTACCTGCCACCTCTACACTCTAACCACTAGGCTACCTGCCACCTCCACACTCTAACCACTAGGCTACCTGCCACCTCTACACTCTAACCACTAGGCTACCTGCCACCTCTACACTCTAACCACTAGGCTACCTGCCACCTCTACACTCTAACCACTAGGCTACCTGCCACCTCTACACTCTAACCACTAGGCTACCTGCCACCTCTACACTCTAACCACTAGGCTACCTGCCACCTCTACACTCTAACCACTAGGCTACCTGCCACCTCTACACTCTAACCACTAGGCTACCTGCCACCTCTACACTCTAACCACTAGGCTACCTGCCACCTCTACACTCTAACCACTAGGCTACCTGCCACCTCTACACTCTAACCACTAGGCTACCTGCCACCTCTACACTCTAACCACTAGGCTACCTGCCACCTCTACACTCCCCCTTGTCAACACACAGGGATAGCAGCCAACATAGAGATAGATCCATGGCTAATGATTATTTTACAGAGCAGATTGTGTCAAATGTACAGAATAAACCCGAGGTACTGTACAGATTAACCAGCTGGCAAGCATTCAACTCCACCACAGATGGACTGAAAAACAAATATTGACAAGCTATTGATCCCAGGAATATTATTCCACACACACACACACACACACACACACACACACACACACACCACTCTCATATCTGCACTTCACAATACACAGTGACAGAGCAGAGCGCGGTAGTCAACAAACAACCCTGCTATGAACCTTACAGTGAGCCTGTATTGCCAGGAGGGGGCAGAGGGAAGAGAAGGGGAAAAACACATACAGTACACTGATGTACTCAGGTACTTCACCATGAGTACATTCTGATATTAACATCTCTATTATTGCTTTTTATATATATATATATATCTATATTATACAAACAACAAAACATAAATAATCACTACAACCCTGCTGTGAAGATTGCAGGGCCTGCATTTTATGGTATTGTGTGTGAACACATGGTTTTATGACTTTTACAGTATTGGACTGTAAAAGCATGACAGTATTCACGCGTGACATATAAATAGAGCTAGTCCTGTTCTGTGATATGTTCTTTACAGCAGGCCCTGGGGGCCACACAACCCTACCACACAACTCCATCGGCCCCTACTGCTACTGGCAGTATAGAGGGGCCTCGGCCCCTACTGCTACTGGCTGTATAGAGGGGCCTCGGCCCCTACAGCTACTGGCTGTATAGAGGGGCCTCTGCCCCTACTGCTACTGGCTGTATAGAGGGGCCTCGGCCCCTACTGCTACTGGCTGTATAGAGGGGACTCTGCCCCTACAGCTACTGGCTGTATAGAGGGGCCTCGGCCCCTACTGCTACTGGCTGTATAGAGGGGCCTCGGCCCCCACTGCTACTGGCTGTATAGAGGGGCCTCGGCCCCTACTGCTACTGGCTGTAGAGAGGCCTCGGCCCCACTGCTACTGGCTGTATAGAGGGTCTCGGCTCCCACTGCTACTGGCTGTATAGAGGGGCCTCGGCCCCCACTGCTACTGGCTGTATAGAGGGGCATCGGACCCCACTGCTACTGGCTGTATAGAGGGGCCTCGGCCCCCACTGCTACAGGCTGTATGTAAGGGCCTCGGCCCCTACTGCTACTGGCTGTACGTAAGGGCCTCGGCCCCTACTGCTACTGGCTGTATAGAGGGGCCTCGGCCCCCACTGCTACTGGCTGAATAGAGGGGCCTCGGCCCCTACTGCTACTGGCTGTATAGAGGGGTCTCGGCCCCCACTGCTACTGGCTGTATAGAGGGGCCTCGGCCCCCACTGCTACTGGCTGTATAGAGGGGCCTCGGCCCCCACTGCTACTGGCTGTACAGAGGGACCTCGGCCCCCACTGCTACTGGCTGTATGTAAGGGCCTCGGCCCCTACTGCTACTGGCTGTACAGAGGGGCCTCGGCCCCCACTGCTACTGGCTGTATGTAAGGGCCTCGGCCCCTACTGCTACTGGCTGTATAGAGGGGCCTCGGCCCCTACTGCTACTGGCTGTACAGAGGGGCCTCGGCCCCCACTGCTACTGGCTGTATGTAAGGGCCTCGGCCCCTACTGCTACTGGCTGTACAGAGGGGCCTCGGCCCCCACTGCTACTGGCTGTATGTAAGGGCCTCGGCCCCTACTGCTACTGGCTGTATAGAGGCCTCGGCCCTACTGCTACTGGTTGTATGTAAGGGCCTCGGCCCCTACTGCTACTGGCTGTACAGAGGGCCTCGGCCCCCACTGCTACTGGCTGTATGTAAGGGCCTCGGCCCCTACTGCTACTGGCTGTATAGAGGGGCCTCGGCCCCCACTGCTACTGGCTGTATGTAAGGGCCTCAGCCCCCACTGCTACTGGCTGTATGTAAGGGCCTCGGCCCCTACATCTACTGGCTGTATAGAGGGGCCTCGGGCCCTACTGCTACTGGCTGTATGTAAGGGCCTCAGCCCCCACTGCTACTGGCTGTATGTAAGGGCCTCAGCCCCTACTGCTACTGGCTGTATGTAAGGGCCTCGGCCCCTACATCTACTGGCTGTATAGAGGGGCCTCAGCCCCTACTGCTACTGGCTGTATGTAAGGGCCTCGGCCCCTACATCTACTGGCTGTATAGAGGGGCCTCGGCCCCTACTGCTACTGGCTGTATGTAAGGGCCTCAGCCCCCACTGCTACTGGCTGTATGTAAGGGCCTCAGCCCCTACTGCTACTGGCTGTATGTAAGGGCCTCGGCCCCTACTGCTACTGGCTGTATAGAGGGGCCTCGGCCCCCACTGCTACTGGCTGTATAGAGGGGCCTCGGCCCCCACTGCTACTGACTGTATAGAGTGGCCTCGGCCCCCACTGCTACTGGCTGTATAGAGGGGCCATCGGCCCCTACTGCTACTGGCTGTATAGAGGGGCCTCGGCCTCCACTGCTACTGGCTGTATAGAGGGGCCTCGGCCTCCACTGCTACTGGCTGTATAGAGGGGCCTCGGCCTCCACTGCTACTGGCTGTATAGAGGGGCCTCAGCTCCTACTGCTACTGGCTGTATGTAAGGGCCTCGGCCCCTACTGTTATTGGCTGTATAGAGGGGCCTTGGCCCCCCACTGCTACTGGCTGTATAGAGGGGCCTCAGCCCCTACTGCTACTGGCTGTATAGAGGGGCCTCGGCCCCTACTGCTACTGGCTTTATAGAGGGGCCTCGGCCCCCACTGCTACTGGCTGTATAGAGGGGCCTCGGCCCCCACTGCTACTGGCTGTATAGAGGGGCCTCGGCCCCTACTGCTACTGGCTGTATAGAGGGGCCTCGGGCCCTACTGCTACTGGCTGTATGTAAGGGCCTCAGCCCCCACTGCTACTGGCTGTATGTAAGGGCCTCAGCCCCTACTGCTACTGGCTGTATGTAAGGGCCTCAGCCCCTACTGCTACTGGCTGTATGTAAGGGCCTCAGCCCCTACTGCTACTGGCTGTATGTAAGGGCCTCAGCCCCCACTGCTACTGGCTGTATGTAAGGGCCTCAGCCCCCACTGCTACTGGCTGTATGTAAGGGCCTCAGCCCCCACTGCTACTGGCTGTATGTAAGGGCCTCAGCCCCTACTGCTACTGGCTGTATGTAAGGGCCTCAGCCCCTACTGCTACTGGCTGTATGTAAGGGCCTCAGCCCCTACTGCTACTGGCTGTATGTAAGGGCCTCAGCCCCTACTGCTACTGGCTGTATGTAAGGGCCTCAGCCCCTACTGCTACTGGCTGTATGTAAGGGCCTCAGCCCCCACTGCTACTGGCTGTATGTAAGGGCCTCAGCTTGCACCAATTGCAACTCAATAAAATGTATAGCTTATGTCCTGTAGTATCATTATTAATATTGTAGGTTTATTTAAGAATCGAAACCAGTTCCTTAAATATGCAAAAAGTGTTTTGTTTCATTTAGTTGAGAAGTCTTTTTTTGGCTAAATGAAGCTCCATCTGTCTTTTTAATTTTGTGCTCGTATTTAGTTGAACAACTGCAGTAGGCTAAATCAACGTCACACAGTGTTTGTTGGTAGTCTTGAACGAATCTACTTCGAAACAACACTAGGCTAGACCTATATCTGTATAGCAGTAGTAGCCTATCAGAGAAGCGCGTATAGCAGTAGTAGCCTATCAGAGAAGCGCGTATAGCAGTAGTAGCCTATCAGAGAAGCGCGTATAGCAGTAGTAGCCTATCAGAGAAATAGGCTATAAAGAAATGCATGTCTGTGTGGTGAACATGGTGCCAGCATATCTTTCTCTTTCTCTCAGTCTCTCTGGTGTTAGGACTAAGCTTATCTTCCTTTTATATGTGTTTTATTTATTGATATCACACAGTAGACTCCTACAGGCCCAATGCCCTGATCCATGTAACTCTGAAATCTCAGAAGCGAGTTGGACAATTATTGTTTTAGTAAAGTAAATAAAACAATAAAACAATTGGCTATAACGTTTTGAATATGCTACACATGTTTGTTTTTTTGGGGGGGGTAATTTGTTAAAGCAGTTTTTTAAAGACACGTATCTGTGAATAATTTTTCCAATATCGCAAGTTTATTGATGCCGCTGGAAAAAAAGAGAAAAAAGGAAGCCTCTAGAGAAGCGGCAGATTTTCTCTGTCCGTTCCCTGCCTGGGTATTGAATAAAAAAAACGCATCAAAGCCTAAATGCATCTGCAGGCGAGAAAATGAATTCCCCTATTAATGGGAGTGATAATGGAGGTTGTTGGAGCATCAACGGCAGAAAGCTGACAGCTTTACATTTACTGACAATCAACTGTGACGAGATTAAAAACAACACGAATGATGATACACACACGGATGGGAAATCACATGCAAACACACACGCACATAAACACATACAGAAAAACCACATAGACTAGGCTACAGGTAGCCTAGTGGTTAGAGCGTTGAGCCAGTAACCGAAAGGTTGGGTAAAAATCTGTCGTTCTGCCCCTGAACTAGGCAGTCAATCCACTATTCCCCGGGCGCCGAAGACGTGCTCCCCCCGCACTTCTATAATCACCACACACATATTTACATATTTACATAATCACAGATGCACAACCCATACAATGTATGCATAATAATACTGTATATTATTTATAAAATCACATTTGTTGTCAGTTCGGTGTGTGTAGCTGGTGCATAAAGTCAGGCGCAGGAGAGCAGAGATGAGTGAACAACGTAATTTACTAATACGGCACAAGGTAAACAATTTACCACGTGCTCAACAATAACGGTACCCAATACACATGGGCGAAAATACCAGCCGGAAAAACACCGACAATGAACAAGTGTCACGTCCAGGCCTGGGTTAGCAGGCTGGCGTGTTATTTTGTGTTTTTGTTTAGTAGGGGGTTTATGTTCTAGGGGTTATATTTCTATGTTGGTTTTATGGTTCCCAATTAGAGGCAGCTGATTGTCTTTACCTCTAATTGGGAACCATATATATGTTTGTGCTTTTCACTGGGGTTTTGTGGGTCATTGATTATATTGTCTTTGTATTATGTGTGTGCCTGTTTTTGAGCCACACCGAAGTTACGATGTTTGTTTGTTTGTTTGTTTGTTTGTTTGTTTGTTTGTTTGTTTGTTTGTTTGTTTGTTTGTTTGTTTGTTTGTTTGTTTGTTTGTTTGTTTGTTTGTTTGTTTGTTTGTTTGTTTGTTATATACGCAATAAAAGTATGTACACTGGAAACCTCGCTGTATCTTGGTCAGCTCCATTTCAAGATTGTGACAACAAGAAACAATCACGCACACAAACGTGGGGGAACCAGAGGGTTAAATACATGAACAAGTAATTGGGGAATGAAAACCAGGCGTGTGGAAAACAAAGACAAAACAAATGGAAAAATGAAAAGTGGATCGGCGATGGCTAGAAGACCGGTGACGTCGACCGCCAACGCCGCCCGAACAAGGAGAGGGACCGACTTCGGCGGAAGTCGTGACATTTGTGTACATAAATCAAATCACATTTTATTGGTCACATACACATGGTTAGCAGATGTTATTGCGAGTGTAGCGAAATGCTTGTGCTTCTAGTTCTGACAGTGCAGTAATATCCAACAAGTAATATCTAACAATTCCGGAACAAATAGCTAATACACATGAATCTATGAAAAGGAATGGAATAAGAATATATTAATATATGGATGAGCAATGTCAGAACGCATAGGCTAAGATGTAATAGATAGTATAGAATATAGTATATACATATGAGATGAGTAATGGAAGATATGTAAACATTATTAAAGTGACTAGTGTTCCATTTCTTAAAGTGGCCAGTGATTTCAAGTCTGTATGTAGGCAGCAGCCTCTCTGTGGTAGTGATGGCTGTTTAACAGTCTGATGGCCTTGAGATAGAAGCTGTTTTTCAGTCTCTCGGTCCCAGCTTTGATGCACATGTACTGACTTCGCCTTCTGGATGATAGCGGGGTGAACAGGCAGTGGTTCAGGTGGTTGTTGTCCTTGATGATCTTTTTGGCCTTCCTATGACATCGGGTGCTGTAGGTGTCCTGGAGGGCAGGTAGTTTGCCCCTGGTGATGCGTTGTGCAGACCTCACTACCCTCTGGATAGCCCTGTGGTTTTGGCCGGTGCAGTTGCCGTACCAGGCGGTGACACAGCCCGACAGGATGCTCTTAATTGTGCATCTGTAAAAGTTTGTGAGGGTTTTAGGTGACAAGCCAAATTTCTTCAGCCTTCTAAGGTTGAAGAGGCGCTGTTGCGCCTTCTTCACCACACTGTCTGTGTGGGTGGACCATTTCAGTTTGCCAGTGATGTGTACACCGAAGGAACTTAAAACTTTCCACCTTATCCACTGCTGTCCCGTCGATGTGGAAAGGGGGGTTCTCCCTATGCTGTTTCCTGAAGTCCATGACCATCTCCTTTTGTTTTGTTGCCATTGAGTAAGAGGTTATTTTCCTGACACCACACTAGAGCTGCATATACAGCATGTGTGTGTGTGCGTGCACGTACTCTTTCTCACACACACACACACGCACACACGTGCACACACTCACACACGTACACACACCATGACAAAAAACAACCCGCATCCTGCGATAATGACCACTCAGCCCAGACCGAGAGAGAAAGAAACAAAGAACCCTCTGAGGAAGCAGCAGCAGCAGTAGGCCTGACTAGAGTACCTCTGTCTCACTTTGTGTGTGTGTGTGTGTGTGTGTGTGTGTGTGTGTGTGTGTGTGTGTGTGTGTGTGTGTGTGTGTGTGTGTGTGTGTGTGTGTGTGTGTGTGTGTGTGTGTGTGTGTGTGTGTGTGTGTGTGCGTGTGTGTGTGTGTCTCTCTCTCTCTGTGATATCATACAACCAACTAGTAACATGATTTCCTCATTAATGCCCAGATAAAAACAGCTCAGGCTTCAGCCCACAGATGACTCACTCCGTCCAAAAAGACAGTGAAAGTACAAGGTAGCCTACATCTTGTTTTCAGAGTTAGCCCTGTGCAAACAACTACGTGCTGCACAGAACAGTGGATGTCACTCCCCATCATCAACCCAAAGCTGTTGCGTTTTTGTGGGGGGGTATGTTCACTTAGCACTGGGAAAATAAAGGAGAAAAACCATCAGATAATAGTCAGGAAGTGTCTCTGCTGGAGCTCCTGGTCCAATCAGCACAGAGAGGAGCAGGAAGTGTCTCTGCTGGAGCTCCTGGTCCAATCAGCACAGAGAGGAGCAGGAAGTGTCTCTGCTGGAGCTCCTGGTCCAATCAGCCCAGCGAGGAACAGATGCACTGAGGTAAAACATGGCCCTGGAATATCACACCCCCACCCCTGCTAAGAGCGTGGCACAAACACTCTAAATCCACAGCCAGATGGGAAAATGTCGCATTTGTTGCAAACATGACATGAACTATAGCACATATACAAACAAATATGTTCTCCAATGAGTTTGGTGATGAAATCTCTGTTGTGACATGCTCCTTTCCTCTCTCTCTCTCTTTGTATAGTATTCAGCTGCCTCCTTCAGCTCTCTTTCCATTAGAAAGGTGGGGGGGGGTCACTTTATCAAAGTAAAGTACTCTGAGAGAACAAGAGAAAGGAATGCAGGGATTTAAGAGCGGGACTACCCTTCTACCCGTAGTTTGTGGGGAACCAGCTAGATACCAGAGAACCAAAGGACACCCTTTGAGTAGAGTAGATGGTTTCCACAGCCATTGAACCTCCTGCTGCCTACAAAGGAGAGTGATGTAAAATTAAAAGTATATCGATCCCATACTACCATGGAGCCTCTAGTCCACCCTGGAGAGAGCAGATAGAGGTCCCACAGTAGTATGAGGTGACTGGTCCCATACTACCATCCCAGCAAACAGGGGACGTCCTGAGGACACTGTGAACGTTGTGTGATGGTCCCGAGGGAATGTTCTCTGGGGACCTTTGTCCATTTCCCTGTATGTTCCCAGGATGTCACTGGGAACCATCTTAACACTTTTTTTTATTTTTCTTAAAACTGCATTGTTGGTAAAGGGCTTGTAAGTAAGCATTTCACTGTAAGTCTACATCTGTTGTATTCGGCGCATGTGACATATACAATTTGATTTGATTATGAATAAACACACACAATGTAAGTATTGTGTGTCAAATATGTAAGTTGAAACATTATATTTTAAACCGGGAAAAAAACGGGACCAAGACAAAAACCTCCAGGGGACCATGACACAACTTCCCAAGAAAGTCCAAAAAGCATCCTTGGGACGTCCCCGAGACCAACGAGGAACTAGTCAAAACCTCCAGGGAACCATGACACAACGTCTTGACGACTTTAGGCGACCGTTTCGTGACATAACAGGTATGTAATAACGACTCATTATTGATTGCATGGAAGGACCCTCTCCCTATAAGTCAACCTCAGAGAGAGCAGATAGAGGTCCCACAATATGATGTGGTGACTGGTGATGGTGTGTAGTGCTAACTAGTGACGCTGTCTAGTGTTGACTAATGACGGTGTGTAGTGATGACTAGTGACGCTGTCTAGTGTTGACTAATGACGGTGTGTAGTGATGACTAGTGACGCTGTCTAGTGTTGACTAATGACGGTGTGTAGTGATGACTAGTGACGCTGTCTAGTGTTGACTAATGACGGTGTGTAGTGATGACTAGTGACGCTGTCTAGTGTTGACTAATGACGGTGTGTAGTGATGACTAGTGACGCTGTCTAGTGTTGACTAATGACGGTGTGTAGTGATGACTAGTGACGCTGTCTAGTGTTGACTAATGACGGTGTGTAGTGATGACTAGTGACGCTGTCTAGTGATGACTAGTGAGGGTGTCTAGTGATGACTAGTGAGGGTGTCTAGTGATGACTAGTGAGGGTGTCTAGTGTTGACTAATGACGGTGTGTAGTGATGACTAGTGAGGGTGTCTAGTGTTGACTAATGACGGTGTGTAGTGATGACTAGTGAGGGTGTCTAGTGTTGACTAATGACGGTGTCTAGTGATGACTAGTAAAGGTGTGTAGTGATGACTAGTGACACTGTCTAGTGATAACTAGTGATGTTGTGTTGTGATGACTAGTGACGGTGTATAGTGATGACTAGTGACAGTGTGTGGTGGCGGTGTGTAGTGATGACTAGTGACGGTGTGTAGTGATGACTAGTGACGGTATGTTGTGATGACTAGTGACGGTGTGTAGTAATGACTAGGGACGATGTGTAGTGACGGTGTGTAGTGATGACTAGTGACGGTGTGTAGTGATGACTAGTGGTGGTGTGTAGTGATGACTAGTGACGGTGTGTAGTGATGACTAGTGATGGTGTGTAGTGACGGTGTGTAGTTATGACTAGTGATGGTGTGTAGTGATGACTAGTGACAGTGTGTAGTGATGACTAGTGACGGTGTGTAGTGATGACTAGTAACGGTGTGTAGTGATGACTAGTGACGGTGTGTAGTGATGACTAGTGACGGTGTGTAGTGATGACAAGTGACGGTGTGTAGTGATGACTAGTGACGGTGTGTAGTGATGACTAATGACGGTGTGTAGTGATGACTAGTGACGGTGTGTAGTGATGACTAGTAAAGGTGTGTAGTGATGACTAGTAAAGGTGTGTAGTGATGACTAGTGACACTGTCTAGTGATAACTAGTGATGTTGTGTTGTGATGACTAGTGACGGTGTATAGTGATGACTAGTGACAGTGTGTGGTGACGGTGTGTAGTGATGACTAGTGACGGTGTGTAGTGATGACTAGTGACGGTGTGTAGTGATGACTAGTGACGGTGTGTAGTGATGACTAGTGACGGTATGTAGGGATGACTAGTGAAGGCGAGTAGTGATGATTACTGACTGTCTGTAGTGATGTTTAGTGACGGTGTGTAGTGACGATGTGTAGTGATGAATACTGCCGGTGTGTAGTGGCAGTGCGTAGTGATGACTGGTGACGGTGTGTAGTGATGACTAGTGACGGTGTATAGTGATGACTAGTGACAGTGTGTAGTGACGGTGTGTAGTGACGGTGTGTAGTGATGACTAGTGACAGTGTGTAGTGACGGTGTGTAGTGATGAATAGTGCCGGTGTGTAGTGGCAGTGCGTAGTGATGACTGGTGACGGTGTGTAGTGATGACTAGTGACTGTGTGTAGTGATGACTAGTGAAGGTGTGTAGTAATGACTAGTGACTGTGTGTAGTGATGACTAGTGACGGTGTGTAGTGGTGACTAGTGATGGTGTGTAGTGATGACTAGTGAAGCTGTGTAGTGGTGACTAGTGACGGTATGTAGTGATGACTAGTGTCTGTGTGTAGTAATGACTAGTGACGGTGTGTAGTGATGACTAGTGACGGTGTGTAGTGATGACTAGTGATGGTGTGTAGTGATGACTAGTGACGGTGTGTAGTGATGACTAGTGATGGTGTGTAGTGATGACTAGTGATGGTGTGTAGTAATTACTAGTGATGGTGTGTAGTGATGACTAGTGAAGGTGTGTAGTAATGACTAGTGATGGTGTGTAGTAATTACTAGTGATGGTGTGTAGTAATGACTAGTGACGGTGTGTAGTAATTACTAGTGATGGTGTGTAGTGATGACTAGTGACGGTGTGTAGTGATGACTAGTGATGGTGTGTAGTGATGACTAGTGACGGTGTGTAGTGATGACTAGTGATGGTGTGTAGTGATGACTAGTAATGGTGTGTAGTGATGACTAGTGAAGCTGTGTAGTGACAGTGTGTAGTGATAACTAGTGACGGTGTGTATTGATGACAAGTGACTGTGTGTAGTAATGACTAGTGACGGTGTGTAGTAATTACTAGTGATGGTGTGTAGTGATGACTAGTGAAGGTGTGTAGTAATGACTAGTGATGGTGTGTAGTAATTACTAGTGACGGTGTGTAGTAATGACTAGTGACGGTGTGTAGTAATGACTAGTGATGGTGTGTAGTGATGACTAGTGAAGGTGTGAAGTGATGACTAGTGACGGTGTGTAGTAATGACTAGTGACGGTGTGTATTGATGACTAGTGAAGGTGTGAAGTGATGACTAGTGACGGTGTGTAGTAATGACTAGTGACGGTGTGTATTGATGACTAGTGAAGGTGTGTAGTAATGACTAGTGAAGGTGTGTAGTGATGACTAGTGACAGTGGGTAGTGATGACTATTGACGGTGTGTAGTGATGACTAGTAACGGTGTGTAGTGATGACTGGTGACAGTGTGTAGTGATGACTAGTGACGGTGTGTAGTGATGGTGTGTAGTGATGACTAGCGACGGTGTGTAGTGATGACTAGTGACGATGTGTAGTGATGACTAGTGACGGTATGTAGAGATGACTAGTGAAGGCGAGTAGTGATGATTACTGACTGTCTGTAGTGATGTTAAGTGACGGTGTGTAGTGATGACTACTGACAGTGTATAGTGATGACTAGTGACGGTGTGTAGTGACGGTGTGTAGTGATGACTAGTGACAGTGTGTAGTGATGACTAGTGACAGTGTGTAGTGATGACTAGTGACCGTGTGTAGTGATGACTAGTGACGGTGTGTAGTGATGACTAGTAACGGTGTGTAGTGATGACTAGTGACGGTATGTAGAGATGACTAGTGAAGGCGAGTAGTGATGATTACTGACTGTCTGTAGTGATGTTAAGTGACGGTGTGTAGTGATGACTACTGACAGTGTATAGTGATGACTAGTGACGGTGTGTAGTGACGGTGTGTAGTGATGACTAGTGACGGTGTATAGTGATGACTAGTGACGGTGTGTAGTGACGGTGTGTAGTGATGACTAGTGACTGTGTGTAGTGACGGTGTTTGGTGATGAATAGTGGTGGTGTGTAGTGACAGTGCGTAGTGATGACTAGTGACGGTGTGTAGTGATGACTAATGACGGTGTGTAGTGACGGTGTGTAGTGATGACTAGTGACAGTGTGTAGTGATGACTAGTGACGGTGTGTAGTGGTGACTAGTGACAGTGTGTAGTGATGACTAGTGATGGTATGTACAGATGACTAGTGAAGATGTGTAGTGGTGATTAGTGACGGTGTGTAGTGATGACTAGTGAAGGTGAGTAGTGATAATTACTGACTGTCTGTAGTGATGTTTAGTGACGGTGTGTAGTGACGGTGTGTAGTGATGACTACTGACAGTGTATAGTGATGACTAGTGACGGTGTGTAGTGACGGTGTTTGGTGATGAATAGTGGTGGTGTGTAGTGACAGTGAGTAGTGATGACTAGTGACGGTGTGTAGTGATGACTAGTGACTGTCTGTAGTGATGTTTAGTGACGGTGTGTAGTGACGGTGTGTAGTGATGACTACTGACAGTGTATAGTGATGACTAGTGACGGTGTTTGGTGATGAATAGTGGTGGTGTGTAGTAATGACTAGTGACAGTGCGTAGTAATTACTAGTGATGGTGTTTAGTGATGACTAGTGACGGTGTGTAGTGATGACTAGTGACAGTGCGTAGTAATTACTAGTGATGGTGTTTAGTGATGACTAGTGACGGTGTGTAGTGATGACTAGTGATGGTGTGTAGTGATGACTAGTGACGGTGTGTAGTGATGACTAGTGATGGTGTGTAGTGATGACTAGTGAAGCTGTGTAGTGACAGTGTGTTGTGATAACTAGTGACGGTGTGTAGTGATGACTAGTGACCGTGTGTAGTGATGACTAGTGACCGTGTGTAGTGATGACTAGTGACGGTGTGTAGTGATGACTAGTAACGGTGTGTAGTGATGACTAGTGACGGTATGTAGAGATGACTAGTGACAGTGCGTAGTGATGACTAGTGACGGTGTGTAGTGACGGTGTGTAGTGATGACTAGTGACAGTGTGTAGTGATGACTAGTGATGGTATGTAGAGATGACTAGTGAAGATGTGTAGTGGTGATTAGTGACGGTGTGTAGTGATGACTAGTGAAGGTGAGTAGTGATAATTACTGACTGTCTGTAGTGATTTTTAGTGACGGTGTGTAGTGACGGTGTGTAGTGATGACTACTGACAGTGTATAGTGATGACTAGTGACGGTGTGTAGTGACGGTGTTTGGTGATGAATAGTGGTGGTGTGTAGTGACAGTGAGTAGTGATGACTAGTGACGGTGTGTAGTGATGACTAGTGACTGTCTGTAGTAATGACTATTGACGGTGTGTAGTGATGACTAGTGACGGTGTGTAGTAATTACTAGTGATGGTGTGTAGTGATGACTAGTAATAGTGTGTAGTAATGACTATTGACGGTGTGTAGTAATGACTAGTGATGGTGTGTAGTAATGACTATTGACGGTGTGTAGTAATGACTAGTGATGGTGTGTAGTAATGACTATTGACGTGTGTAGTAATTACTAGTGATGGTGTGTAGTAATTACTAGTGATGGTGTGTAGTAATTACTAGTGATGGTGTGTAGTAATGACTATTGACGTGTGTAGTAATTACTAGTGATGGTGTGTAGTGGTGACTAGTGATGGTGTGTAGTAATGACTAGTGACGGTGTGTAGTGGTGACTAGTGACGGTGTGTAGTGGTGACTAGTGACGGTGTGTAGTGGTGACTAGTGACGGTGTGTAGTGGTGACTAGTGACGGTGTGTAGTGGTGACTAGTGACGGTGTGTAGTGGTGACTAGTGACGGTGTGTAGTGGTGACTAATGACGGTGTGTAGTGGTGACTAGTGATGGTGTGTAGTGGTGACTAGTGACGGTGTGTAGTAATTACTATTGACGTGTGTAGTAATGACTAGTGACGGTGTGTAGTAATTACTAGTGATGGTGTGTAGTAATGACTATTGACGTGTGTAGTAATGACTAGTGACGGTGTGTAGTGGTGACTAGTGACGGTGTGTAGTGGTGACTAGTGAAGGTGTATAGTGATGACTAGTGACGGTGTGTAGTGATGACTAGTGAAGGTGTGTAGTAATTTTTTTAATATATTTTTTAAATTTATTTCACCTTTATTTAACCAGTTAGGCAAGTTGAGAACAAGTTCTCATTTACAACTGCGAACTGGCCAAGATAAAGCAAAGCAGTTTGACACATACAACAACACAGAGTTACACATGGAGTAAAACAAACATACAGTCAATAATACAGTAGAAAAAAAAAACAGATCTATATACAAAGAGTGCAAATGAGGTAGGATAAGGAAGGTAAGGCAATAAATAGGCCATGGTGGCAAAGTAATTACAATATAGCATTTAAACACTGGAATGTTAGATGTGCAGTAGATAAATGTGCAATGTAGAAAAACTGGGGTGCAAAGGAACAAGATAAATAAATACGATAGGGGATGAGGTAGTTGGTTGGGCTATTAACAGATGGGCTATATACAGGTGCAGGGGTCTGTGAACTTCTCTGGCAGCTGGTGCTTAAAGCTGGTGAGGGAGATAAGTGTCTCCAGTTTCAGAGATGATTGTGGTTCGTTCCAGACATTGGCAGCAGAGAAGGAGGGATTTGGGGTTGGGGGTGACCAGTGAGATATACCTGCTAGAGCGTGTGCTACGGGTTGGTGCGGCTATGTAGTAATGTGTGTAGTAATGACAAGTGACAGTGTGTAGTGATGACAAGTGACGGTGTGTAGTGATGACTAGTGAAGGTGTGTAGTGATGACTAGTAAAGGTGTGTAGTGATGACTAGTGACAGTGTGTAGTGATGACTAGTCAAAGTCAAAGTCACCATTATTAGTCAGTTGTACAACCGAATGCCTTCAACCGAAATGTTTCTTCCGCATTTAACCCAACCCCTCTGAATCAGAGAGGTGCGGGGGGGCTGCCTTAATCGACATCCACATCTTCGGCGCCGGGAACAGTGGGTTAACTGCCTTGTTCAGGGGCAGAACGACAGATTTTTTTCCTTGTCAGCTCGGGGATTCGAACTTGTAACCCTCCGGTTTCAAGTCCAACGCTCTAACCACTAGGCTACCTGCCGCCCCATCCAGTCAAGGTGTGTAGTAATGACTAGCGACAGTGTGTAGTGATGACTAGTGACGGTGTGCAGTGATGACTAGTGACGGTGCGTAGTGATGACTAGTGAATGTGTGTAGCGATGACTAGTGACGGTGTGTAGTGATGACTAGTCAAGGTGTGTAGTGATGACTAGTGACAGTGTGTAGTGATGACTAGTGAAGGTGTCTAGTGACGGTGTGTAGTGACGGTGTGTAGTGATGACTAGTGAAGGTGTGCAGTGATGACTAGTGAAGGTGTGTAGTGATGGTGTCTGGTGACTGTGTGTAGTGATGACTAGTGACGGTGTCTAGTGATGGTGTGTAGTTGTGACTAGTGACGGTGTGTAGTGATGACTAGTGAAGGTGTGTAGTGATGACTAGTGACAGTGTGTAGTGATGACTAGTGAAGGTGTCTAGTGACGGTGTGTAGTGACGGTGTGTAGTGATGACTAGTCAAGGTGTGTAGTAATGACTAGTGACAGTGTGTAGTGATGACTAGTGACAGTGTGTAGTAATGACTAGTGACAGTGTGTAGTGATGACTAGTGACAGTGTGTAGTGATGACTAGTGACAGTGTGTAGTAATGACTAGTGACAGTGTGTAGTAATGACTAGTGACGGTGTGTAGTGATGACTAGTCAAGGTGTGTAGTAATGACTAGTGACAGTGTGTAGTGATGAATAGTAACGGTGTGTAGTGATGACTAGTGAAGGTGTGTAGTGATGGTGTCTGGTGACTGTGTGTAGTGATGACTAGTGACGGTGTCTAGTGATGGTGTGCAGTAATGACTAGTGACGGTGTGTAGTGATGACTAGTGAAGGTGTGTAGTGATGACTAGTGACGGTGTCTAGTGACGGTGTCTGGTGACTGTGTGTAGTGATGACTAGTGATGGTGTCTAGTGATGGTGTGTAGTTGTGACTAGTGACGGTGTGTAGTGATGACTAGTGAAGGTGTGTAGTGATGACTAGTGACAGTGTGTAGTGATGACTAGTGAAGGTGTCTAGTGACGGTGTGTAGTGACGGTGTGTAGTGATGACTAGTCAAGGTGTGTAGTAATGACTAGTGACAGTGTGTAGTGATGACTAGTGACAGTGTGTAGTGATGACTAGTGACAGTGTGTAGTAATGACTAGTGACAGTGTGTAGTGATGACTAGTGACAGTGTGTAGTGATGACTAGTGACAGTGTGTAGTAATGACTAGTGACGGTGTGTAGTGATGACTAGTCAAGGTGTGTAGTAATGACTAGTGACAGTGTGTAGTAATGACTAGTGACAGTGTGTAGTAATGACTAGTGACGGTGTGTAGTGATGACTAGTCAAGGTGTGTAGTAATGACTAGTGACAGTGTGTAGTGATGAATAGTGACAGTGTGTAGTGATGACTAGTGACAGTGTGTAGTAATGACTAGTGACGGTGTGTAGTGATGACTAGTCAAGGTGTGTAGTAATGACTAGTGACAGTGTGTAGTGATGACTAGTGAAGGTGTGTAGTGATGGTGTCTGGTGACTGTGTGTAGTGATGACTAGTGACGGTGTCTAGTGATGGTGTGCAGTAATGACTAGTGACGGTGTGTAGTGATGACTAGTGAAGGTGTGTAGTGATGACTAGTGACGGTGTCTAGTGACGGTGTCTGGTGACTGTGTGTAGTGATGACTAGTGATGGTGTCTAGTGATGGTGTGTAGTTGTGACTAGTGATGGTGTGTAGTGGTGACTAGTGATGGTGTCTAGTGACGGTGTCTGGTGACTGTGTGTAGTGGTGACTAGTGACGGTGTCTAGTGATGGTGTGTAGTTGTGACTAGTGATGGTGTGTAGTTGTGACTAGTGATGGTGTGTAGTTGTGACTAGTGATGGTGTGTAGTTGTGACTAGTGATGGTGTGTAGTTGTGACTAGTGATGGTGTGTAGTTGTGACTAGTGACGGTGTCTAGTGACAGTGTGTAGTCTCTCTCAACCTGCCTTGGAGGTCTCTCCCCTTTGTCCCCTGTCTCCCCACCCGGCCCTATTATCTCAGCCAGCTGGTCTGAAGGCTGCCTGCTGGCCAGAAAGGAAGCAGAGAGCTGAGGGTAATTTATTTACCATGCACAATTGTGTGTTTGAACAGACTCCAGTCCAAAGCTGCACCCATGCAGTGTGTGTTGGAGGTGGGCTAGGGGGGAAGGGTGAGAGGGGAGGGAGAAGTACATTCATCCTGTGCTACAGATGTGCTATCTTAATTTGATCCCTCTGTTGTTGCAGAGAATTTTCCTGCCCAGCAGGAAATGCAGATTGTAGTGTATTCAAAGGTTTTAAAAGGTTCTAAAGTTTGTAATTTACACTTTACATTTTTTTACTCCATTTGCCCTAACTAAAAATGTATCAACCCCTGAAAATATCCATTGATTATAATCCACATAATATTTCCCTGTTGCTGCAGGATTATTTTCCTGCTGTGAAAAGCAGGGTCAAATTAAGATAGGCCATCTGTACTGGTGCAAGTGCTATTAGTGAAAAAAACTAAATGAATGAGAGAAAGAGCAAATGAGGAAATAAGTAACTTTATCTAGTTACTTCTGTTTCTGAAACTCAACAGATAGATCGTACTTAGTACCAGATTCAATCAAACCTAAGTGAACTATATTTGTACAATATCTACTGCCCCCCACACAATATCTACTGCCCCCTCTACTGCCCCCCCACACAATATCTACTGCCCCCCCACACAATATCTACTGCCCCCCCTCACAATATCTACTGCCCCCACACAATATCTACTGCCCCCTCTACTGCCCCCGCCTCACAATATCTACTGCCCCCACACAATATCTACTGCCCCTTACCACACAATATCTATTGCCCCCACACAATATCTACTGCCCCCAAACAATATCTACTGCCCCCTACACAATATCTACTGCCCCCACACAACATCTACTGCCCCCACACAATATCTACTGCCCCCACACAATATCTACTGCCCCCACACAATATCTACTGCCCCCACACAATATCTACTGCCCCCACACAATATCTACTGCCCCCACACAATATCTACTGCCCCCACACAATATCTACTGCCCCCTCTACTGCCCCCCCACACAATATCTACTGCCCCCTCTACTGCCCCCTCACAATATCTACTGCCCCCCACACAATATCTACTGCCCCCTCTACTGCCCCCGCCTCACAATATCTACTGCCCCCTCACAATATCTACTGCCCCCACACAATATCTACTGCCCCTACCACACAATATCTATTGCCCCCCCACACAATATCTACTGCCCCCAAACAATATCTACTGCCCCCCTACACAATATCTACTGCCCCCATACAATATCTACTGCCCCCACACAATATCTACTTCCCCCACACAATATCTACTGCCCCCCCACACAATATCTACTGCCCCCACACACAACATCTACTGCCCCCACACAATATCTACTGCCCCCACACAATATCTACTGCCCCCCACACAATATCTACTGCCCCCCACACAATATCTACTGCCCCCCCACACAATATCTACTGCCCCCCACACAATATCTACTGCCCCCCACACAATATCTACTTCCCCCCACACAATATCTACTGCCCCCACACAATATCTACTGCCCCCTACTGCCCCCTACACAATATCTACTGCCCCCACACAATATCTACTGCCCCCCCACACAGTATCTACTGCGCCTCTACTGCCCCCCCACACAATATCTACTGCCCCCTCTACTGCCCCCCCACACAACATCTACTGCCCCCCCACACAATATCTACTGCCCCCCCACACAATATCTACTGCCCCCACACAATATCTACTGCCCCCTACTGCCCCCTACACAACATCTACTGCCCCCACACAATATCTACTGCCCCCCCACACAGTATCTACTGCGCCTCTACTGCCCCCCACACAATATCTACTGCCCCCTCTACTGCCCCCTCTACTGCCCCCCCACACAATATCTACTGCCCCCAACACAATATCTACTGCCCCCTCTACTGCCCCCCACACAATATCTACTGCCCCCTCTACTGCCCCCCCAACACAATATCTACTGCCCCCTCTACTGCCCCCAACACAATATCTACTGCCCCCTCTACTGCCCCCAACACAATATCTACTGCCCCCTCTACTGCCCCCAACACAATATCTACTGCCCCCTCTACTGCCCTGCACTCCAACACACACACACATTTCTTCCACTCCAAACTGCTTGCATAGTCATCTACCCATGAAGAGACTACCTTGTATTTATTTATTTACCTGAAACCATTACTTGATTATATTCCATTATGAAAAAAGGAATGTTATGCTACTGATTTAATAAAACCGCAGTGAGTTTAACAGTTTAATTAAGGCCATTCTTCAAGCACCTGCATAACGTTTGGCCCCGGCTCAGTGACGACCTTTATTGGAACACAATTAGTGGTATTCTTCCAGGTAATATGCTCCTCCGCACCTTGCTAACCACTTGATGCCTCTTAACCCCTGGATGTCTGCAGCGGAGCCGTAAGGTTCCGGAAGCCACGGTGATGAAAGCACTTCCAGATCACGACCCTGTCGGCTCGGGCTCAGCACGGTGGGGTCACAAGTCAATCACACCATCTGACCCCCTAACCTCTGACCTCTGGTCCCAGCTTATAACACAGCCTCCTGGTCCTCTGTACCTCAGAGCATGGTGCTTGAAACGACAGGATAGTGGGTTCAATTCCTAGGACCACCGGTACTTAAAATGTATGCATGCATGACTGTATGTCGCTTAGGATAAAAGCATCTTGGTATATCGAGAGCTTGGGACTATAAAATCTGCATTTTGGTCAAGTTCTGTTCAATGTTCTCTACCTATATAGTACTCTAAATATCCCAATTAATGTTGTTAAGTAAAAGAAAAATACAATATAAAAATTGTTGACACCATTCAAACCAATGAGGGCTCTGTACTTTAAAGCCGATTATCTCAGAATCAACCTTATAGTCCCACAAGCTTTCAATACAGTATATTAGATTATGATTGATCTCAACACACAGGCCTTGCATGGAAAGTAACCGAACTGTGGTACTACGAAGCTCAAAGATTCTTACTTTTAGTTTGGGCTTCGTTTTGCCCAAATAATTTTTACCACAAGGTAAAGTTCTGAGATAAATATCTGCCTTAGCAGAGCACGTGATAACACCTTTGATTGGGATCTGTTTCCCATATTTTTTTTTGTCTTGTCCAATCGCTGCAACTCCCGTACAGACTCTGGAGAGGCAAAGGTCAAGAACCATGCGTCCTCCAAAACACTACCCCGCCAAGCTGTACTGCTTCTTGGCACACTGCTCGCCAGCCGCACCAATGTGTCGGAGGAAACACTGTACAGTCGTGGCCAAAAGTTTTGAGAATGACACAAATATTAATTTTCACAAAGTCTGCTGCCTCAGTTTGTATGATGGCAATTTGCATATACTCCAGAATGTCATGAAGAGTGATCAGATGAATTGCAAATAAATGCAAAGTCCCTCTTTGCCATGCAAATGAACTGAATCCACAAAAAACATTTCCACTGCATTTCAGGCCTGCCACAAAAGGACCAGCTGACATCATGTCAATGACTCTCTTGTTAACACAGGTGTAAGTGTTGACGAGGACAAGGCTGGAGATCACTCTGTCATGCTGAATGAGTTTGATTAACAGACTGGAAGCTTTAAAAGAAGGGTGGTGCTTGGAATCATTGCTCTTCCTCTGTCAAGCATGGTTGCCTGCAAGGAAACACGTGATGTCATCATTGCTTTGCACAAAAAGGGCTTCACAGGCAAGGATATTGCTGCCAGTAAGATTGCACCTAAATCAACCATTTATCGGATCATCAAGAACTTCAAGGAGAGCTGCTCAATTGTTGTGAAGAAGGCTTCAGGGTGCCCAAGAAAGTCCAGCAAACGCCAGGACCGTCTCCTTAAGTTGATTCAGCTGAGGGATCGGGGCACCACCAGTACAGAGTTTGCTCGGGAATGGCAGCAGGCAGGTGTGAGTGCATCTGCACGCACAGTTTGGCGAAGACTTTTGGAGGATGGCCTGGTGTCAAGAAGGGTAGCAAAGAAGGTGCTTCTCTCCAGGAAAAACATCAGGGACAGACTGATATTCTGCAAAAGGTACAGGGATTGGACTGCTGAGGACTGGGGTAAAGTCATTTTCTCTGATGAATCCCCTTTCCGATTGTTTGGGGCATCCGGAAAAAAACTTGTCCGGAGAAGACAAGGTGAGCGCTACCATCAGTCCTGTGTCATGCCAACAGTAAAGCATCCTGAGACCATTCATGTGTGGGGTTGCTTCTCAGCCAAGGGAGCGGGCTCACTCACAATTTTTCCTAAGAACACAGCCATGAATAAAGAATGGTACCAACACATCCTCCGAGAGCAACTTCTCCCAACCATCCAGGAACAGTTTGGTGACGAACAATGCCTTTTCCAGCATGATGGAGCACCTTGCCATAAGGCAAAAGTGATAACTAAGAGGCTCGGGGAACAAAACATCGATATTTTGGGTCCATGGCCAGGAAACTCCCCAGACCTTAATCCCATTGAGAAGTTGTGGTCAATCCTCAAGAGGCGGGTGGACAAACAAAAACCCACAAATTCTGACAAGCATTGATTATTCAAGAATGGGCTACCCTCAGTCAGGATGTGGCCCAGAAGTTAATTGACAAAATGCCAGGGCGGACTGTAGAGGTTTTGAAAAAGAAGGGTCAACACTGCAAATATTGACTCTTTGCATCAACTTCATGTAATTGTCAATAAAAGCCTTTGACACTTATGAAATGCTTGTAATTATACTTCAGTATTCCATAGTAACATCTGACAAAAATATCTAAAGACACTGAAGCAGCAAACCTTGTGGAAATTAATATTTGTATCATTCTCAAAACTTTTGGCCACGACTGTACAACTGACGACGGAAGTCAGCGTGCATGCGCCCGGCCCACCACAAGGAGTGCGCAATGGGACAAGGACATCCCAGCCGGCCAAACCCTCCCCTAACACGGACGACGCTGGGCCAATTGCGCGCCCCTCATGAGTCTCCCTGTCCCAGCCGGCTGCGACACAGCCTGGGATTGTAGTAACGCCTATAGACCGCTGCACCACTCGGGACGCCCCTCTGTTTCCCAGTTTGAGGGTGTTTGAAGGATCTACATTTGTAAGTGCCATTACATTGAGCACAACCGCTACACTTGTAGTTTCTATCCAATAGAGGCGCAAGGAGTGCGAGGATATTTTGGGGTGGTGAATCAGAGTTGAACAATTGATCGCTGAGATTTCTGCTCCACGAGAATATGACCAAGGGAGGGTCCGAAAACACATTACCGATACTGTCATCGGGATCTTAGAATGTGACACTGTTTGTGAACGATTCCCTTAATTTGTTCAGAGCACTTTGAACAGCACATAGTAAGAACCCAAGAATGTTTATTTTTGCGAGACTGTCAAGAATGTTTCTTTTGGCGAGACTGTCAAGAATGTTTCTTTTTGCGAGACTGTTCTTGCGATTTGTTTTGGATTTTCTCAATGGCAGAATTGATCTGACACCCCTTTTCCTTGAATTGTCTTTGCATCACAGCCATGTTTCTGTTGAAATCTGATAGTTTTTTGCAAATTCTTTTGATTCAACAGAATTGGCTGTAGGGCCAACTGTTTTTCAAGGGAAGCATGTGACAGGTCTCAGCCCTCAACAAACTGTTACGATCAGTAGGTTTCCTGTAAAGATCAGTGTATAGAACATTATCCTCACACAAGATCAGAAGATCAAGGAAACTGATTTAACGTGTGTCAGATTGCATAGTGAATCTCAGGGGCTCAGAACGAGAGTTTGGAACACCTGGAGCTGTGTTGCATCCCCCCTCCATAAAACAAAAATATCACACACACGCACGCACACACAAACACACACGACGAATGCACACACTTCCATTATACACAGTAATCTAGTCTGGTTTATAACATTCAGTATTTGAGGTTGTCCATGGCTCAGTCTTCACACCTCTCCCACTCTACCCCTCATTGATTGTCATGCTGTTAGATTGAACGGGAGGGCTTGTGTCAGCCAGTAAGAATGGCTTGTTATGTCAAACACTATCAGCCAAAGCCACTCAGCTCCATCCTGCCTCTCTCAGCTGGAGTACATCTGCTGCAGTAATGGTATCTGATTCCATCCCCACTACACACACACACACACACACACACACACACACACACACACACACACACAAACAAGTGGTGGAAAAAGTACCCAATTGTCATACTTGAGTAAAAGTAAAGTTACCTTAATAGAAAGTTACTCAAGTAAAAGTGAAAGTCACTCAGTAAAATATTACTTGAGTAAAAGTCTAAAAGTATTTGGTTCTAAATATACTTAAATATCAAAAGTAAAAGTTTATCATTTCAAATTCCTTCTATTAAGCAAAGCAGGTGGGACCACTTTCTTGTTTTTTAAAATGTATGTATAGCCAGGGGCACACTCCAACACTCAGACATTATTTACAAAAGATGCATTTGTGTTTAGTGAGTCCGTCAGAGGCAGTAGGGATGACCATGTGATGTCTTGATAAGTGTGTGAATTGGACCATTTTCCTGTGCTGCTAAGCATTCAAAATGTAACGAGTACATTATTTTCTTCAGGAATGTAGTGAAGTAAAAGTAAAAGTTGTCAAAAATATAAATAGTAAAGTACAGAAACCCCCAAAAACGACTTAAGTAACACTTTAGAGTATTTTTACTTAAGTACTTTACACCACTGCACACGCACACACACGCACACACACACACACACACACACACACACACGCACACACACACACAAACACACACACAAACACACACGCACACACGCACACACACACACACACACACACACACACACGGACTCCAACAAGCAGGCTTTAGCTTGCCCTATCTCTCGCAATGAGTGTGTTATTTTATCACTCCGTTTCATCCCCTTCCCGTCCTATTTTGCTCGTTGGCAGGGGGTATATGTGCTCCATACTTTGTTGCCATGGATACCACACACACCCTACATAGGAAATTCCACACAGAATAATAAGTGGTATAAGTAGAGTCTGTTTGCTCTCCAACAAACCACAGGATTAGAGGCATTTTCTTGTCAGAGGCATAAACTATTTTATGTTTGCGGGGAGAGAAAAAAAGCGAGAGCAAGGGCGTAGGAACTGGGGAGGACAGGGAAGACATGTCCCCCCAATGTTAGAAGCAGGTAAAATGTCCTCCCCCCCAATAACATTTTTGGAACTTTTATTTAGAAAAATGAGTTGACAGATTATTTGAGGGACTTTTATTCTGAAATGTGCTGGAAAGTGAGTCACTTTCCCCGCCCCTAATGACTGCTTCATTCTCACTCTTGGTTGTTACAAGCAGTATACCTGAGTAGCGGTGTGTGAGAAAAAGCACTGTGCAGCACCACCATCACTACTCACCGCACAGAGGAAAGTAACTGTTATTGGCAACAACAAAGTTAGTTTAAGTAAAAAGTGTATGAATGTGAATCAACTTTTATTCACATTCAAACCCCCACAGCAACTCGCCCAAGCCTCCCCCATTTCTCCTTCACCCAAATCCAGATAGCTGATGTTCTGAAAGAGCTGCAAAATCTGAACCCTTACAAATCAGCCGGACTAGACAATCTGGACCCTCTCTTTCTAAAATTATCTGCCAAAATTGTTGCAACCCCTATTACTAGCCTGTTCAACCTCTCTTTCGTATCGTCTGAGATCCCCAAAGATTGGAAAGCTGTCAGCGGTCATCCCCTCTTCAAAGGGAGATACTCTAGACCCAAACTGCTACAGACCTATATCTATCCTACCCTGCCTTTCTAAGGTCTTCGAAGCCAAGTTAACAAACAGATCACCGACCATTTCGAATCCCACCGTACCTTCTCCGCTATGCAATCTGGTTTCAGAGCTGGTCATGGGTGCACCTCAATATCAAACAATAAACAATATCATAACCGCCATCGATAAGAGACAATACTGTGCAGCCGTATTCATCGACCTGGCCAAGGCTTTTGACTCTGTCAATCACCACATTCTTATCGACAGACTCAACAGCCTTGGTTTCTCAAATGACTGCCTCGCCTGGTTCACCAACTACTTCTCTGATAGAGTTCAGTGTGTCAAATCGAAGGGCCTGTTGTCCGGACCTCTGGCAGTCTTCATGGGGGTGCCACAGGGTTCAATTCTCAGGCCGACTCTCTTCTCTGTATACATCATTGATGTCGCTCTTGCTGCTGGTGATTCTCTGATCCACCTCTACGCAGACGACACCATTCTGTATACTTCTGGCCCTTATTTTGACACTGTGTTAACTAACTTCCAGACGAGCTTCAATGCCATACAACTCTCCTTCCATGGCCTCCAACTGCTCTTAAATGCATGTAAAATTAAATATATGCTCTTCAACTGATCGCTGCCCGCACCTGCCCGCCTGTCCAGCATCACTACTCTGGACGGTTCTGACTTAGATTATGTGGACAACTACAAATACCTAGGTGTCTGGTTAGACTGTAAACTCTCCTTCCAGACCCACATTAAGCATCTCCAATCCAAAATTAAATCTAGAATCGGCTTCCTATTTCACAACAAAGCATCCTTCACTCATGCTGCCAAACATACCCTCGTAAAACTGACTATCCTACCGATCCTCGACTTCGGCGATGTCATTTACAAAATAGCCTCCAACACTCTACTCAACAAATTGGATGCAGTCTATCACAGTGCCATCCGTTTTGTCACCAAAGCCCCATATACTACCCACCACTGCGACCTGTACGCTTTCGTTGGCTGGCCCTCGCTTCATACTCGTCGCCAAACCAACTGGCTCCAGGTCATCTACAAGTCTTTGCTAGATAAAGCCCCGCCTTATCTCATCTCACTGGTCACCATAGCAGCACCCACCCGCAGCACGCGCTCTAGCAGGTATATTTCACTGGTCACCCCCAAAGCCAATTACTCCTTTGGCCGCCTTTCCTTCCAGTTCTCTGCTGCCAATGACTGGAACGAACTACACAAATCACTGAAGCTGGAGACTGATATCTCCCTCACTAACTTCAAGCACCAGCTGTCAGAGCAGCTTACAGATCACTGCATCTGTACATAGCCCATCTGTAAATAGCCCAACCAACTACCTCATCCCCATACTGTATTTATTTATTTTGCTCCTTTGCACCCCAGTATCTCCACTTGCACATTCATCTTCTGCACATCTATCACACCAGTGTTTAATTGCTATATTGTGATTACCTCGCCACTATGGCCTATTTGTTGCCTTACCTCCCTTGTCTTACCTCATTTGCACACCCTGTATATAGACTTTTTCTACTGTATTATCGACTGTATGTTTGTTTTACTCCATGTGTAACTCTGTGTTGTTGTATGTGTCGAACTGCTTTGCTTTATCTTGGCCAGGTCGCAGTTGTAAATGAGAACTTGTTCTCAACTAGCCTACCTGGTTAAATAAAGGTGAAATAAAAAAATTATAAAAATAAATAAATAAAATATATGTTAGAATGGTTGTGAGCAACTATAAGCTTTCGTCTGGCTAGTAGCTAGGTAGCTTTACATTTACAGTTTAAGCTGTGTCAGGTTTTTATCTAACTAGCTAACGCTGGGTAGTTCTGGCTGCGTGAAAAACTGATAGTGAGTATGTTTGAAGGCAATAATATTTGCTAGCTACAGAATTAGGGTCAGCAAGTTAGCAATGGATGTGCCACCAGTCAAGAAGAGAAAAGAGGACTCTTTTCAAAGGAGTGCAAAGGACTGTAAGTAAGGTTCTTGGGAACTGCCTGCACACCACCCCTGGCAAACTAGCTGGCAGATTTGAGTGCTTTCAACTTAGATTTATTTAACGTCACAGAAGGGGCGCAACTTTCACATGTCCCCCCACATTCTGAAATTGCATTTTTGGACCCCCGTGTATTATCAGGGGAATGTGATACAAAACGAGGAAACCGCGTGCTTTAGGACCATGCGGACTCCTCCGAGCGGTCGGGTAGGCTGTTTGAAGTGTTTATCCACCTGGATAAAAAATATATATATATTATGTGTCCCCCACTTCTAAAACCAAAGTTGCGCCCCCGCTTCACAGTGATTATGGGTTATGAAGGTGTTCCGTGTGTTAAGACTTTGTTTGGTGCGATCATGTACATGGCAGGGGAGTGACATCCATGAATAGACAGACAGACAGTGAGGGAGAGAGGGAGAGGTCACAAACTAACAGGTAAGCTAGTGAGAAGTGACCTCTCCAAGCCTATAGAGTTCGTCGACTGATGATCTGTCATGTGAATTCATCTGAATGATCATTTATGACCGATGAAATGATAGCAGCTCAAGTCTAGAGGCTGTGCTGCATGTGTTAACTTCTTGCAGGAGAGAGGCAGCCATGATGATATCTTTTTTTTTTTGATAGTTGTGTGGAGTGGAGATTGTTTCATTTCAGGTTGACCCTTCACGCCTACCTTTCCTGAATGGGAATATAACATAGAGGAGAGGAGAAAGAGGTGACAAAAGAGACACAATTGCAGGTCAATTAAGACCAGTGACATTTGTAACCACAGAGATGAGAGAGCAGCAAGGTAGAGAGGTTTTCCTCAACGCTGCGAGACAGTGTTTTCCATTAGTGTTGGCTAATCAGCCAGTTACAGACTCATTTTACAGCCAGCTACATTTTCCACTTCATTTTAACTGAGCTACTTTTAATTTAAACGTTTCAATTCGCTAGTCCGTCAAGCCCTCTTCCACTAGAATGAACAATATGCATCTTCTAGCTGTCAATAGGATTGGTGCCTGTCAGGTCACAAAGCCAGTGATTACAGGGAAACGCAGCAGAGAGGAAGAGGCGAAGCAAGAGGTTTCTGTCTCCCAAAAATCTGTCCAAAATAAGCCCAATGGATTTCTATTGGTTTATTTTGGACCTAAGCTTGTCGCCTGCCTTCGGGACAACAACTCTCATTGTTAGGGCGGAGATATGAGCATATCGTCATTATATTCTAGCGATTTTGGGAGGTAACCCCGACCGGGTTCGAGTCTCGAATCACTTGACGAGGTCTCTATGTGTTGTGTTAAAGCCACTACAATATACAGATCTCTGGTTGCAGTCTAATTTCTTAACATTGAGGGAGAGGGCATGATGCTCGTGAATTTGCATGTCCTATGTAATGTAAGTGGTAACAACGAGTCTAAATCCAGACAGCCTAATTATTGTTTTATGGCACATTCATTTATTTTCTTTTGTGTGTTTCACATTGCCTGCCACACGGAGTCGTGCAGCATTGGCTATTTACTGTGTGTTGATTGACAACTGAACAGCTAGTGTTGACTAGTGTATAAAAGGTGTCGAACTGACTGAATAAAGTCGATCTCCTATATTCCTTTGCCATTCATAAATCAAGCAAGGTGGTTATACACTGGCTGTACAAAACACTAAAGAACACTTTCCTAATATTGAGTTGCCCCCCCCCTGCCCTCAGAATAGCCTACAATTTATTGGGGCATGGACTCTATAATCCCCCATTCGATCAAGATGGTGAATCATCACTGCAGGAACAATAGGTAGTGGAGAGCCTCATTCTGGTCCAAATATGATCGTAAGGACCCTCACGAAGTCCAGGAATTAAAACTGAATTCAACAATATACTTTTTTTCTTTGACCTTAGTAGGAAAGCAACTAAATGTATTGAAAATGAATTAATTTGCCCAAGTTTATCATAAGACAAGAACAGAATTCATCAGCGATTTGTATGTCCTGAAACTTTCTGAAGAGACAATGTCCCTGTCTGTCTGTGTGTGGACGGTGCATGTCAATCACTTTATGTAGCTGTTAGCGATGATGCTAATGAAAACAGTCTTCTGATGGAAAGGCTTTTCCCAAAAACCTTTTCAATTAGAAAGTTAACTACAAAGTAGCCTATGCCTACCTGGCAGCATGATATCAGGATTATTTTCATCAATCCAGTGGATATTTGTTTTGCAAACTCTACCATCATGTGCACCACAAAAAAAACTGCTAAACAACAGCCTCTTGCTAGGTGCTAAACAACAGCCTCTTGCTAGGTGTTAAACAACAGCCTCTTGCTAGGTGTTAAACAACAGCCTCTTGCTAGGTGCTAAACAACAGCCTCTTGCTAGGTGTTAAACAACAGCCTCTTGCTAGGTGTTAAACAACAGCCTCTTGCTAGGTGTTAAACAACAGCCTCTTGCTAGGTGTTAAACAACAGCCTCTTGCTAGGTGTTAAACAACAGCCTCTTGCTAGGTGTTAAACAACAGCCTCTTGCTAGGTGCTAAACAACAGCCTCTTGCTAGGTGTTAAACAACAGCCTCTTGCTAGGTGTTAAACAACAGCCTCTTGCTAGGTGTTAAACAACAGCCTCTTGCTAGGTGTTAAACAACAGCCTCTTGCTAGGTGCTAAACAACAGCCTCTTGCTAGGTGTTAAACAACAGACTCTTGCTAGGTGTTAAACAACAGCCTCTTGCTAGGTGTTAAACAACAGCCTCTTGCTAGGTGTTAAACAACAGCCTCTTGCTAGGTGTTAAACAACAGCCTCTTGCTAGGTGTTAAACAACAGCCTCTTGCTAGGTGTTAAACAACAGCCTCTTGCTAGGTGTTAAACAACAGCCTCTTGCTAGGTGTTAAACAACAGCCTCTTGCTAGGTGTTAAACAACAGCCTCTTGCTAGGTGCACACTGGAATTAAAGGGGAACTGCACTCAGAAATGTACATTTCTTAAATCTACATTTCTTAGATTTTTCCCCAGACCTCAAACGTGGTCTCCTGGTGTGGTTTAGCATTGTTGTGCACTTTAAAATTATATATATAAAAAATTGGATGTTCTATTTTAAAAAGTGTGATTTTGACAGCGAAAACCTGAACAAACTGAGAAATACAGAAACCTGGAAAAACAAAAAATAAAATTTATTTCTCAAGATAATGTGGGCTATTTACTTCATTTTTTCTGTTTTTAATCAAATACATAAGTTGAAGAACAAACATCATTGTGCCAATTCATATATTGTAGTAAAACTGTAGATAATACTTTAATCTCAAGAGAAGACAGGTTAAATGTTTAAAAAAAATCTATCATGTTCTCTTAGAGTAGACAATAGTCCTGATCATACAGGCCTAGACCTAGACAATATCCAAAACCACTAACAATACACTAAATTCATAATTTTTTTGTCATTTGAATTGTAAAGTCATGTCTGTCTACACAATATCAAAACAAATGTTTCCAATCTTTGGGGTAAACTCGATAAAGTATTAATTAATTTAGTTGTGTATTCGGATGGAATCAAGGCATTAGGAAACACTGGGGAGATGATTTCACCATTTGTTTGTGTAACTGGCAGGCTCCATACTACAGTATTACCATACATTACAGAACAGTTATGTAGTCCTGTGGCCAGCAGGCTCCATACTACAGTATTACCATACATGACAGAACAGTTATGTAGTCCTGTGGCCAGCAGGCTCCATACTACAGTATTACCATACATGACAGAACAGTTATGTAGTCCTGTGGCCAGCAGGCTCCATACTACAGTATTACCATACATGACAGAACAGTTATGTAGTCCTGTGGCCAGCAGGCTCCATACTACAGTATTACCATACATAACAGAACAGTTATGTAGTCCTGTGGCCAGCAGGCTCCATACTACAGTATTACCATACATGACAGAACAGTTTTGTAGTCCTGTGGCCAGCAGGCTCCATACTACAGTATTACCATACATGACAGAACAGTTATGTAGTCCTGTGGCCAGCAGGCTCCATACTACAGTATTACCATACATAACAGAACAGGTAGGTAGTCCTGTGGCCAGCAGGCTCCATACTACAGTATTACCATACATGACAGAACAGTTTTGTAGTCCTGTGGCCAGCAGGCTCCATACTACAGTATTACCATACATGACAGAACAGTTTTGTAGTCCTGTGGCCAGCAGGCTCCATACTACAGTATTACCATACATAACAGAACAGTTATGTAGTCCTGTGGCCAGCAGGCTCCATACTACAGTATTACCATACATGACAGAACAGTTTTGTAGTCCTGTGGCCAGCAGGCTCCATACTACAGTATTACCATACATGACAGAACAGTTATGTAGTCCTGTGGCCAGCAGGCTCCATACTACAGTATTACCATACATAACAGAACAGTTATGTAGTCCTGTGGCCAGCAGGCTCCATACTACAGTATTACCATACATGACAGAACAGTTATGTAGTCCTGTGGCCAGCAGGCTCTCAGTGGAACTAGAGATGACAAAACAGTTATGTAGTCCTGTGGCCAGCAGGCTCTCAGTGGAACTAGAGATGACAGAACAGGTTATGAAGTCCTGTGGATGTGTCTCCAAGCACATCCACATCCTCCTATACAACAGGCTCAAAGTCAGAGGGTAAGTACCAATCACCCCCTTCCTCCTCCCACTACAGTCCCCTCTATTCCCATGTCCCATGTTCACAGAGAGAAGCCCTGTCCACTACTCATTCTTCACATGTTCACTGAGTCTGTCATTAAGTAGCATTGTTGTCACTATGTCAGGCAGTAGGCCGTCTCAAAACAGACTTAACATGCTCTGATCTGTGTCTCGTTTAAATTGGAACAGGCTCACAGAAAGACAACAAATTGTCATTTCAGATTAACAGTATACCGCCCAGCTGTACCCAAACCCCAGTCCACTCACTCTCCTCAATAAGAGGTCTAAAGCCTAAACACTTAAAAAAAAAAATCTTTCTCACTGACTATTTTTAATATACGAACAGATATAACTATGTTGTTTTTGTGTGAATAACATTAGTTTTGTGGATGTATTAGTTTGAGTGTTATGGAGTGGATGACACAAGGCTGGGAAAGCACATGGAGTATGCATGAGCGGACAGAATCAACGTTGCAAATGAATTTGGAGGGGCGAAATGAGAGCCGGCACTCGGCTACAGCCCGATTTCACAGCCACATCATTATAGCGAAGCAGCTCCCCGCCCTCCCAGCCCTCGCCCTAATGCAGGGAGAGAGACGGCCAAGGTCACTCGCCCTGCGGCCTAATGGGAGATGACAGGTGAGAAGAGATGCTCTAGACTTTGCCCATTAAACTAACATTTTTTAGGGTATGCATGTGACGCATACACTCACTCTCTCACGCAAACACACACACACACACATTAACACACACACACACACTCATTAACACACATACACACACACACACATACATTCACTCATGACCTTCATGTACTTTGTCTGGGGCTGGGCAGGTGTTGGAGATGTGCAGAGGAGTTGAGGGGATAGCCTATGTGGAAGTAGTGTCCTATTTCTCTAGGTTCAGGTGTCAAATAAATGAGTGCGTGTTACTCTACAGATCTCCACATATCAGAGAAGATCTGACAACTGGCTTCAAGCTTCAACTACTGATCAAGGGAATATTAATGAGGCATTGGTATTTCTGAAACAAAAGAGAAATAAACTGAGTGGACAAAGCATTGCCCTCAAAACAGCCTCAATTCGTCGAGGCATGGACTCTACAAGGTTTCGAAAGCGTTCAACAGGGATGCTGGCCCATGTTGACTCCAATGCTTCCCACAGTTGCGTCAAGTTGGTTGGTTATCCTTTGGGTGGTGGACCATTCTTGATACACACGGGAAACTGTTGAGTGTGAAAAACCCAGCAACGTTGCAGTTCCTGAAGCACTCAAACCGGTGCGCCTGGCACCTACTACCATACCCTGTTCAAAGGCACTTACATATTTTGTGTTGCTCATTCACCCTCTGAATGGTACGCTTACACATTCCATGTCTCAATTGTCTCAAGGCTTAAAAATCCTTCTTTAACCTGTCTCCTCCCCTTCATCTACACGGATTGAAGTGGATTTAATAAGTGCTATAAATATGGGATCATATCTTTCACCTGGATTCACCTGGTCAGTCTATGTCATGGAAAGAGCAGGTGTTCCTAATGTTTTGTACACTCCGTGTAAATCGCCAATACACATTAAGCTAATACACGTTTTTACAAAGAGTAAATTGCTTTGCTATTTGATTACAAGGTATAGCCACAAATAGCATAGACGACAGAATCAATTATGTTTGATTATGTATAACCTTGACCTGTAGAGAAACTGGAGTTTGTAGCATAACTGTAGAGAAAACACCTGACAACCCTGCTCCTGATGTTTCCTCACTCACACCTTTTGTAGTCGTTCTGACACCGTTAAGACGTAGTTTCTCAGAAACATAAATATCTGCAGATGAAAGAAGAGCAAATAACACATTTTCTCTCATCTCCTCATCAAACTGTCATTTAACTAACTGAGCTTCCTGGTCACTAATAAAAATGCAAAAGGATGGTCTCTCTCAGCCTTCTCTCTCTGTTCATACAATAGCAATACCTAGTGGCACCTTTATTGGGGAGGACGGGGGGCTCGTGGTAATGACTGGAGCGGAAATAAGTGGAATGGTATCAAGTACATCAAACACATGGTTTCCATTCCATTCGCTCTGTTCCAGCCGTTATGATGTGCCGTCCTCCCCTCAGCAAGCCTCCACTGCTACCCAGTGTGAAGTTTGTCTGGGGTCTTGACCATAATGAACTGGCCCTGCTCTACAACACGTTCTGTAACCCGGACACAGGGTTCAGAGACACGTTTCATTGGCATGTCATTATCTCCTGGACAGGGATGTTGCATGCTATATCAACAGCGGACGGTTAACACTTTGTACCAACCACATTATCTATCGTAAAACCCTTTGTCAGTCACAATGTTTAATGCTGTTTCCTACCGGGTGCTAGAAATGACATTGACATGATAATACGTAGTCTGTTAAATATGGTCATGAATGTATAACATTGTTCAAATGGCTACAACTGATAAAAGACTATACATGTACGGAACATGAAGCTCCTATTTCCTGTTAATGTCTCAGTCATTATGTTGTTTGTGTTCAAACCTGACACAATCCTTATTCAGTACCCTGACCTGTGAGAATTTGTGTTCTGTTTCCGAGTGGCTTACTTTTTGAATTTCACAAAGTACAAATTACAATAACAAGTTATTAAATCACAATCATATTATAGCATGCGTGTATTTATATATGTGTGTGTGTGTGTGTGTGTGTGTGTCGCTCTCTGATGGATTCGCCCTGGAAATCAACTTAATCATAGCATTGAGAGATTATGATGGGCATAGCAACCAACTAACAATCCCATTAACAAGGCTGTTGCTCTCTAAATACAAACTCTACATTCATCAAGTAATAATTTCGAGCAGAACATTTGATTGAAATCCTTGATGCATCACAGACAAGCATGCTATAGCAATATCAACAGATGTTCGATTGGCCGAGGCAAGAAAACAAAGAGAAATGGAACGTATTAGTCTGAGACGGTTCTGCAGATGCTGTGTCAGGTCACGAAACACAGGATGACTCTCAGATCCAAAATGACTCACAGTTTCCTGTTTAAACAGTATATTTTAAGCTACTGTTATACTTGTGGTATAAATGGCCATTTGAACGGATTGGGTATTTCTTTCTTGCCCTCCATCCTCTGTATCCATCGTTCTTCCTCTCTCTTTATCTGTCTCTTCTCCCCACATCAGTCAAGTGTCTGATAGCATCAGTTGTCCAGATGTCCTGAGCTTCATCAACGACAGCACATCACAACCCTGACACCCTGCATCCCCTCCCCACCAACATCCCAACCCTGACACCCTGCATCCCCTCCCTACCTACATCCCAACCCTGACACCCTGCCTCCCCTCCCCACCTACATCACAACCCTGACACCCTGCATCCCCTCCCTACCTACATCACAACCCTGACACCCTGCCTCCCCTCCCCACCTACATCACAACCCTGACACCCTGCCTCCCCTCCCCACCTACATCACAACCCTGACACCCTGCCTCCCCTCCCCACCTACATCACAACCCTGACACCCTGCATCCCCTCCCCACCTACATCACAACCCTGACACAAGGGGGTAAGGGTAGGGGGTAGGGGGTAAGGGTAGGGAGTAAGGGTAGAGGGTAATATGGGGGAGGGAGATGAAGGTCGGGGTTTTCAATTCCCATCATTTTTTAAAGTAATTTCAGCAAAATGTAATAGGTAATGACTGCGGGTTATGGTAATTTTCCAATTAATCCAAATTAAATATGATCTAATGTAGATATGTTTTAAGTGTGTGAATGCTTGTCTAACAAGAAGTTAAGACTGATCATTGATATGTGCATGACAAAAAGAAAACAGGCTAATAATATTCATGATTTTTATTATAATTAATATTTATTTAACTAGGCAAGTCAGTTAAGAACAAATTCTTATTTGACGGCCTACCCCGGTCAAACCCGGACGACGCTGGGCCAATTGTGCGCCGCCCTATGGGACTCCCAATCACGGCCGGTTGTGATACAGCCTGGAACCGAACCAGGGTCTGTAGTGACACCTCTAGCACTGAGATCCCCATAATACTACGAATAACACTAATACTAATAATAATAACAATATACAACTGTAATTATCTTTATTAGAAAGTCATTGCACAAATAAAATGTGCAATGTTAAATAATACATGTTAAAGAGTTAAATAGATGTGGTATTTATCTATCGATCTATCTATTTGTCTATCTATTTGTCTGTCTGTCTGTCTATCTATCTATCTATCTATCTATCTATCTATCTATCTATCTATCTATCTATCTATCTATCCATCCATTTCTGTCTCTGCGTGCCTCCAGTATCCCACCATCTAAACTGATCAGCAACAGCACTTCCTGCTGACTCCAGCCAGTCGATTTGAGAAGCCATATCAATTGTGCATTCAAACACCAGATCGCTTTGACATTCTGCCTGACATTCAGGTAGCATAGCAACAAGACAACACAGTTATGAGCCTGGTGTGATAATGTAGATGCTTTTGAAAAGGTTGACATGCGAGGGGTTAGTGTGACTTGCCTCTTCTTTTCAACCTAGCTCAAGAATCTAATTTGAAATTCAAAGCACCTTTTTTTGTATCTGAAAATAGCTTTACAAGCAGTTTATAAATACGTCCCAAAGGGAGAGAGAGTTACTATAGTTCCAGTCTAAGGTGACACACTACTGCTGCTTTCTTAGCTGAATGTAAATGACCATGGCAAGTATAATAAAACTGATAGCCAAATAGAAGGAGCACATAAAACATGAGCTGGTCAGAAGGGGTTATGTAAATGCGGTTTTCGACCGACGAGCTAAATTCATAATTCATAAAGATTAAAGATGAATTCCATATGAGGGCATTCCTTCTTTGATTGGCACTCTCCATTAAAAATGCAAGCCCAAAGAGATTTTGTTTTTTCCTTAACTCTTTCAAATATTACCAATACTCCTCGCAGAACCACTTAGTCTATATAATATTACTGCTGTTGCGCTCATGCAGCTACTACTGGGGTCCACACAAAACATAAAACATGACATAATACAGAACATGAATAGACAAGAACAGCTCAAGGATCTCAACAATAATAATATAATACTAATAACACTCCCTACATCCACTAGGATCACTAATAGGCACAAACACTCCAAAATAGCTGAATCCAGATCTTGTATCCACTAAACATGAAGTCATCAAAGTGGACTCTTGTTGTTCACTAATAAAACGAACAGTAACAATAAAAGCTCCACTCTGCCCAGAAACATGGCAGAAGGCAACTCTATACTTTATCATTTACTGAATGATGCAATTAGCAACCATGGCTGTGCAGCTGTGGCCTGGCTGATTGTGTTTGAGCCGCACCGAGTGGGCCTCTCTCTCTCTCTCTCTGGACATCCCCTGAGATGGAGGCAGAGATTCGAGAGATAGAAAAAGCTCTGAAACAGAATAAAGACAAAAGGCCCCCTCAAAGGATAAGGGTTGTTTGTTACATTGAAACTGAGACACAAAGTTAGTTTCTTGTTCTTGTTGTTTCTGTGTTTTATGACATGGGTCGGTCGTTATCTCATAATTGCAGATAGGAATTAAAAGCCCCCGATGATAAGATGGTGGCTCTGAGGATCTTGCTTCATGCATCTTGCTGGTTTTTGGTCTACTTTTTTATTTGATTACTTAATACTTTGTTTGCTCAGAATGTTCCTGCAAAAAGAATATATGGGAAAATGTTTATTCTATTCCACTGAATCATTTACCTTGTTAGTATTCTTGTATTTTATAATTTTTTATGTTGTTGAATTGTCCAGAAGAAACTGCAAGTAAGCATTTCGTTGGACAGTGTATACCATGCGAATCCTGTAAAACTTGAAACCTAAAACTCACCCTCTTTTAATTTCACACAACAACAACAAAAATCATTTACAAAAAGATGCAGGGCTTGGTTTTGGGGGAAACCCCCAGGGTAAAGGGACTTTTGACACGGATGGCCACATATCTTCTCCCCCTCCACCATGACTCTCACCCCCCTCCACCCACTCCGCCCCCTCACCCCCCTCCACCCTGACCCTCACCCCCTCCACCCACTCCGCCCCTCACCCCCTCACCCCCTCCACCCTGACCCTCACCCTCCACTCCACCCACTCCGCCCCTCACCAGGCCCCCTCAGCTCACAGTTGGAGCAGCTAAAGTTTACAACAGTGGACTTGTGTAATTAGTGGAGCACTTAGTCAGTGACATTATGCCGTAGAGAGGGAGGGGCAGAGACAAAGAGACAGGGCCCCGGAGCACTAACACAACAATATCTGTTCAGAGACAATAAACAGGCAGAGCAGTACAGTGAGGGGAGAAAGCAAAAAAAAAAACTCCATTAATGAGATGGGAGGAAGTGAAGGTTACTGCAATAGAGCAGTCACAGATTCTTACTTAAGAATTTCATTAATTATTCACACTAACTCTATCTACGGTACTGTACATAAAGCATTCACAAGCACTGTATAGATTTGATCAAACAGTGTTATCAAATGTTACATTTTATGGGTGGGCTATGAATGATGTATATACTCGGGCCTGGACCATACCGGTACCGCCACATTCGATAGTATCGTGGCACGGATACAAAACAAAAAGCAGATTTAATGTCCTTAGGAAAACAGCCCGAACATTGGAAACAAACATCATTATGATGTCATCCAGAATCACATGTATTTATTTTACAATATGTTACATACAGAAGATACATATTGAAGATACTGATATTGTCCCAGGCCTAACACACAGTATACATTGAGTTAATGTAAACACCAATAAACAGTCATTTATCCCAACAAATAAGTCTTACTGAAATGTTCTGCTAGGTTTGATCCCATAGGATGATGTGGCATTCTCTAGCAGAGGGTTGTATCCACTTAAACAGCTACATCTGACCACACATCACTGTTTGGCTGAGTATGTCAAGAGGCAAGAGCGGCAGTTAGTTTGAGTCTTTTGTCTAGGGTATAGCATAATAATAATAATAATATCTTCCATTTAGCATATGCTTTTATTCAAAGGGACTTATAGTCATGTATGCATACAGTATATTTAAGGGTGGCCCCAGGAACCAAACCCAGAATCCTGGCGTTGCGAGCATCAAGTTTGTCACTAAGCTAAGGACCCTGGGACTGAACACCTCCCTCTGAAACTGGATCTTGGACTTCCTGATGGGCCGACCCCCCCATGTGGTGAGAAGAGGCAACAACACATCCGCCAGCTGACCCTCAACACGGGGGCCCCTCAGGGCTGTGTGCTAAGCCCCCTCCTGTACTCCTTGTTCACCCACCAACAAACTGTGTGGCCACGCACGACTTCAACTCCCTTATCAAGTTTGCTGACGACACAACGGTGGTAGACTTGGGTCAAGAGCTTCAAGTTCCTCGGTGTCCACATCACTGAGGACTTAACACGGTCCTCTCACACCAAAACTGTAGTCACCCGAGACATAGACTGTTCTCCATGTTCCCCATCCAGCAGGCGGTACCGGTGCATCAAGGCTCAGACCAACAGACTCCTAAACAACTTCTATCCCCTGGCCATAAGACTGTTAAATGGCTAACAACTACTGCTCTCCCTCTCCCACAGACTATCCACACTGACTCTATGTCCATCCACAGGTCACTACCCACTCAGACACAACCTACGTCGCTGCTACAATGATTATTGATTAGCTGTATTACTCCATCACGCTGCTGTCCATTGATTATTGACTTCCATTACCATTAGTATCTATATATATATATATATATATATATATATATATATACATACAGTATATATACATATATATATATATCCTGCTACTGGTCACTATTACTCCTGTTTACATGTATATATTACCATTAAGGTCTATAAAGTCTATGAAGTCTACACCTGTTATATTCGACGCATGTGACAAATAACATTTGATTTGATTAGTATATGACCATAAGTATTTATATATTCCTGCTACCAGTCACTTTTCAGCCCTGTTTACAGGTATATCCTACTACCAGACACTTTTCAGTCCTGTTTACATGTATATCCTGCTACCAGACACTTTTCAGCCCTGTTTACAGGTATATCCTACTACCAGACACTTTTCAGCCCCAGGTATATCCTATACATGTAAACAGGGCTGAAAAGTGTCTGGTAGTAGGATATACCTGTAAACAGGGCTGAAAAGTGTCCGGTAGTAGGATATACCTGTAGGATATACCTGTAAACAGGGCTGAAAAGTGTCCGGTAGTAGGATATACCTGTAAACAGGGCTGAAAAGTGTCCGGTAGTAGGATATACATGTAAACAGGGCTGAAAAGTGTCTGGTAGCAGGAATATATAAATACTTATGGTCATATACTAATCAAATCAAATGTTATTTGTCACATGCGACGAATATAACAGGTGTAGACTTTACAGGTGTAGACCTTAATGGTAATATATACATGTAAACAGGAGTAATAGTGACCAGTAGCAGAATAAATATATAGATACTAATGGTAATGGAAGTCAATAATCAATGGACAGCAGCATGATGGAGTAATACAGCTAATCAATAATCATTGTAGCAGCGGCGTAGGTTGTGTCTGAGTGGGTAGTGACCAGCCCTGTTTACATGTATATCCTAATACCAGACACTTTTCAGCCCTGTTTACAGGTATATCCTGCTACCAGTCACTTTTTATGTATAAACCCACCTCAACCACTCCAGTACCCCTGCATGTTGAATAAGGTACTGACCTGTATATACAACCACTCCAGTAACCCTGCATGTTGAATAAGGTACTGAGACTGACCTGTATATACAACCACTCCAGTACCCCTGCATGTTGAATAAGGTACTGAGACTGACCTGTATATACTTTTATTCTCGTGTTTCTTTAACTCGTCGTAGTTCTTGTGTAGTTTTTATTCTTCTTGTGTAGTTTTATTCTACTTTCTATTTCTATCTATATTATTATTATTAACACTGTATTGTTGGGAAAGAGTTCTGAAGGTTAGAATATCACTGTACTGTTTTACACAAGTTGGATCCTGCGGGCAATAAACGTTGAAACTTTACACCATTCTCTACCAATGTCTTACTGAATCATGCTCATCCACCACTCCCCAACCGTCTTATTCAAACCAAGAGGCATGGATATCTCCCTCCCTGACATGTTATTCAAACCAAGAGGCATGGATATCTCCCTCCCTGACATGTTATTCAAACCAAGAGGCATGGATATCTCCCTCCCTGACATGTTATTCAAACCAAGAGGCATGGATAACTCCCTCCCTGACATGATAATCCATGCTTTAACTTTGGAGAATTCTTGACTATTGTTTGCTTGAAACAGGAAGTACTATAATTAATGGCACCCCATCTGTAATGTACTGTAATTAATGGCACCCCATCTGTAATGGAGTACTGTAATTAATGGCACCCCATCTGTAATGAAGTACTGTAATTAATGGCACCCCATCTGTAATGGAGTACTGTAATTAATGGCACCCCATCTGTAATGGAGTACTGTAATTAATGGCACCCCATCTGTAATGAAGTACTGTAATTAATGGCACCCCATCTGTAATGGAGTACTGTAATTAATGGCACCCCATCTGTAATGGAGTACTGTAATTAATGGCACCCCATCTGTAATGAAGTACTGTAATTAATGGCACCCCATCTGTAATGGAGTACTGTAATTAATGGCACCCCATCTGTAATGAAGTACTGTAATTAATGGCACCCCATCTGTAATGAAGTACTGTAATTAATGGCACCCCATATGTAATGAAGTACTGTAATTAATGGCACCCCATCTGTAATGGAGTACTGTAATTAATGGCACCCCATCTGTAATGGAGTACTGTAATTAATGGCACCCCATCTGTAATGAAGTACTGTAATTAATGGCACCCCATCTGTAATGGAGTACTGTAATTAATGGCACCCCATCTGTAATGGAGTACTGTAATTAATGGCACCCCATCTGTAATGAAGTACTGTAATGAATGGCACCCCATCTGTAATGAAGTTCTGTAATTAATGGCACCCCATCTGTAATGAAGTACGTTAATTAATGGCACTCTGATCTAAATCCCAGTCACCAAACTTTTGATTCCCCTGTGTTCTCCCATCCTCCCATCCACCCAGGCCCTGTGTCCAGACAGACGGCACAGAACAGGCCTCTCCCCCCCATCTCCCTCTAATCTCATCTAATTACAGACGTCACTCCTGGTCCAATCAGCAGGCAGGCTGCGATTAGCCCTATAACATATGGTATGGCAGTGAAACCCTGGGTTAGCCAGACCACTATCCAGATGTAGGATCTTAATTTGATCACTCTGTTGTTGCAGGAAATCTCCTGCACTGGAGGACATGCAAACTTGTAGTGTATTTAAAAAGGCTTCTAAAGTTTGTAATTTCCACTTTAAAATGACAGACTTGATTTGTACTAGCTAAAAAGGTATCAACTCCACCAAAAATGTCCATGAACTATGATCCACACAATAATTCACTGTTCCTTTTGCTGCAAGATTATTTTCCTGCTGTGAGAAGCAGGTCAAATTAAGATCTCGCATCTGTACCTCACAGGGGAAATATATCCACAACATATTGTAGGGAGAGGCTGGAAACTTGGAACGAGGAGTGCTGTGTTGTGTTGCACTGGTGCGTGGGTGATGATACAGATTACGGAACAAGAAACCAAAATGGAGAGGCGACTGACTGTAAGTCTTAACAGTCCCCAAGGAAGACGGATACTTACTAAAGGAAAAGAAAAACGATCCGCTAGTAAAACAACACACAATCCGATAAAAACAAATTGAAAATAGACACATAGAGTGAAATGTACTATTCTACTACACAAACAGTGTTTTGTACAGTAATGCCACACAGCTCCTCTTCATTTGGTTGGATCTGTTTATTGACGGGTTGCAGTTAAGTGGAGGAGTGAAACAGATCTAGCGAGACCAGATAGTGATCAATGCAGCCTTGGTCAGAGACTCACTGGGACTCACATGAATAATGTCTTAAAGGCCAGGGGGAAGAACAACCCTGCACTCTGTCACAGTACTGCTGCCTACTGCTGCTATTAGAGAGAGATCTGCGAGGAAGCATTTACAGTAAACACTAACAATTACACACACACTGTTCCTTGTACTCTCTACACATTAGAAACATCAAGAACACAGACACAAAGAGCACTGAAAATACATTGCCCATCTATAGACATCAACGCATAAAGATAGTGATGGTTCCACCATCGCACAACACACACAGCAAACACACATAGTCACACACACACACACACACACACACAAACAAAGCATCTTTCCAAAGTGAAGATGAAAGCCGGCTCATTTAAAACCCACTCCTCATAGCCTCTTCAGGGATGAGATAACAATGGTGAGTGGAGGCCAAGGAAACTCATCACCATGATGAGAACCCCAGGCCTACGGCAGTGGTGCTATCTGCATCCCTGGTGCTATCTGCATCCCTGGTGCTATCTGCATCCCTGGTGCTAGGGAAACCATCCCTACACCAGGGAAACCACCCCTACACCAGGGAAACCACCCCTACACCAGGGAAACCATCCCTACACCAGGGAAACCACCCCTACACCAGGGAAACCATCCCTACACCAGGGAAACCACCCCTATACCAGGGAAACCATCCCTACAGCAGAGAAACCACCCCTACACCAGGGAAACCATCCCTACACCAGGGAAACAATCCCTACACCAGGGAAACCACCCCTACACCAGGGAAACCACCCCTATACCAGGGAAACCACCCCTATACCAGGGAAACCATCCCTACACCAGGGAAACCATCCCTACACCAGGGAAACCATCCCCACACCAAGGAAACCATCCCTACACCAGGGAAACCATCCCCACACCAAGGAAACCATCCCTACACCAAGGAAACCATCCCTACGCCAAGGAAACCATCCCTACGCCAGGGAAACCATACCTACGCCAGGGAAACCATCCCTACACCAGGGAAACCATCCCTACACCAGGGAAACCACCCCTACACCAGGGAAACCATCCCTACAGCAGAGAAACCACTACCTACAGCAGAGAAACCACCCCTACAGCAGGGAAACCAACCCTACAGCAGAGAAACCACCCCTACACCAGGGAAACCATCCCTACACCAGGGAAACAATCCCTACACCAGGGAAACCATCCCTACACCAGGGGAACCATCCCTACACCAGGGAAACCACCCCTACACCAGGGAAACCATCTCTACAGCAGAGAAACCACCCCTACACCAGGGAAACCAACCCTACAGCAGAGAAACCACCCCTACACCAGGGAAACCATCCCTACACCAGGGAAATCAACCCTACACCAGGGAAACCATCCCTACACCAAGGAAACCATCCCTACACCAGGGAAACCATCCCTAGACCAAGGAAACCATCCCTACACCAAGGAAACCATCCCTACACCAGGGAAACCACCCCTACACCAGGGAAACCATCCCTACACCAGGGAAACCATCCCTACAGCAGAGAAACCACCCCTACACCAGGGAAACCAACCCTACAGCAGAGAAACCACCCCTACACCAGGGAAGCCATCCCTACACCAGGGAAACCATCCCAACAGCAGAGAAACCAACCCTACACCAAGGAAACCATCCCTACACCAGGGAAACCATCCCTACACCAGGGAAACCATCCCTACACCAGGGAAACCATACCTACACCAGGGAAACCATCCCTACACCAGGGAAACCATCCATACACCAAGGAAACCATCCTTACACTAGGGAAACAGTACCTACGCCAGGGAAACCATCCCTACACCAGGGAAACCAACCCTACACCAAGGAAACCATCCTTAGACCAGGGAAACCAACTCTACATCAGGGAAACCTACACCAGGGAAACCATCCTTACATCAGAGAAACCACCCTTACACCAGGGAAACCTTCCCTACGCCAGGGAATACATCACTACATCAGAGAAACTACCCCTTCACCAAGGAAACCATCCCTACACCAGGGAAACCATCCCTACACCAAGGAAACCACCCCTACACCAAGGAAACCATCCATACACCAGGGAAACCATCCCTACACCAAGGAAACCATCCCTACACCAAGGAAACCATCCCTACACCAGGGAAACCATCCCTACACCAAGGAAACCATCCCTACACCAAGGAAACCATCCCTACACAAAAGAAACCATCCTTACACCAGAGAAACCACCCCTACACCAGGGAAACCACCCCTACACCAGGGAAACCATCCCTACACCAGGGAAACCAACCCTACACCAGGGAAACCACCCCTACACCAAGGAAACCATCCTTACACTAGGGAAACCCTACCTACGCCAGGGAAACCATCCCTACACCAGGGAAACCAACCCTACACCAGGGAAACCATCCCTACACCAGGGAAACCATCCCTACACCAGGGAAACCATCCCTACACCAGGGAAACCAACCCTACACCAGGGAAACCACCCTACACCAAGGAAACCATCCTACACTAGGGAAACCCTACCTACACCAGGGAAACCATCCCTACACCAGGGAAACCACCCCTACACCAGGGAAACCATCCCTACACCAGGGAAACCATCCCTACAGCAGAGAAACCACCCCTACACCAGGGAAACCAACCCTACAGCAGAGAAACCACCCCTACACCAGGGAAGCCATCCCTACACCAGGGAAACCATCCCAACAGCAGAGAAACCAACCCTACACCAAGGAAACCATCCCTACACCAGGGAAACCATCCCTACACCAGGGAAACCACCCCTACACCAGAGAAACCACCTACACCAGTGAAACCATCCCTACACCAGGAAACCAACCCTACACCAGGGAAACCATCCATACACCAAGGAAACCATCCTTACACTAGGAAACCATCCATACGCTAGAAACCATCCCTACACCAGGAAACCAACTCTACACCAAGGAAACAATCCTTAAAACAGGGAAACCATCCCTACACCAGGAAACCATCCCTACACCAGGGAAACCAACTCTACACCAAGGAAACCATCCTTAGACCAGGGAAACCAACTCTACATCAGGGAAACCTACACCAGGGAAACCAACTCTACATCAGGAAACCTACACCAGGGAAACCATCCTTACATCAGAGAAACCACCCTACACCAGGAAACCTTCCCACGCCAGGGAATACATCACTACATCAGAGAAACCATCCCTACACCAGGGAAACCACCCCTACACCAAGGAAACCATCCTTACACTAGGGAAACCATACCTACGCCAGGGAAACCATCCCTACACCAGGGAAACCAACCCTACACCAAGGAAACCATCCTTAGACCAGGGAAACCAACTCTACATCAGGGAAACCTACACCAGGGAAACCATCCTTACATCAGATAAACCACCCCTACACCAGGGAAACTATCCCTACACCATGAAAACCATCCCTACACCAGGAAACTATCCCTACACCAAGGAAACCATACCTACACCAGGGAAACCATCCCTACACCAAGGAAACCATCCCTACACCAAGGAAACCATCCTTACACCAGAGAAACCACCCCTACACCAGGGAAACCATTCCTACACCAGGGAAACTATCCCTACACCAGGGAAACCATCCCTACACCAGGGAAACCAACCCTACACCAGAGAAACCACCCCTACACCAAGGAAACCATACCTACACCAGGAAACCATACCTACACCAGGAAACCATCCTTAGACTAGGGAAACCAACTCTACATCAGGGAAACCTGCACCAGGAGAAACCATCCCTACACCAGGGAAACCATCCCTACACCAGGGAAACCATCCCTACAGCAGAGAAACCAACCCTACACCAAGGAAACCATCCCTACACCAGGGAAACCATCCCTACACCAGGGAAACCACCCCTACACCAGAGAAACCACCCCTACACCAGTGAAACCATCCCTACACCAGGGAAACCAACCCTACACCAGGGAAACCATCCATACACCAAGGAAACCATCCTTACACTAGGGAAACCATCCATACGCCAGGGAAACCATCCCTACACCAGGGAAACCAACTCTACACCAAGGAAACAATCCTTAAAACAGGGAAACCATCCCTACACCAGGGAAACCATCCCTACACCAGGGAAACCAACTCTACACCAAGGAAACCATCCTTAGACCAGGGAAACCAACTCTACATCAGGGAAACCTACACCAGGGAAACCAACTCTACATCAGGGAAACCTACACCAGGGAAACCATCCTTACATCAGAGAAACCACCCCTACACCAGGGAAACCTTCCCCACGCCAGGGAATACATCACTACATCAGAGAAACCATCCCTACACCAGGGAAACCACCCCTACACCAAGGAAACCATCCTTACACTAGGGAAACCATACCTACGCCAGGGAAACCATCCCTACACCAGGGAAACCAACCCTACACCAAGGAAACCATCCTTAGACCAGGGAAACCAACTCTACATCAGGGAAACCTACACCAGGGAAACCATCCTTACATCAGATAAACCACCCCTACACCAGGGAAACTATCCCTACACCATGAAAACCATCCCTACACCAGGGAAACTATCCCTACACCAAGGAAACCATACCTACACCAGGGAAACCATCCCTACACCAAGGAAACCATCCCTACACCAAGGAAACCATCCTTACACCAGAGAAACCACCCCTACACCAGGGAAACCATTCCTACACCAGGGAAACTATCCCTACACCAGGGAAACCATCCCTACACCAGGGAAACCAACCCTACACCAGAGAAACCACCCCTACACCAAGGAAACCATACCTACACCAGGGAAACCATACCTACACCAGGGAAACCATCCTTAGACTAGGGAAACCAACTCTACATCAGGGAAACCTACACCAGGGAAACCATCCCTACACTAGGGAAACCATCCCTACACCAGGGAAACCATCCCTACACTAGGGAAACCATACCTACACCAGGGAAACCAACCCTACACCAAGGAAACCATCCTTAGACCAGGGAAACCAACTCTACATCAGGGAAACCTACACCAGGGAAACCATCCTTACATCAGGGAAACCATACCTACACCAGGGAAACCAACTCTACATCAGAGAAACCACCCCTACACCAGGGAAACCTTCCCTACGCCAGGGAATACATCACTACACCAGGAAAACCTCAGTGCAAACCGCAGCAATGTTCCAACATCTAGTGGAAAGCCTTCCCAGAAGACTGGAGGCTGTTATAGCTGCAGCAAAAGGGGGGGCAACTCCATATTAATGCCCCTGATTTTGGAATGTGATGTTTGACGAGCAGGTGTCCACATACTTTTGGTCATGTAGTGTATATGGTGATAATGGTATTCCTGTATTCCTGCCTCCCCTGCTTCTTTCCCTTTCTCCCATCCTCTTTGCCATCCTTTTGAAAAGGAAGACACTACATTTAAATGACATAGGCAGTTTACAGTAAGAGTACACTGGGGAAATAGAAGGAGAGAGGGAAAGAGAAAAGACTAGGATGTGAAACAGATTTCTAGTAGATTGAAGAGAGAGAGAGAGAGAGAGAGAGAGAGAGAGAGAGAGAGAGAGAGAGAGAGAGAGAGAGAGAGAGAGAGAGAGAGAGAGAGAAAGCTCATTGTAACACTCCTGTCCTTGATCTCTGAGCTCTATGTTGTTCTGATGGGAGGAGAATATACATTTTTCATCATTCTCCCTCCTTTGTTGGTGTGGGTTGCTTTTGTCCAAGTAAGGCCAATGGAAGTCAGAGGGCATTAGTTTCAGAGTGAGATGCCTAGTGAGCCACTCCTTATATGTGAAACATAAGCCTATGCAATCCCAGAGTGCTCTTTGTTATCCCTGCAGCGGACGGAGGGCTAGTGCATGGCTATTTACATGCAAATGGCCGCCCAACGCTCCCCCTTCCTCCCTTTGTCCCACACTGCATTCACTCTATCTCTCAGTCAGAGGAGAGGTGCACTGTATAACGAGAACGACGAGGTTCCCTTCCTCTACTATCCACAGAAGAGAAGAAGAGGAGAGGAGAAGGAGAAGAGGAGAAGAGGAGAGGAGAGGAGGAGAGGTGAAGGAGGAGAAGAGGAGAGGTGCACTGTATAACGAGAACGACAAGTACGAGGTTCCCTTCCTCTACCATACACAGAAGCATCACCTTCACAGGGATGTCAACAAATTATATATTACCCACAGGGGTGTCAACAAATGATTACATTACGGCTATGATTGCTGTGTTCGATCTAACACAGATATGATCCCAATGAAGCGGACAAGAGGAATGGAGAGACGATGAGGAATGGAAGAAGGAAGGTGGTCATGGAAGATTTCCATGTAGGTGTTTATTTGACATAATGTCTAACAACATGGTGTATTGACAACCAGTGCTGTGTTAGAGCCATGGTGAGCTTCCCTTTGGTATGTCTCACAGACTATATATTCAGAAAGAAGTGCTAGTGGCTTTGTGTGATTATATGGTTTGGCATTAACAGGCTTTAAGCATCCGCTCCTTAAAACCTGTGCCTTGAAAACATAGAAAACACACATGACTCGTTTGAATATTTACTCACATAGACACACACATATCTGTGTGGCTGAATCATTTCACACATACAGACACAAACAAAACATAAAAGCCCTTAGAGAGAGAGAGAAAGAGAGAGAGAGAGAGAGACGGAGAGAGAGAGAGAGAGAGAGAGAGAGAGAGAGACGGAGAGAGAGAGAGAGACGGAGAGAGAGAGAGAGAGAGAGAGAGAGAGAGAGAGAGAGAGAGAGAGAGAGAGAGAGAGAGAGACGGAGAGACGGAGAGAGAGAGAGAGAGAGAGAGAGAGAGAGAGAGAGAGAGAGAGAGAGAGAGAGAGAGAGAGAGAGAGGGAGAGAAAAAAAGTGGGACTGAGAAAATAAGAAATAAAAAAGAGAATAGCGTGACAAAGTGATAAAGTGATAAAGTGATCATGTGATCATGTGATAAAGTGACAGCGATAATGTGATCATGTGATAAAGTGAGAATGTGATAAAGTAATAATGTGAAAATTGGACAAAGTGATAAAGTGATAAAGTGATCATGTGATCATGTGATAAAGTGACAGCGATAATGTGATCATGTGATAAAGTGAGAATGTGAGAATGTGATAAAGTAATAATGTGAAAATTGGACAAAGTGATAAAGTGATAAAGTGATCATGTGATGAAGTGACAGCAATAATGTGATCATGTGATAAAGTGAGAATGTGAGAATGAGAATGTGATAAAGTGATAATGTGATAAAGTGATCATGTGATAAAATGATAATCTGATAAAGTGATAGTGAGAATGTGAGAATGTGATAAAGTGATAATGTGATAAAGTGATCATGTGATGAAGTGACAGCGATAATGTGATCATGTGATAAAGTGAGAATGTGAGAATGAGAATGTGATGATGTGATAAAGTGATAATGTGACAAAGTGATCATGTGATGAAGTGACAGCAATAATGTGATCATGTGATAAAGTGAGAATGTGAGAATGAGAATGTGATGAAGTGATAAAGTGATAATGTGATCATGTCATAAAGTGAGAATGTGAGAATGTGAGAATGTGATGAAGTGATAATGTGATGAAGTGATAAAGTGATAATGTGATAAAGTGATAAAGTGATAAAGTGATAATGTGATGAAGTGATAGCGATAATGTGATCATGTCATAAAGTGAGAATGTGAGAATGTGAGAATGAGAATGTGATGAAGTGATAAAGTGATAAAGTGATAAAGTGATAATGTGATGAAGTGATAGCGATAATGTGAACATGTCTTAAAGTGAGAATGTGAGAATGTGAGAATGAGAATGTGATGAAGTGATAATGTGATAAAGTGATCATGTGATAAAATGATAATCTGATAAAGTGATTGTGAGAATGTGAGAATGTGATAAAGTGATCATGTGAAAATTGGACAAAGTGATAAAGTGATCATGTGATAAAATGATAGTGAGAATGTGAGAATGTGATGAAGTGATAATGTGACAAAGTGATGAAGTGATAATGTGATAAAGTGATAATGTGATAAAATGATAATCTGATAAAGTGATAGTGAGAATGTGAGAATGTGATAAAGTGATAATGTGATAAAGTGATCATGTGATAAAATGATAATCTGATAAAGTGATTGTGAGAATGTGAGAATGTGATAAAGTGATCATGTGAAAATTGGACAAAGTGATAAAGTGATCATGTGATAAAATGATAGTGAGAATGTGAGAATGTGATGAAGTGATAATGTGATAAAGTGATAATGTGATAATGTGATAAAATGATAATCTGATAAAGTGATAGTGAGAATGTGAGAATGTGATAAAGTGATAATGTGATAAAGTGATCATGTGATGAAATGATAATCTGATAAAGTGACTGTGAGAATGTGAGAATGTGAGAATGTGATAAAGTGATAATGTGAAAATTGGACAAAGTGATAATGTGATAAAGTAATAAAGTGATCATGTGATCATGTGATCAAATGATAGTGAGAATGAGAGAATGTGATGAAGTGATAATGTGATGAAGTGATAATGTGATAAAGTGATAATGTGATAAAGTGATAATCTGATAAAATGATAATCTGATAAAGTGATAGTGAGAATGTGAGAATGTGAGAATGTGATAAAGTGATAATGTGATAAAGTGATCATGTGATCATGTGATCATGTGATAAAATGATAATCTGATAAAGTGAGAATGTGAGAATGTGATAATCTGATAAAGTGCTAAAGTGATAATATGATAATCTAATCTTTATTCAAAGACTCAATCATGGACACTCTTACTGACAGTTGTGGCTGCTTTGTGTGATGTATTGTTGTCTCTACCTTCTTGTCCTTTGTGCTGTTGTCTGTGCCCAATAATGTTTGTACCATGTTTTGTGCTGCTGCCATGTTGTGTTGCTACCATGTTGTTGTCATGTTGTGTTGCTACCATGCTGTGTTGTCATGTGTTGCTGCCATGCTATGGTGTTGTCTTAGGTCTCTCTTTATGTAGTGTTGTGTTGTGTCTCTTGTCGTGATGTGTGTTTTGTCCTATATTTTTATAAAATGATAATGTGGTACAGTGATAATGTGGTCGATAACTGTTTTTAAACTAAGCGTTCTCTCACAAAGCAGCTCATAGTGTTGAACCCGGAGGAGTTCCTCTCAGCCTCAGAGTGGAGACACAGCTGCCTCTCTGTCTCAAGAGGGCCTTCTTCTGAGACACTACGGTGTCCCTTCCACCCCCCTACCAACACCACTGGGACACAGACACACCATTATGCCTGTATGCAGAATGGCAGGGATAAACACAAACACTCACACACACACACTAGCCCACAAGCGTATTAAAAAAAACATCCTTTTTTTTATGAATGGAAGAGCGGAAACAGGGAGTAAAAGAGGCAAGTCTGTATAGACGTCTCTGTCTCATGTGCCACTGATGGACAGAAACAAATGAGACATGTAGCCTCATTGAATAATTCATGATGCCAGAACACTGTCATTAAGCAATGACGAGGCTTTTCTAATCTTGCCGGCCTTTGTTGACACTCTTTAAAACAGAGATGAAAGTGTCCTACATTTTCTCCATCTGACAGAACGCTACATCCTGATCAAATCAAATCAAAGTTTTATTCTTTGCGTACACAGTTTTGCAGATGTTATCGCAGGTGCAGCGAAATTCTTATGTTTCTGGCTCCAACAGTGTAGCAATATCTAGCAATGCAAGAACAATACATACATCATCCACAAGTCAAAAGAAAAGACCAGGGGGTGGTGGGGGGGAGAGAAAGAACATGAAAGCTGAAGGTCAGAACAGACAATTTCCTTTCGTCAATATGAAATCCACACAGAAATAGCTGTTACTTGTGATTACAACACAAACAGCATCCCCATTGAACCATGGGCCATTTTTCTTTCAGGCATTCCAGGTCTAATCTCTTCATCTGTTGGATCGACCTCTTCTAAAAGGACAGGAGACAGCCATCCCCACACAGGGGACCATGCTCCAGGGTTTAGGGCCCCACCACCCTGCATGTCTGGGTGCCGACCATGGGTAGACGGTGGGAGGGTGGGAGGGGGTTCTGCCCTGCTGTACAGTATGTGGGTCACTCGGTGCTCCTTCTGCCCCTGTCTGTCTGTCTGTCTCTATGAAACCACACTGCCTGGGGTTAATAAGGGATGACTCTCTCTCAAAGCACTCAGTGGAGTGTAAAGAGGACACGCAGGCCTATAGGAGGAAACAGAAAGAGCAGGCAGAAAAACACACACAAGCAGAAATACACAGCATTCAAAAGATTATACACACACCAGAAAGTCCTTTCTATTTAAAAAAAATTAAAAAAATCATAGTACACCAATGTACAGTACAGTACAGACAACTATTGTGCTTGTGCTCAGCTACAAGCTCACAACACACTAGCACTCTATTTAAAACAGTGTCTCAGGTCTCTGTGCTTGATGTGAAAATTACACAGATAAGACCTTTTCCCCCAGTCTCCAAAGTTCCCTTTTCGGGTTGTAGTATAAAAACAAACAAGTGTGTTTGTTGTTGTTGTTGTTGTTGTTGTTGTTGTTGTTGTTGTTCTGAACCCACCGCACGCAAGTCGTTGAATTCTCATCTACGCTTCAGAAAACCTCAAAATTGCGGGTCTTGATTGTTGACCTCCAAACTCATGGCTCTTCCATCCGATCCTGTAACTTCCACTACAAGTAGGTGAATGATTTAGCTTCCTCTGGACTCCAGAGAAGTGGACGTGATAGGCCTATTATCCATAGTTTTTTATTGGCTGCTAACATGAATGACTTTCAGCTCCAAGTGCAGGTGCAAAGCACCATTTATTTCAGTAGCCTATCTTGCATTTCTGAAAATACATCACCGTTTATGGCTGTAATGACGGGCTGCATTTACACAGCGATTGTGCTCGCATGTCAAGGGTTGCAGGTTTCGGATCACTTCTTTCAGGGGGTCAAATGGTCAAAAGGTTTGCAAACCACTGGGATACTTAATTGTGGTAACAAATCGAGTTGGGTTGGATATACAGTGAGCTCCATAGATATTGGGACATTGAATATTATTTTGCATTTCTTTGTCTCTGTACTCCAGCACTTTGGATTTGAAATGATATAATTACTATGAGGTTCATGTGCAGACTGTCAGCTTTAATTTGGTATTTCCATCCATATCGAATGAACCGTTTAGAAATGACGGTACTTTTTGTACATAGGACCAGAAGTATTGGGACAAATTCAAAATGTGAATAATGATGAGTGAGAAAGTTACAGACGCACAAATATCATACCCACAAGACATGCTAACGTCTCACCATTACAATAACAGGGGAGGTTAGCATTTTATATCATACCCCCAAGACATGCTAACCTCTCACCATTACAATAACAGGGGAGGTTAGCATTTTATATCATACCCCCAAGACATGCTAACCTCTCACCATTACAATAACAGGGGAGGTTAGCATTTTATATCATACCCCCAAGACATGCTAATCTCTCATCATGACAATAACAGGGAGGTTAGCATTTTATATCATACCCCCAAGACATGATAATCTCTCATCATGACAATAACAGGGAGGTTAGCATTTTATATCATACCCCCAAGACATGCTAACCTCTCACCATTACAATAACTAGGAGGTTAGCATTTTATATCATACCCCCAAGACATGCTAATCTCTCATCATGACAATAACAGGGAGGTTAGCATTTTATATCATACCCCCAAGACATGCTAATCTCTCACCATTACAATAACAGGGAGGTTAGCATTTTATATCATACCCCCAAGACATGCTAATCTCTCATCATGACAATAACAGGGAGGTTAGCATTTTTGGGGGAGGTATGATTATTGTGCGTCTCAAATTTTCTCACTCATCATTATTCACGACTCATTCAGGACTATCTGTACTCATGGTAGCATCCACATTAATGTAGAAGTGTTTAGAAACATATTCTATTCTTATTTACAATAAACGTGACTCCAAAATGACACAATACATTATTTACCGTTAATTTGTATTGGGCACAAAATAATCTGAAACACAACCAAAACAAACAGCAAATGCTCCAAGTTTCTAGAGTCACAAACTTGATGTAATCATTGCATGCTATGAATATGGGAACAAATACACAACTTTTGAATACTTTAATACACATTCAGTATAAGTGAATATGTCCCAATACTTTTGGTCCCCTAAAAGATGGGGGGACTATGTACAAAAAGTGCTGTACGTTCTAAACGGTTAACCTGATACGGATGAAAATACCCTCAAAGTAAAGCTGACAGACTGCACGTTAACTTCATAGTCATTGTATAATTTCAAGCCAAAAACAACAAAACCGTCCCAATACTTTTGAAGCTCACTGTAGTAACGGTAGGCTACAGTATTTCTTACAATCTTCTATTTTGACTGGAATGGTGTTGGTCGTTGTTACTAAGTGCAGCGTTTATTGCAGGTCTTGTAATAATGAGCTGAACGAGTCTGTGTTTGTTTGTTTGTATGACCACATACCCCCCCACACACACACACACAAACACAAAAAAAGGTCTGCACACGGCCCTGATATTGCATATGATTCCTAAAAACAGGGCCTTGTGGAACTGCCAATTAGAGTTCAGAGTCTTCAGCAGGTCCAGTGTGTTTCATCTACTGATAAGTACTACTGGGTCTGAGTGTTCGTAGTATATCTTCACAGGGACTGTGTGTGGGTGGGTGAAAGAATACTAGAATACTGTATGTTTGTGTATGCTTGTGTGTGTGTGTGTGTGTGGTGTGTGTGCGTGCATGCTTGTGCGCATGTGTGTGTATTGTGTGAGATTCTTGCCAGTAGTGTCACTTGTATGATAGTATATGGGCCGTTGCTCATACAAACAGGAAGTATTCAGACAAACAGGAAGTATTCAGACAAACAGAATGTATTCAGACAAACAGGAAGTATTCAGACAAACAGGAAGTATTCAGACAAACAGGAAGTATTCAGACAAACAGTAGAATGTATTCAGACAAACAGCAGAATGTATTCAGACAAACAGGAAGTATTCAGACAAACAGGAAGTATTCAGACAAACAGTAGAATGTATTCAGACAAACAGCAGAATGTATTCAGACAAACAGTAGAATGTATTCAGACAAACAGGAAGTATTCAGACAAACAGGAAGTATTCAGACAAACAGTAGAATGTATTCAGACAAATAAGATGTATTCAGACAAACAAGATGTATTCAGACAAACAAGATGTATTCAGACAAACAGCAGAATGTATTCAGACAAATAGGATGTATTCAGACAAACAGGATGTATTCAGTGTAGCAGAAGAATCCTGATGTCTCACACAGAGCAAGGAGGGGGAGGGACCTAACCAGACAGAGGGTCAAACACTAGCC